>OY282559.1:255154227-255743969 GCA_958295665.1 Tipula vernalis
TAGTGTATTCGATATAATATCATTCCCGCGCGTTTGTTTGAATCATTGGTATAAAACTAACAACCCAATTTACATAGTCCTGCCACTTTATGTGTTAAAAGTCGTATCACGTTATATAAACATTGATATCCTCGAAGACGGTCCAAGTGACGCGGATTATATAACTTAAAAACGCCAAACCCGATTATGCGAGCAATAAAATGTAAACCACGTACATAACTGTAGCAACATAAAATAATGTGGGGCGACTATGGAAATTGGGTTGTAACATAATAATAAGCTAATAATAATTATTATTTGTATTTTCAATTTTTAGGTTCTCTTTTTAAAATCCGAGGTTGAAGAGCGGCAAATAAACAAAAATATAAGGAATATTCTAATATTCTATTATAGAAGTAATTTTTTACAGGTATAGCAAAATGTGGCCTAGCGTTGTCATGTTGCAAAATAATTTTATTGTGCCTTTTGTTCCATTCCGGTCGTTTTGCAGCTAGAGCTTGCTTTAAAGCCATCAGTTGTCGTCGATAAACTTGTCCCGTAATGGTTTCACGCTCTTTCAGCAGCTCATAATAGGCGACACCCTTAATATCCCACCAAATACAAAGCATCACCTTCGAACCATGGATATTTGCTTTTGGCGTCGACGGCCCTGGTTCACCTGGCTTGACCCACGCTGGTTTGCGCTTTGAATTGTCATAATGGATCCATTTTTCATCCCCAATGATGATCTGATGCAAAAACCCCTTCCTTTGTTGTCGTTGAAGCAACGTCGTTGAAGCAACATTCCATGTCCCTTTCTTTCAATTTGTGTGGCACCCAATTTCCCAGCTTCAGAACCAATACCATTGCATGTATACGTTGCGAAACACATTGTTGGGTAATATTCAACTCTTCTGCCAATTGTTTTTCAGTCTAACAAGGGTCCTCATCAAGCAATTCTTCCAATTCTGTATCTTCAAATTTTTTTGGTCTGCCTTCACGTTCTTTGTCTCTTACGTCAAAATCACCAACTTTGAATCGTTGAAACCACTCTTTGCATGTTGTTTTCGATGGAACATGTTCACCGTAAACTTCCACAAGCAAACGATTTGTTTCCGCTGCACTTTTCTTCAACAAAAAATAATGAAGTAAAACTTCCCGCAAATGTTGTTTTTTTCGCACAAAATTCGACATTTTCAATTACATGAAAATAATTGTTGTTTACGCTTTGAACAAATGTCACAAGTAATTATTCAAGCTTGACATCTAACCTCCAAAAAACCTGTATTGCCCGATTGAATAATATGCAAGCAGTGATACTAACGACACCTATCTAATAAGGTCGGAAATTTATTTGTACATTCAATAAATTATTTTGATTTGTGAGACACCCATCAGTTCACTCTCGATTTAGTCAGGAATGATTTAGTCTAACCTATGTATGTGAAGTTAGCCCGAAAACCATCCCGAAAAAAAACTCTTCTAAAAGAAAAAGCCTCCCAGCCCGAAAAATATTAAGAAATAACTCAAAATAACATTCCATCCCGAAAAAAAAAATATATCTGGAATTACATTTTTTTCGTCATTTTCGGTTTGTTAATAATTTATTAATTTATCTGTTAATACAAACGAATATGTAAAATGTGTACTAATATTTAATTGAGGGAGCGACAATGTTAAAAAATTGCTCAAGTTTCGATTAAACGCGATTAGTTTGTCCCATCTTGTTTCTAAGATAGCTTTTAATAATTTTTAATTTGCTGAAAGATCTTTCAGATGAAGCTACCATAACCGGAATGGTAAGAAACAATAAGATGGTAGTACTTACTTTAGCATAATAACTTTACATAAAGGCGTATTTTACCATTAGCAAATCTGCCAAATCTTTTATGGTAGTTTTATCATTTATATCATTTTTAATAAATAATGAAACTACATTTAATAATTGTAATGGCAATTGTTTTGATAAGTCCTCTAAGTAGTTAATTCGAAAATTTTTTCGGAGTGTGTGCCTTCGCTGAATATACTGAAAGTTTCGTGAGGGCCCGAAATTTCCAAACAAAAACTACTTTTTATTAGTTTCTATCTAAAAAAAAAATTGAAATCGTCAATTATGTTTACCTAAATTTTAAAATATTTAACTAATTTAATATTTTAAAATTCATAAAATTTAATGGATACTTAAAATATAAAATGAAATTATCTATACCAATATAAATTATAGTGTAGCGGTGTCCACAAGGATTTCTAAACACATCGACTGATGCCAAATGATAGTTTTGACTTCCCTGAGTGTAATCTATATAGCCACATTGCCATATGAGGTCCATTTAAGGTTCTTACAAAATATTGTTAAAACGCCATTTGTAAAAAATGTAAAATTTTATTGAAATATCTCCATATCTCATCACTTGGCCGTGTCCACAGGGATTTCCAAACATATCGGCTGATGCCAAAAGACAGTTTAGACTTCCCTGGGTGCAATCTATATAGCCACATTGCCATATGAGGTCCATTTAAGGTTCTTACAAAATATTGTTAAAACGCCATTTGTAAAAAATGTAAAATTTTATTGAAATATCTCAATATCTCATCACTTGGCCGTGTCCACAGGGATTTCCAAACATATCGGCTGATGCCAAAAGACAGTTTAGACTTCCCTGAGTGCAATCTATATAGCCACATTGCCATATGAGGTCCATTTAAGGTTCTTACAAAATATTGTTAAAACACCATTTGTAAAAAATGTAAAATTTTATTGAAATATCTCCATATCTCATCACTTGGCCGTGTCCACAGGGATTTCCAAACATATCGGCTGATGCCAAAAGATAGTTTTGACTTCCCTGAGTGCAATCTATATTTCAATAAAATTTTACATTTTTTACAAATGGTGTTTTAACAATATTTTGTAAGAACCTTAAATGGACCTCATATGGCAATGTGGCTATATAGATTGCACTCAGGGAAGTCTAAACTGTCTTTTGGCATCAGCCGATATGTTTGGAAATCCCTGTGGACACGGCCAAGTGATGAGATATTGAGATATTTCAATAAAATTTTACATTTTTTACAAATGGCGTTTTAACAATATTTTGTAAGAACCTTAAATGGACCTCATATGGCAATGTGGCTATATAGATTACACTCAGGGAAGTCAAAACTATCTTTTGGCATCAGCCGATATGTTTGGAAATCCCTGTGGACACCGCTACACTATAATTTATATTGGTGTACATAATTTTATTTTAGATTTTAAGTATCCATTAAATTTTATGAATTTTAAAATATTAAATTAGTTAAATATTTTAAAATTTAGTTAAACATAATTGACGATTTCAATTTTTTTTTGAGATAGAAACTAATAAAAAGTAGTTTTTGTTTGGAAATTTCGGGCCCTCACGAAACTTTCAGTATATTCAGCCAAGGCACACACTCCGAAAAAATTTTCGAATTAACTACTTAGAGGACTTATCAAAACAATTGCCATTACAATTATTAAATGTAGTTTCATTATTTATTAAAAATGATATAAATGATAAAACTACCATAAAAGATTTGGCAGATTTGCTAATGGTAAAATACGCCTTTATGTAAAGTTATTATGCTAAAGTAAGTACTGCCATCTTATTGTTTCTTACCATTCCGGTTATGGTAGCTTCATCTGAAAGATCTTTCAGCAAATTAAAAATTATTAAAAGCTATCTTAGAAACAAGATGGGACAAACTAATCGCGTTTAATCGAAGCTTGAGCAATTTTTTAACATTGTCGCTCCCTCAATTAAATATTAGTACACATTTTACATATTCGTTTGTATTAACAGATAAATTAATAAATTATTATAAACCGAAAATGACGAAAAAAATTTAATTCCAGATATATTTTTTTTCGGGATGGAATGTTATTTTGAGTTCTTTCTTAATATTTTTCGGGCTGAGAGGCTTTTTCTTTTAGAAGAGTTTTTTTTCGGGATGGTTTTCGGGCTAACTTCACATACATGTCTAACCTGACCAACTTCAACCGAATTACGGTTCTTTTGTAAAGTAAAAATTAAAATTTAAATAAAAATATTTCATATGACAATTACAAACAATATGTCAATCATATATTTAAATGATCCCTAATTGTGCATCTTAAATCAAAATAAAACCATTTAAACTAAAATTTGCTGGTAAAAACAAAAACACCTAAAACCTAATTACAGTTATCAGTTATCACATCACATTTCAAATAAATCATGGATGTATTTTGAATAATCTCAGTTTGTATTTCCAATTGATTACCTTTATTCATTATACTGTTTTAGATTTTGTTACCTTCATCTAGGTTTTGATTTCTGGTTTGGTTCTAATTTTCATAAAAATAATAATAATAATGATGATAGATGATAGTAATAATATCCAATCTAACTGATTATATTAGATATTGTGACTAAATTTATCAATGACATGTCAACGTGGTGACACATTACACCAAACGTAATAATATACATTTGGTGTGTTCGTAACCCTTAAAATATTAAAAGCATTAGGAAAAATCCTTAAATTCGTACTGAATATTCAGAAAATTTGTAAAAGAAAATCTTTAATTTTTGTTGTTTTCTGGCAAATAAAGCATAAAAAAGCTCAAAAAGATTTATTACTTTGTGGTTTCATTTGAATTCGATCTAACTTAGCAATAAATCTATAATCAAATTGGATAAAGTAACATATTTGTTTTTTTTTTTTGGTGGTCAGCATCACACACACTTTTATGTAAGCGTAGAAAGGGCAAAAACATAAATTTGGCTTTTCCATACTTAATATTCACAAGTGCAAAAATATAGAAGCATTTTTTTCATTTATGTGTAGGTACGTATAATGTATTCGTACGTAGTAGTACATATAAATCCACCATATACATTCTGTTAAAAAAGTACCGGGAATTGTTAAATAAAACACAAATTTTAAGTTCAATCATAAACATTTATTTTGTCGCTCTCAAAGTATTCCTCATTCGAGGATAAACACATATATCAGCGTTTATTCCTTCAGAGGAACTACAGTCTGCGCGCCGAATTTTGTTTTATGGCTTCAATGGAGTCAAAACAGGTTCCACAGGGTAGCAATTTGAGTTTGGGAAACAGGAAAAAGTCATCTGGTGCTAAATCAGGCGAATGTGGCGGTTGATCGATGGTATTTATTGAGTTGTTGGCCTTATATTCGTTCACAAGCGTAGCTCGGTATGATGGCGCATTATCGTCATGTAAAATTCACGAGTTTTTTCCCATAATTCCGGTCACTTTTTTTCGTTTTAGCACAAGAAATTTCGTTTGCAACATAAAATTTAAGGCTAACTCTTTGTTCAATAATTCCGTTCATCGTAAATATCGCCGTGCACTAATGAGGTCGACTGATCTTACTAACTGCTGTAAACAAACTGATTGACAGATCGCGCTCAAAATCATAGTTCATCATCATAATGAAAAAAATAAATCCCTTCAGCGTGTGCATTTTAAATTAACAATTCCCGGTACTTTTTTGATCGAACGTACATATCTGGTTTTTGTAAGTTTTCTTATTGATTACTTGTATTGAACTTTTCTCTCCTATTTAAATTGAAAATATTATTCTTAAAAGTTTTATTTAATTCTGTTTGCCAACTTATGTAATTTTAACTCTTGTTTTCGATACACAAAAATTTTTAAGTAATCTCTTCTAAATTAAATTAAAGCAACCATAAATGTAAAAATGAAATCAAGATTTAAAATAAAAAATATTATGTTAAAGTCTTTCAAAAGTACCTACGGAGTAAAAACGAGAATAAAAGTACATTCCCGTTTATATACATAATTGGATGAACAAGGGCTTTATATAGCAAATATTTTTTGTTTAAGATTTTTGATGATTGGTATAACAACTAATAAATTTCATCAATAATGAGCGGAGAGACATCTATTAGAACTAGTTGGAGTTGAAACAGAACAGGGGTGCGATTCTGCTTCAAAATTGTATTTCAGATGGGGTATGCTGGAGGAAGAAGAATTTAATATAATTGATCCTTAATGTAATTAATGCCTTAAGGCTTAAAATTGAATTATGATTAATAAATGGTAATGTTATTTTTAGGGATAGGAACATCTTTACATTTGAATTTAGATTATATTATATCCATGGTTGTTTCAATATTTCTCTTAATTGTTGAAAGCTAATACTTAAATATTTGAAATCATAGAGCGGTTGGACTAAGTGAGAGTAGAAATAAATAACTAATTTGTTTTTAGTTTCAGAACAACATCGAAATATATTTTATCATCAATTTTGTTAATCGGAAGCTTGGAGTATTATATAAATATAAATTCTAGTTTAAGATAATATTTCAGATCGATCAGGTTCCAACGTTATATTATTAATATTTTAATTGTGTTGTCATTGTGCTGTCATAAAACACTAACTATCGGCTTTATTAGGTGTCTGTAACCGGGCCGAAAAGTCCTCACTAACATTCCTTTCCCATCCCTCGATTTTGTTACATGTAAAAAGGTGTACGATGGCTGCCTGGCCAGGGGCGGATATCACACTATTAGACTTATGTGGTTATCGATGTGGCGCCTTTCTTTACGGGGTGAATATTGCTATGTTTGGCTTCATGAAAAGCTGAGTATGATGGTACATATTTCCTTGGTGAGGGAGAGTTATGGTGTTGTGTTGTAACATGGGTATAGTGGTGTGTTATTCGCATTTATAATACGGGAGACTTGCTTAATGCTTGATCGAACATTGAAATCAATCAATCAAATTCCCGTTTATATACATAATATGTACAAATACCTTAAGTATTCAACTATCTTGAGACTTGCTTCACAAAATTATTTCATTATTACAATTGTGTTCGAAGTATATTATTTTGTTATGTACATTTTTCGGTGCAGGCATGCTCAAGCTTCGGGTGATATGAATGTTCGAAATGCATAGTTCCAAATTTTATTTACTTTTCGAAATTTATTTATTTAAATCCTGAAACCATGTACAAAAAACAGGAAACCCTTTTGGTATGATATTTACCAGTGACAGGCTTTTTTCCTTAACAATAGAAATAAAAAAATAAAAAAAAATAAGAAATATAATAGTAAGGAAGTAATCGAAATAATAATTCTTAGATACAAAGCGACAGTAACAAACACAATATTTTTAACACAAGGTATTATTGAATTAAAATTAAGTATATACACATATGAAGCAAATTTAATAATAAATTAGATTACTACGAAGGCAAAAGTAATAACCAAAAATTGTACACATTAAGCAATACGCTTAAAAATAAAATCAATCGTATCGTGCTGGAAGAGCCACAATTTTAATGATGCCAAAAATTTAGATTTTGAATTTAAGCAACGTACAGTGCTGGTAAAAAAAATTGGGCAAACAAATTTATTGCAAATTGGAGTCTTTTTTTGCTAAAATTACAAAACTTTTGAAAGCAATTGGTTTATTATTTCATTTTAAATACATGTATGATGTAATTTTTTGAAAAAAAAAAAAAAATTGACCTGCAATTTAGGGGCAAAACACCGAAAAATGCCAAAATATTCAAAATACGATGATTGGTGTTAAAGTAATGTAATAAATTAAACACTTATATTTTATTTTTTGTTTGTTTTTTATTGATTTATAGAAGTTCAATCTTTAATATTAATATTTTGTTGGACCGCCTTTTGCTTTTATTACATCGGTACAACCCCGCAACTGATGTGCAAAAAAATTGGGCAAGCAATTATTTTTTTTTACGCCTACCGTTCTTGGCTGTCATTAGGGTGCAGATGTTTTATTGCCTGTAATTTATTTTTTGAGTATAAATAGTGCATATTTTGTAAGATTAAGTTATTCTGTAAGTGATCCTAGATAAATAAAGAATAAAGTGCAATTTTAGTTAAAAAAATGGGAAAAGTGAGTGACCAGTGTAAAAGCAATATGTTGATTTTGGCGCGAGAAAATTTAACCACGCGTGAAATAGGTGAAAGATTAAACATTCCTAAAAGTACTGTCGCGTGGAATATTAAAAAAAAGCGAGAGATGGGCGGTACACAAAGAAAGAAAGGCTCTAAAAGGCCCAGAAAGACAACGCCAGTTGTAAGATCGTTTTATACTATTACAAAGTCGTCGGAACCGTTTTAAAACTTCATCGGACATAAGACAGGATCTTGAGCGAGCAACGGGAAAAAAAATTTCAGCCGGCTTAGTGAGAAAAAGACTTGTTAAAGCTGGTTTGAGAGCACTTAAACCAGTCCAACCAGTCTTAAACCAGTTGTAGGAGCGGTAACTGAAAAGTAATTAAAATAATGGGTTTTTAAAAATTTAGGAACCGTACGAAAATGCATTGTGTTCTTTCGCAAAGTGTAACTTTGATAACTCAGGAAACGATTTCCACATCCTTGATTTCCACATCGACCTTGTAAACATAAAGATGTTTAAGTGGTAGAATATTACTTGTTTTAAATAACGGCCAAGATGAGATGTCTGTGAAGTTAGCACGAAAATTCATCCCGAAACGTTTTTATTTATTTATTGGTTTGTTTCTTTGCTAAATTAGATATCAAGCCGAAAATCAGAAGAAAATTGCAATTCATCCCGAATTTTTTATTTAATGAAACACTTAATATTTTGCAGTACAAATAATGCTTTAAAAAAATGTTTTAATTAAAGGTGTTCGTTCGAAAAATATTATTAAGAAATCACGGGGTTCACTTAGTAAACGGACCGTTATTCTCTAACAATTCCGTACATTTCAAATGAATAAAATTTGTACGTTTTGAAAGTCACATAGCGCCATTCTCAGAGATGTCTACCTCAAAAGGGCTATGGCCGGATGATTGTACAACCTTACTTGTTATATGGAATAAAATTGGTTAAGAAATCACTTAGTGAATGAACCGTTATTCTCTAACAATTCCATACATTTCAAATGAATAAAATTTGTACGTTTTGGAAGTCACATAGCGCAGTTCTCAGAGATGTCTATCTAAAAATGGCTAATGGCCGGATGTTTGTCCATCCTTAATTGATATATTGAAAAAAATTCATTAAGAAATCATGGGGTTCACTTAGTGAACGGACCGTTATTCTCTAACAATTCCACACATTTCAAATGAATAAAATTTGTTACATTTAAATTACATAGCGCTTTTCGCAGAGGGAATAATATGGGTCGAAGGGCCGAATTATTTTTTTTTGTTTTGTTTTTAGCAATATAATTTTTTAAATTTGCTATTTTAAGGAATATTTGATCGATATAAAATATTGTATTTCAGAATGTTGCATTAACATAATATTGCTTTTTTTATTAATCTTGCAACTACAAAATGTTGCAACTACAAAATCTTGCATAACAAAATAGTGCAATTATTTTTCTTTTTAATAGGTATCATTAATAGATTCTGTATAATTCGCTCCTATGTGCGGCACGCCCCTTGGAGGGCTAAGCGGGGAGGAGCGCAGCGACGTCCCGCGTGCCCGTGAGAGTTACCGAAGCCGTTAGCCTCTACAGTTCGGGATTAATAGATTCTATATAATCCGCTCCTACGTGCGGCATTCAGTGCGACATGTTTGCTGATCCCGTCTCCTACGTCCCCCTAAGAAATTCTCCATTTTCCAAAATTTATATTTTTGGTTATTTTCGTTTCGTAACTGAAATCCCCATTTTCCAGAATTTATAAAAAGGGAGATTTTAAATTCAAATCTAAAGCCCTAAAACGCGTTCATCTGTCAATCATACCTATATATTTTTGTTTCATGATACTTGCTATCATGTTTTAATATTATATCTGTTTCTTTCTAATATTACGTCGTATGTGAAGTTTGTAACAAAAATATTTGAGTGAAAAATTACATTGAGTTAAATACATGTTATTTTAAATTCTAAAAATGAAATATTTTACATTAAATAGGACAGTTCGTACTACAACACGAGAGAAAGGGGGAATTTATTTTGTATATTCTTCTAATATAAGGCCAAATTTTATTGTAAGGAATAAGTATTGTTTTATCAAATAAACAACGCAGATTGATGATAATTAATAGCCTTAGTTGTTGAGTATAGCACTAGTGGAGAATAATAGCCTTAAGTGTCGTAAACCGAATGGTGTATGACACATGGTGGGGAGCAACACCAACTTTTAAATGTTTTGTTATGTCAAATACAGCTTTTGCTCGATTGAGTAATTTATTATTCAAATCAACAACTGAATATCACAAGGATTGTCGCAAGATGATATATAGTAGTGGGGAATAATAGCTTTAGGTGACCTGAATCAAATGATGAATACCACATTTCACAACGGTGGGGAGGAATACCAAATTTTAAATGTTTTATTACGTCATATCACTTTTGCTCGGGTGAGTAACTTATTTTTTTCTTTTAGCACAGGGATTGTCACACGATGCCACTGGTGGATAACAATTATAGCCTTAAGTGTCGTGAATCGAATGGTGTATAACACATTTCTCAACGGTGCATAGGAATACCAAATTTTAACTGTTTTGTTACGTCATAGCGCTTTTGCTCGTTTGAGTAATTTATTGTTCAAATGAATAACTGAATATCACAGGGATTGTCGCACGATGCCACTGGTGGAGAACAATAGCCTTAAGTGTCTTGAATCGAATGGTGTACAATATGTTTCTCAACGATGGGGCGGAATTCCAAATTTTAAATGTTTTGTTACGTCACATCGCTTTTGCTCGGTTGAGTAATTTATTGCTCAAATCAATAACATGAATATCACAATACTTAACCGAGCAAAAACGATATAACGTAATAAAAAAACTACAATTTGGTATTCCTTGTCCTTCCCACCGTTGAGAAATGTGGTGTACATCATTTGATTCAGGACATCTAAGGCTATTATTCCCCGCTAATGGCATCTTGCGACAATCCCTGTGATATTCAAGTTATTGATTTGAATAATAAATTACTCAAACGAGCAAAAGCGATATGACGTCACAAAACATTTAAAATTTGGTATTCCTCTCCACCGTTGTGAAATGTGGTATACATCACTTGATTCAGGACACCTATGGCTATTTTTCCCGCCGCTTTATGTTATTGGTTTGAACAATAAATTACTCAAATGAGCAAAAGTGTTATGACGTAACATAAAAATCAAAATTTGGTATTCCTCCCCACCGTTGAGAAATGTGGTGTACACCATTCGATTAACGACACTTAAGGCTAGTATTCACCACTAATGGCATCTTGCGACAATCCCTGTGATATTCATGTTATTGTTTTTGAACAAAAAATTACTCAAACGAGGAGGATCGCTACGACGTAAGAAATAAAGTTTAATTTGGGATTTCGCCCCCCAAAAATATATATTATTCTTGCGAAAAAATTGTAAATCCTATTTTGTGTTTTTTTTTTGTTATAAACTTCACACTTTAATATTTCCCTCAAAATTCTTATTGGAATTTTATTAACAGTGTACTTTCTAAAACATGCTTATCATTTGTTATTTGTTATAAACTTCCCACCCATCTTATAGTTTAGTTTATAATTTGTAATATTATTGTATCTTAAATGTAATAGATACCTCAGCTACCTTCAGCCGTCTATTGTATCATAAATATATTAAATTAACTATTAACAATTAACTAAATTTAATTAACTATTATTAACTTTCAGCAATTAGAGCTTATTATTATCATTTAGCTTATGAGCATAACGATATGTCACAAAACTTTTTCTGAAATCTTTTTTGCTTATTTCCGGAAAACCTGAAGAAATTGAGAAAAATTAAAATAAAACGAGTACATATCTGGTCTCTCTATGAGTAGTAATAAATTAATCCCATTTAGCAGATAATTTCCAGTCCAGTATAGGTAATGCTTGAAGTCACCTTTAATTTCGCTATAGGTTTAGCTCTATATTTTCTTTAAAACAAATCAATTTTAAAAATCGTTATGGCTATAGGAAACTAATATTTCCTCAACTCACACGTATTTTTATATCCTTTATATTAACTTCACCTGCTTGATTGCTTGCTTGAGTGTCCTTACGATCTTCAAGTTCAAAATTGACCCACTTCCTGTGATCCTCTCGCGCTGAAATTTTGCACATCGACTTTTGTCACCTAACAATACTTTTTGGCAAAATTTCAGTTCGATCAACATACTATAACTAAGTTTTTTCTGTAGTTTTCAATTTAAAAAATTCAACCTAGTAGTGTTCCAAATGTTTCTTCAAGTAAGTTTAAAATTCAAATTGGTTTTTTGAATGACCCTTACTCATTGAATTTTAAATTTTAGTCATGGTGAAGAAGGTCGAAACTGAATTGCAATCGACCGAGTCTTATATATAAAGGATATATAGTCAAAAACTTTGTTTTTACGGGTTGTGTGTTTTTTTTTCAATCTATCCTTCTTGTCGCTTGAATGTAATAAAAAGAAACTATTCGAAGTTAATCGTTTTAATTATCACACTAAAAATTGTCTACAACTAGGTTATTTAGTTTCGTTTTTTTAACTAATTTAATATCTATACCTTTCTTAATATTTATTGCCCCCGGTCCAAGTAAAATTATTAAGAGTTTCTGTGTCAATTAATTTTTCTAGAATATTCCTTATATTTTTGTTTATTTTCCGCTCTTCAACCTCGGATTTTAAAAAGAGAACCTAAAAATTGAAAATACAAATAATAATTATTATTAGCTTATTATTATGTTACAACCCAATTTCCATAGTCGCCCCACAATATTTTATGTTGCTACAGTTATGTACGTGGTTTACATTTTATTGCTCGCATAATCGGGTTTGGCGTTTTTAAGTTATATAATCCGCGTCACTTGGACCGTCTTCGAGGATATCAATGTTTATATAACGTGATACGACTTTTAACACATAAAGTGGCAGGACTATGGAAATTCAAATCAATTCAAAACAAAAAAGATTGTTTAAAAGAATGCAGGTATTCCTGTGCAATAAAGGTAATGGAGTCGGAGAGGAAAGATCAGTTTGATGCATTTTATGCCTTAGATGCTCAACGGAAACACGATTTCATATTGAAAACCACCGAACGCTACTTAACTGCAAGAAAGACCAAAAAATCACCATCACGCCGAAACTTCAGCTTTTCTTATTACATGGACGTTGCGGGTATCCGCTCCATAGTGTGTAAAAATTTTTACCTTGGAACGTATCATATCTCACAAACACCTATTTATAACGCACATAAAAAAAAATCAGATAGAACTGGTGCAGCACAACAAAGCATGAGAGGGCGAACCAGCAGTAACAAAATTTCTAAAGAGAGACTCAATAAGGTTTTAGAGCATATTGATTCTTTTCCTCGAGTAGAATCGCACTATTGCCGGGCAAAGTCGTCACGCCAATATCTGGAACCGAATCTCAACATTTCAAAAATGTACGATCTATATAAAGTTACTACAGACGAACCAGTTAAAGAAAGTTACTATCGGTACATTTTTTGCACAAAATTCGACATAGCCTTTCACAGTCCAAAGTCTGACAGAAGCGGTTTATGCGAAAAACATAAGGTCGCAGAACAACAAGACATTCTAACAGATGAAATGGCAATTCAGAGGGATTTACATCTACAATCGAAAACGGATATGAGAGAGCAGAAGGCGAAGGACAAAGAAGGAGTAACTCCCATTTTAAATTTTGATCTGCAAAATGTACTTAATTGTCCTCGAGCAGACATTGGACCAATGTTCTACTATTGTAAATTAAACGTTTACAATTTACCAGCATATTTGGCCCCACAAAAAAAAACTTATTGTTGCTTATGGACCGAGTACTGTGCAGGGCGAAGCGGGAATGATTTGGGGTCAGCTTTGGTCAAAATTTTAAACAGAGTTCTTGAAGATTACCCCGAAATGCATGATTTAATCACTTGGAGTGATTCCTGTGTTCCGCAGAATAAGAACTCAATCATGTCGACGGCTATTTTGGATGTTTTTAAAAGGCATCCCTACTTAAATTCCATAACCATGAAGTATTCAACAGCGGGTCATGGGGCCATCCAAGAGGTGGATAAGATTCACAGCGATATAGAGAAAGTGTTAGCTGTAAACGAATATTTTTCTCCAATGGGGCTAATCCGTTTACTAAAAACGGTTAACCGTAAGAACCCACTAATAATTATGCAAATGACCCCCAACGACTTCAAGGATTTTAGCTCTTATTCAAAACTTTGGTATGATTTCGCAACAGTACCTTTTTCAAAATTAAAAATTTTTGAAATTCACGCGCAAACTATACGAACTTCAACTTTCTTTAGATTATAAAGAGGAAAATTTAATTATAAAAAATATAAGACGTATTGAACGAACCAGGAAAATGGTGAATTCCAAACCCTCTGAACCGGAACCATTAAAAAAAATAGGGGAGTTGTCTGAAGTAAAAAGGAAACACCTTCGGGATATGTTTGTGTACATGACTCCAGCTGATATGGAATACTATAAAGTAATTTTAAAACTGGATGAAAATTCTTTAAGGACTTCTAATTCTAATCAAACAATTCAGACATGCGCAGAAGTTATTAACCAACCTTCAAATAGCAAAACGCCAAAAATTAAAGTGGGTAGGATTCAAAAACCAAAAAATAATGCGATAAAAAAGTTGAAAAGTGGCAAATTAAATTGAAAATTACTGTCGTAACTATACTTAAACTAAATAATTAAAAAGAGTGATAAAGTGAATATGTCCTTACTTAGATAATGAATTATGTTATGTAGTATGTTAATTTATTTTAATATTATTTTTATTTACGTATACCAAATGAATTTACTGGTAAATTTAAGTTTTTTAATAAATGATTTTCAGTTTGTTTAACGAACTTTCAACTTTTATTCAAATAAGTTTTAAATTTCTGCAAATTAAAAAGTTCTATCTACATAAATCGCCTGAATAACTTACTAACAGTAGGACAAGCTTGTATGTTCCACTTACAACTTTATTATTCTTCAATTTTGGGTATTTCAATTCAGTTACAAAGTTGTTTCTAATTTTTAAGCATCTAGTATCTCAACATTTAAATGTTTAAATGTACTTGTACTTATCTTATTTAAAAGAAAATTTAAAATAAACAAAAATTGCATTGTTTCGTTAAAATATTTGTACAAAGAAAAAAGATATAGCGATTTCAATTTTGTTTTCTCTTTTTCTCGAAACTACCTCCGGTGTAGTTAACACCATATTACTCTAAGGTCGCGATTTGTCTATAAAAAATGCCGAAAAATCAACTGATTACAGACAGACAAATTAAATTCTTAAAAAAAAATTATTTATTAAGTAGGCTTTGCTTTTTATTAGCTGTCATCTGATAATATGCTTCATATTATGTATTTGCTTCATTTCTCTTATGTTTACCTTGTTTCTATATTGTTTGTCATGTTTATTATTGTAAACGTCGCGCCTTTTCCTTTATATTTATATCTCTTTTTTACATGCATGTACTCTATTTTTAAGCTTTTTCAGATATAAAATATCTTATTTTGTTATCATTATTACCGTAAATTGGAAAAGCTCACGAAAAAATCGTCCAAGTCAGGTGGAAAATAAAGTTTATAGTTTCAATTGAATCAAAATAAAATTAATTTCGAGTCAATTTTCATTAATATATTTTGAATAAACTGAGGTCATATCTCTCCATATAAAAACTATGGAATAAACATTTTCTTTTGGATTTTTTAATACCTTAAAAAAAGCTTTTTTTCATCATGGAGGCTTTATTTATTAAGTAGGCTTTGACAATACAAAGATATCTTGATTCACGTGAAGCAAAGTAAATACGCTTGGGAAATGATAGCCACCCATTTGCATGCACTTGATGTAATGATTCGTACAATTATAGGGTTAAGTAAAACATGACGTAATTTTGTTAATATTTATTCTATTTTTCAGAAATTGGCTAAAGATTGTTCATTAAAATGGAGTAACCTTTCACGAACATATAAGGCAGCTAAAGATAATAAAAAAAGTACAGGACGAAGGCCTATCCGGTTTGAATTTTACGATATGTTGGACGCCATTTTGAGAACGAAGGCCAGTAATATTACAGATGGTATTGGGGTTAACGTTGGTGCCTCTGTAGAAGGGCTCAATTCTATTCCAATCCCTGATAATATTGTTACCAGGCCGGTAGCGGGTCGTCAACAGAAACCAAAGCCAAGAAAACGGCAAATTACTGCAAAAGAAGAGTACTATCAAGTAAAAATTGAAATGCTAAAAGCAAAATCGACAAATGAATTGGAACTTTCAAGTATTGAGAAGCAAAAAGTGGAATTATTGCAAAAATTGGTTGAGAAGATGTAATAGGTGTAGCCTGTATTAGTATAAAGAAATAAAAAATAAAATTAACTGTTATATTTTGTGATAATGAATTAAATATATACTTATAAGTATTAAACAGATTGGTTAATTATTATTTATTAAAGATTTGCATTTTAATGTGAATTTGGAAAGAGCTGTAAAAATGCTTGTTGTCGTCTACTGGTACGAGTATTTCGAGAAATGTCCTCTGGCTCAAAATATTGTGGTTGATTGTAAGTTTCAGTTATTATATCGTCTACTTCGTCATTTTATCTGATACACAAATTATGAAGCACGATAGCAGCCACAGTTGCCCTTATGATAAACTCTCTGTTTACATTCTGGAAATCTCTCAGCCTACGGAATCTTCCTTTTAACATACCAAATGCGTTTTCCAGCCGTGCTCGTAGTGATGAATGAATGAAATTAAATTGTCGCTCTTCGGACGTTAAATTGCCATTATCTTTAAACGGGGGCACAAGCCAGTCTTTGGACATATAAGCCGAGTCGCCAAGAAGAAAATATCCATACATACAAGCTGGACTTTCCTCAACTTTTTTACACAATCCAGACTTTCTTAACAATCTTGAGTCATGCATGGACCCAGGCTCCCCGCAATATACATCAATAAATTGCAATTTGAAATTAACGACCCCTTGCAGTAGTATACTCGAAAATCCTTTTCTGTTTATGTAGTCGTTGTCTCCTTCTATATTTAAAATTGGAATATGTGAGCCATCTATACATCCCATAATGTTTCTAAGTCCTCTTTTATTAAAAAACAGTCGTTCATTGGCGGCTGCTTTCTCTCTAGTTGGCCATTTAATGAATTTGGGCGAATGTTTGAAAATTAAACCTACCACATAATTAATTATTGCATGTGCGGTACTAAGGGATACGTCAAATAAATTAGCAACCTGCCTAAAACAGTCTTGATTCGCCAGATAATAAATAGTCATATGTACTTTCTTATTAGTAGGAATCTTCCTCCGTCCACCAGCATATAATAAATTTTCTTTGGTCATTAACGGCTCCAAGAACGCTGTTTATATATAAAATATAAATTTTAATTTGTATGATCAATAGAAATAACATACTTACTCATAAGAGCATTAAAAGTTGACCTTTTTAGGCGAAAATTTGCCCTGAATTCTACATCACCATATGCTTGAACCGTCGTTTCATAATATTGTGATACTCGGTGAAGGGAAGCGTCACTTTGATTTTCTGGCTCGGAATCGCTCGAGCTTGAACTACTGCTAGTATGGATTATATCCCGCGCACAGGAATCTTGAAATAATTCTTTCTAAGATGTATCAAATAAAATAATGTTAGTAGTGGTAAACACAAACTGTATATTTGAGTATTTAATATTATATATTTACCAATAATATTGTAATTATCTCTTTATTTTTCGACATAGTGAAAATAAAATGTGACACACAAAAATATTTGATCCAAGAAAATTGTCGATTAACTTTAAATTTTAATTATTTTATAACATAAGCCAGCCAAATACTTTTTAACAATTTGACATTTATCTGAATTGTAGCAAACGAACGACCAATTCACTTTAGTAGCTGAACTATCTGGATATTAACTCAATTATCGGAATAGTAACTCAATATCAATTCAGTTAATTCACCACAAACGAACGTGCTATCTGCAATTTAAAACAATTTTGTTCGGAAGAGGAAATTTGTTTACGAAATAGACTACGTCGATTGGTTGCCTGCTGAAAATTTGTCATCAGAATATTTACGTAAACTCGCACTGACGATAATGAATATTTAAGAAAATGTGGCAGCATAAGCGTATATTATAATAGTATATTATTCAACAAGCATATAGTGATAGCTGTTATTCTCGAAGATGACGTTTACCGACACGAGCCGATAGGCGAGTGTCATAAATCATCTGAGTGAAAAACAGCCTTTAAATAAACCTAAAATAATTTCCGTCGACATTTTGACGTCTCAGTTTAATAATAATGAAAATGGCAAGAGACTACTAGCACAGAATATATATAAACAGCACAATAGGGCTCGAGTTATATAGGTTCGATGTTTGATAATAATTTATTTTACAGTCGTTTATTATTATTTTATTTTTATATAACAAATTTATATTTATTTTTATCAAGACTACGTCTTGTCTACTGAAGTTACAATTATATACTCTGTTTCATTATACATTTTACGTTCTTTATATACTATTGCATTTCCTGTGTGTACACAGTGGAATGCATTTATTATTTATTGAAATATATATTTTTGTTTTAATTTGATTTTTTGTTTATTATCCCATCGTCTGCAAGATGATCTGCTTATGTTTAGTCTTCATGGTATTTATTATCTTTACTTGATTTTAGCGTGAGATCTTTTTTATTAATTGTGTTTCTTATCTTTGCTGTTTTTAACATGCTGACTTTATTAACATGATGATTGTCTGGGTAGTTCGGTAAGTATGACTGGTGAAGCTGGGCTGCGTAACTCCTCCCCTCTAAGAGATGGCCAAAATGTGAATCTTTTTGATTTGATGTTTTGGTCATCATTCTTGGTGTTATATAAACAGTACCTATTTTTGATAGTTATATATATTATAATTATTAGAATTGTTAGTATTATGAACAGCCATGATATACATACAGTGGTGTTCTTGAAGTAACGTATTATGTGATAATTGTTCAATTTTTTCTATATTTTGAATTGTCCAATCATGTAGTTTACTGATGTTTACAGGTATAATGATGTTTGTTGTATTTATTTCATGAAATGGGCTGATATTTATTAATTTTTCGTTGAAAGTAGACATTTCGTTTGTATATGCTGTCCCTTGGATTACGATGGAACAGTTTGAAAATTTTATTAGTGTAATATTTTCAATAAATCTTGATTTTTGCTGTCCGCAATTTGAATTATATTCTATTGGTGTGTTTGTTTGAACCAATAAATACTGGAATTGTATTTGTGTTATTGAATCAGGAACTCGTTGTTTTATTAGATCGCAGTGTGCTTCCTTGTTTAGTAATATTTGTGCTATACAACTGTTATTGCTGAATTGTAGATCCTCTTCACGGAAAAAACACTTTAATAAAGGTTGTTATATTTTATGTATATTAACTCTCATTTACATGATAATATTTGCTCCCGTGCCAATATTTGAGAACCTTTAATATATGATATAATAAAATATTAGTTGTTTAAATGGTAAATACTCCCGTGTAAATTACACAAATTAATAATTTTATAAGACTGAATTTCATAACTATAGGTTATTTTCATATTAGTATATCAACACGCCTTATATAAATGATAACCTTTGTGAAACATGATCATGATAGTTAAATGTTGTTATTATAGGGACTAACACAATTTGTAGAAACCTTAAGCTGGCTTTATAACACATTTACATATACACTATAGCAATATCTAATAAGCTTAAATAGGAGAAATTATTATAAAAATAATAAAACTGATGCGTTAAACATATTAATAATTAATATTATGAAATGGAGCAGTTTCAAAATTTTCATGATAGATTCATATATTTTTTAGAAGCTTTTCGTAAATTATAAAGGATTCGTTATAATACAATTTATTAAATAATCTTATGTAGCTTTGTAATGATAGTAGTTTAAATAAATAAAACAACAATTTTAATTTAATTCATTAGTTTATTACTTATAACATAGTTTACTTAACTTTACGTGGACATACTTGTATATAATCTATTAATTAAATATATATTTATATATCACGATTAACTTCATACAATATAAATCTTTTTATTTAATTTTATCATAGAAATCTTAGCAAAAAATTCATTTTACGTTCTATTAAAGAATTATATTCTTCAACAGAAAAAAAATAAAGGTGATAATCAAAATAAATAGTTTTTAATTCAATCAGAACAAATTTTATCAAATTATTAGAACAATCATAGTTACTTGCTTTCACTTTAAAAAATATAGGTTTAACTCCGTCCGAATCAATATTCAATATTGAATTAATTTTAATTTTTCTGTTGTTAATATTAATCCAAGAATAATAATTATTTTCTAATAATTTTCGAAATGATATGTAATTTTTTATGTCCATTATCCTTTCAGAACTACGTACGCTGCCAAACCTTAATCTACTAAATATAGTTTATTTTTAAACATGTAATTACATTGCACTAATAACTTATATTATTCACTTATACAGACGTTTAAACGAAACGATTAATGGCGAGCAACTAAAAACCAAAACGTTGTTGAACAAAGGTTGACGATGTGATGCCGAAACAACTTTTTTTCTTTCCTCGGATGATCGTAACATTGAATATAGGATCGTATCTCTTTCACATTAGCGACGAATCCGATATTTATGATAAACGTTCTCATAAGCTACAGAAAAAAGTAAAGACTAACAGTATATTGAAAGTATCTGTTGGAAATTAACAAATAGTCTGTAATATTTGTAACAGACGGTCTCATTGATGTAATAAAGTTTAGGGTTTTGCATATAAAAATCTACTATTTCGCATGAGAAGCTAGTAAAAAATTATATAATAACTCTTATATTATTTTTACAGAACAGCTAAATCAAAAATAATAAAGATTATTTTATTTAGGAGGCTCATTATATAAATTTATTTCCAATAAAACTAATACACAATATTATTCTATATATTAACGGATGTGATTTTTATTAAATTGTTTATAATAATTTAATGAATGCTCTTGTATTTTATGAGAAGGGCTGTTTTATTTTTTTTGTTATGCATATAAGAATAATTCATATGAATTTTTTTTCCGTGTTGTTTACAGTATGTTTGACCCTCGATTTCATCACATGGTTTTGTGACATATTGAAAATACTTGTTGTTTAGGATAATTAATTTATTAGGAATAGGGATGGAATATGAATCGTTAATAGTTATAGGGTGTAAATAATATTGTGTATATACTTCTTCGTGAAACGTTGGAATTTCAATTGAAATAACTATAATTGATCCGTTGTAATAGGCTTTTAAATGTAGAAATTCATATATGTTATGCTCAGAGTGAACATAAATGTTATAATTGTGTAATTTTTCATCAATGAAGGATAGCTCGTTTTTACTCAAAAGATGCCTTGATATTATTTGTAATTTTGCAAATATAATTACATTTTCTATATCGTCTAAATGGTTTTGTAATTTGAATATGTTATAATTTAATTGTTCTATATTATTTTCGAATATTGCTAAATTTTTCATGCTTTGTTCTATCTTTCCTAAATTTTTTAATCGTTCTTCTACCTGTGATGTAATATTATTTATTGTGTTTTTTATTTTATCAAATCTATCCATCATATCTGCGTTAAGGTTTATTTGCTCGTTTATTTTATTTGCTAATTTATCTTTATTTTTATTAATATTACTAATCGCTTGACTAATTTCCTTATAATCTTCTGCGTCCATATTACCTGTTATTGATTTAATAATAGATCCTAGTCCATCAATTAATGATCTTTTTAGTCGTCGGGGTTTTAAGTGGTCCAAAGTTTCTTGTGAATGTTGGATCATTTCTAGTGTCCTAGTTATTTTACTTCTAAAGGTAGTACTATGATAATCCGGAATTTTTCCGTATTTTCCAGATCCCTCGTTAGTTATGATTTGATTTACATTGTTAAGAAGATCTGTGATTAGTTGGTCGTATTGTTCTAGGTCTATGATGTGAAGTAGTCTTGTATAACCTTTAATTATTCTTGCATTTCCTAGTTGGATTGGTAGAATGCCTTTGTTTTTACTGTAGTCCGTGATAACTATTTCTCCTAGTACTAGGTTTAACCTGAAATTATATTTTTCTTTATTTTATTTTTGTGTACTTTTCGGTTTTTTGTTGTGGTTATGGTTACTTTGTTATTTTTGTCTACTATATGTCTACTGTATCTAGGTAAGTGTTTGTTTCTAGGTTTCTTTCTTTGAAATATTATGTCTCCCTGGTTAACTTGTATTTGGTCCGTCCGATTTTTATTTAAATGATTAATTTTGTTTTCCTTTAGTCTTACGTTTCTATGATTTATGAGATTACAGAGTTTTTCATATTCGTTTTTGTGTCTTTTAATATAAACGTCTAGTTTTTCGTCATTGTATTCTGGGAAAATTTCTGTTTTTTTATAATGTCCGTTTTTTAATTCAAATGGGGTAAATTTTGTGGATGAATGTATAGCGTTGTTATAGACAATTAAAGCTTGAGTCATTAATAGTTTTGGATTATTACCTGGATTTTTCGCTAAAAGTACCCTATAGATTTCAATTAATGTTGAATGCAATCTTTCTACAATTGAATTTCCTGTAGAATTCATAGGTGTGGTGTAATGAAGTGTTATTTTATAACTTTTGTATAAGTCTTGAAGGATTTTGTTGTTAAATTCTTGACCATTATCTACTACTATTTTATTTGGGATTTCATGTACCGAAATATATTCTAATAACTTTTCCATAGTTTCCTCACTATCATGTTTAATTGTGTTATATGCTACAGCATATTTTGAAAAACTATCTATTATTGTCAAGTATTGTTTGTTACAAATGGAAAAAGTATCCATGTGGATTATTTCTAAGGGTTTGTGTGGTGTTTCTGTAATTTCAAATTTAGTACTATTTTTATTCCTGTCATATTTATTTAATTGGCAAATGTCGCATTTATTGATGTATTGTTGTACTAGATTAATCATTTTTGGAAAATAATATTCACGTTTTAATTTTTGCATATTTTCATTAATACCTCGATGTCCGTTATCATCGTGTATTTTCTTGATGACGTGTATTTGATCTACTTGTTCTTCTATATCTTGCACTATAGTTTTACATCTAACTATTTTATATTTTATATCTTTAAAATTTGATTTTAATAATTTATTTATAATTTTGAATGTTTTATTGTCACAAGATATTCCTGTTAAATTTTCAGGTATGATATAATCTTGAAATATACTTGTAATTATATCTTCGGAATAATTTTGGGATTTGAACGTATATCGTTTTTTTGTACAAAAGTAGATTCTTGAATCTACGGAGAATGTTAATTGTGTTGGGTCCAACAATAAAATGATTTGTCTTTTGAATTCATTCAAATGGGTTTCAGTAGTAGGGATTAATTCCTTGGAATTTGGTAATTCATCAGCAGTGGAAGGTGATTCTGATGCTTTACTAGTATTTGATGATTCACTAGTATTAATCTCTATTCTAGACAGAGCGTCTGCATTAGAGGTTAATTTACCTTTTTTATATGATATTGTATAATCGAATTCTTCTAGTTTCAATCGCCAACGAACTAGTTTTGAGTTTGGTTCTTTTAGGTTGAATAACCAAATCAATGGCTTATGATCGGTAATTATTTGAAATTTTTTTCCGAATAAATAAGGTCGAAAATACTTTGTAGCCCAAACTATTGCTAGAAGTTCCTTCTCAATTGTGGAGTAGTTTTGTTCTGTAACCGTTAAGGTTCTTGAAGCATAACAAATGGGTAAGTCTTTTCCTACTTCTCCTTGTGATAAGACTGCTCCTATAGCATAATTGCTAGCGTCTGTTGTTAGTCTGGGTATTGAAGAATTGGTTCATTGCAAAGTAATTCTTTGCATTGATTAAAACATTTGATGTAACTTTCATCCAAAATAATTTTTTTATCTTTGCGAAGACATGCTGTCAAAGGCTTTGTTAATTCCGCAAAATTTTTTATAAATTTCCTGTAATAACCTAAAAGTCCTAAAAAACTTAATTTGTTTTTCCGTTTTTGGTATAGGAAATTCTTGTACAGCTTTGATTTTGTCCTTATTTGGTTTTACTCCTTGTTCTGTGATTATGTGACCTAAAAATGCTAATTCCTTATGGAGGAATTCGCTTTTATCTAATTGTATTTTCAAGTTCGCCTGTTTAAGTTTCTCGAATACTTGTTTAAGATTGAAAATATGTTCTTGTAGGGAAGGGCTGAATATGATGATATCATCCATGTAACACAAACATGTTTTTCCTTGTAATTCCTGTAGAACGTTGTCCATAACCCGTTGAAATGTTGAAGGGGCATTTTTAAGACCAAAAGGCATTCGAATATATTCGTAGTGGCCAAAGTCTACAGTAAATGCGGTTTTTGGGATATCTTCAGTTTTGACTTCGATTTGGTGGAATCCTGAAGCAAGATCTAATGTTGTGAAATATTGGCATTTTCCTAATTTATCTAATATCTCCGTGATATTAGGTAAAGGATACCTGTCATCTACAGTCTACGACTAACCGCCATTTGGTTTTTCCTGAGGCATCTGCCTTTTTAGGGACGATCCAAATTGGTGAACTCCAAGGTGAGAAAGAAGGTCTAATTATACCATCTTTAAGCATCTTGGTTATTTGATTTTCAACTTCATTTTTATGGACATAAGGGTATCTATAAGATTTTGTAAAAATGGGTTTTTCATTCCTTACATCAATTGAGTGTTTGATGTTATTAGTAAATGATAAATTTTGATTTTCTTTTTGAAAAATGTTTTCGTAATTTTTACATAAATTATGTAAAGCTTGGGTCTCTTCAGAATTTAGATGATTGGTTCGAATTAAATTTCGTATATCCTGGTTATTATTTTCAGATGATATTTCTGATATTGAATGATGGTTAAACTCGGAATAATAATTATTCGCGTTTTCCACCTTAACTGGTTGTTCGAATACAATAGAGCATTGTTTGTTTGAAAAATTAATTACTTCCACTAAAGCATGCCAGTTTTTAGCTATGTAAATTCCTTCTGGTATTATAATATTTTCAGATATTTTGATTGGTTTAATATAAATATTTCCATTTTTGATATCTACTGGAATTTTAATTACCAATTTGTTCCGTGAAGGAATTGTGTATGTTGGTGACATAAAATTTGGTTTGTATTTCAATGGGATTGATACTAAATCTGTTTTTAGTGTTGATTTTTTAAAATCTAAATTTACACCTAATTGTTTTATAATGTCTAGGCCTATCAAGCCATCAAAGTAATTATGAAATTTAAAAAGAATAAAATTTAAAGGTTGTTTAGTTTTTAATTCATTGAGTCCTGGAATAGAAACTTGTTGATTCACTGTGTGAGTTTTAAATAGCGTTTTTATTTCCAATGGTTTTATATTTTGTATTTTTGAAGGAATTATTAGGTCAGGATTAATATAACTTTGATTAGAACCTGTATCTATTAAAAGTTTTATAGTTTGATTGGATGTTGCTTTTACTTCGATATATGGTAGAGGTGAAGTTTGATGAGAATTTATACTTAAGTATCCGATGGATTCTCTAAGGCTCTCATACGAAAAACCTGATCATCGACTTCATTTGCATCCTCAATGGTTTCGGGATATTCTACTTCATATTGGTCCAGATTTTGTATATGATCTTTATGTGGATTTTCCGGCTGTATTCCTTGTTGATATTCCTCGTCATATTCATTCATACCGTTTTCGTCTTGAAGATCGGCTTGTTGAATATTGAATAATTCTTTTGCTTGGAGTCTTGGTGTTTCCGCTGATTGGAAATAGTAACGGTTTGCTTGAGGATTGAATCTGGTTGGTTGAGTATATTTGTCTATGTTAGATATTGTATCCATGGGGATAGGTGTGTTTTTATTTGGAATTGGGGGTGGTGGTCTATAAGGTTGACCTAAATTTTGCCTAAACCCCGGTATTAGGTTTATAGAATGGCTGTTGAAAAGGTTTGTGGTTATAATAAATAATATTGGAATTCAATGGTTTTTGTTGAAATATGGGTTTTTGTGGAAATATTGGTTTTGGAAAATTTATTTGTGGAATTGGCATTGTATAATTCCTTTGGTAATTAGGATTATACAATAGTACTCTTATTTGAGGTTTATATCTTAAATCTGGAAGTGGGAAATGGGGTTTATTTTTTATATAATGCATATTTTGTTCAACAAGACAAATATTAAATGCATCTGTTACTGTTGGAGGGTTTCTGGCTCTAACAAAAGATCCCAATGGCTCTTTTATGCCAGCTAAAAATGTACTTAAACACATTTCTTGATACATATTTAATTTGGTTTCTTTCACTATTTCTTCTGCTCCACTCAATCTAACCTTAGTTGCTATTGTAGACTGAATATCTATTACCCTACTATAATACTTTTCTATACTATCACTACCTTGATAGACAGTATGGAGATCTCTGATAAGTTTCGTTTCTCTTGTCACTGTAGTGTGTTATTAGGCTTGCTTTGATTTCTGCCCAATTGGTGGTTGTGCCATACATAGATAAAACTTCTTCGGCTTCATCTACTATTTTATTCCTAATAGCTCTTTTATATGAAAGAGGAATCCTATCCGCACCTAAAGTTTGTTCGCATTGTAACATGATTTCATCTACATTTGTAATAAAATCATACAACGTATTTTTAATGCCGGTAAATTTTGGTAATTCTCTAATTGCATCTGGTATCTTTAATAGATTAACCAAATTATTTAAATTCTGTAATTCTGCCATATCTAAATCTATTTCTTTATTTATATCTAAATTATTTAATCTTTCTAATACCTCCTCTAACTCTAAATTAATTACGTTCTCCAGATTGATGAAATATTTTTACAATTTTTTCTTTTCACTTCACAATTATATTTATTTCACTTTTATTTTATTTATATTTCTTTGTTTTTTTTTTTTTTTTAAATTATATTTAATTAATTCCAATAGATCTTGATAAATCGTCAGTATCTATAGAATATTTGTGATAAACCGTCACAATATGAGAGTATATTAATCGATTCAAATATTTGGAATAGTGATAAGGGATTTATATAGTTTAAACAAGTACACTGATCCCCCTACTAACGCGAATTTAACTTACGCTAATTCGCTTATACGCGATTGAGGTTTTGCGGCATTCCCTCAACTTCCGCGATGATTTAACGCGATTTAAAAATCAAATGTTTATTTTTATTTTTTTTTTGTTTAACTTTTCTCATTTGTAGAGATAAGGATAATTGGTACAATGCAGCGCACCTTAATATGTGACATACATATCAAAAAATTAATATGGCCTTACTATTAACGATAGAATGCACCACTAGAGTTCTAATTATATTTTTCGTTTGCATATTATTCTATTTTGTTTTTTATATGTACACTCATAACCTGCTAAAATTCTCTCTTTAGAAAGCCCAATCAAATGTATACTAATGCTGTAGAAGTATCTATACTGATGAATATATTTGTGAAATGACAGCGTATATATATATGGTTGTGAATACAGTGTAGAAAACATAAACATTCGCATACTATGAAACTAAAAGAGAGTAAAATCTAAACCAATAAAAACGAATCATGTGCAACAGTCATTTTATTTAAATATTTTAATTTCCGCTTATTTTAAATAAAACCCAATATTTAATTAAAAAAAACTTAACAGTTTTTAACCTTATATTTCGACTTATTGGTCAACTTCTGAGGCATTAAAAAACTATTTTTGTAATTAAAAAATCTTAGAAACTATTTTTGACATAATTATTTAATTTTTAAACTATAATGTACATATACAGAAAGAATTTTTCTTTTTAATCTTTTTGTAACGATTTTTTTTTATCATTCTCATATTATTTTATTGCCGTCTTACTTTGGTAACTGGAATATTAATTGGTATATAAATCAAAATGCAAATTATGCTCAAAATAAAAACCGAAAATAATTTGCCATTTTTTCGGCACGAAATTTTTCCAACTCGTGCGGTTTTAATTTCCTTCTCCGTTTATATTTTCGTGGCTCCGTCTATAAATATAAAATAGAATACACATTGATATGACAAATATTATAATTAATTCTCCACCGTTCTACATTTACTTGCAATCGATTGTCTGTTCACGGCCGTATTCATATCACTGTGTTGAATTAAATGTTGAATTAAATCTAGTGACATTACAAATAACTCGTGACAAACTTGGCAGTAATAAGGTGTATTGGAATTTTCCCTTTTGGTGTCAGGGCTCGAATGATGTGATCGTAATGTTCTCACGTGTATGAATCCTTTCATATTTTTGTAATGTCCCACAATCAGCAAAAGCTTTCCAACAATAACGGCACCAGTAAGGTTTCTCACCCGTATGAACACGTATATGAATTTGTTGTGAACTACGCGAACCAAATATTTTGCCACACTCGCGACAAGGGAATTGTCGCCCTGTAACATTCGTATGCGAATGACGATGATTCATGAGGGAGCGTCCATCGGGAAATTCTTCTCCGCACATATCACACGTAACAGTTTTATTTCGATGCGAAACCATATGCCGAACAGGAATGATTTTTTTTCGCTGAAATGTTCCCATAAATGTTTCGATAGGGTTTGACCATCGCGACACAATTTACCATAAAGGCGGCACGAATGTTGAGTTAATTCGTTTGCGTGCACGATACGTATATGAGATTTAATAATTGATTCCTCGAGAAATGATTCACCGCATAACATACATTTCAATGGTTGGCATCGTGTATGCACTTCTTTGTATTTTCTTCAAAATTAAAAAAGGAAACTATAACAGCACATATAAAATTTTAAATCACGTAAACTAATATAAATTACTTTAAAAATCATTTAAACTTACTTTAATTTCTTGTAATTAATTAATTAATGGGGTTTAACTTCACGATTTCTGAGTTTTGATCATAATCTCCAGAATTTTAGCAGGTTATGGTTTTGATTAAAGAGAGAATTTTAGCAGGTTATGTGTACACTACTTCAGTTTTAAATGTGGATCGAACATCATGTATGTATTAATTAGGTAGAAAGGGAAAAAATGGTACAATGCATCGCACCTTTTGAATAAACTAACATTCACTTAGTAGTATCGATAGAATGTACCATTAGAGTTGTATTTATAGATCATTAAGGGATTGAACATTTTGGTTTAACTGAAAAAAAATTATTCGTTTAGTAACGTCATTTGAGTAAGAGTATTTCCTCTGATTAGCCTTATAATCGTTTGTTAGTTGTGTATATTTTTAATAGTGTTTTGATTTATTCGAATAAAAATGTCTGCATCTAAGTCACCATCAAAGACAAGTTCAACAAAAAAAAGATCACGAAATGTTTTAAATATCGAGACCAAATATGAAATTATAAAGTCACTCGGAAATGGAGAAGGGCCTTCAGCCGTTGGACGCTTGTATAATGTTAACGAATCAACAATACGAACAATAAACACTAACAAAGAAGCGATAAAATTGGCTATTCAAAATGCCATGCCTTTATCAGCTAAACGAACCAAACAAATTCGAGACCCAAATATTGAACGAATGGAAAAGCTGCTAATGCGATGGATAGAAGACAACAACCAAAAGAAAATTGGACTAGATACAAATTCTATTTTAAAGAAATCCAAACAAATTTATGACAAATTGCGGGAAAATGCTCCATCTAGTAGCTCAAGCGATTTTCTCGCGAGCAACGGTTGGTTCGATAGATTTCGTAAAAGGCATAATTTACATAACATTCAATTTACTGGTGAAGCAGCTAGTGCCGATACAGTTGCAGCGAATAAGTTTGTGGAAGATCTAAAAAATACAATAGAATCTGGCAAATATTCTTCACATCAAATTTTTAACGCCGATGAGACGGGCTTATATTGGAAACGGATGCCCGGACGAACATTTATATCAAAGGATGAGAAAAGAGCGTCGGGATTCAAAGCTGCAAAGGACAGAGTGACAATTTTATTAGCTGGAAATGCTAAAGGTGATTATAAATGTAAGCCACTTGCAATATACCAATCTGAAACTCCGCGCGCATTTAAGAATGTGAACAAAGCTAAGCTTCCTGTACATTGGCGTTCAAATAAGAAAGCGTGGATGACTGGTGTCATTTTTAACGAATGGTTCGATAATAACGCCCCAAGTCATCCACCAAACTTAGCGGTCAGAAATCCGAATGTGAGAGTGTTATTTATGCCGCCAAATACGACATCATTAATCCAGCCCATGGACCAGGGCGTTATTTCGGTTTTCAAAAAGTTTTATTTAAAATACACTTTCAATGCGATGATTACGGCAACGGACAGTCCACGTGAAATGTCTCTTAAAGACTTTTGGAAAAATTACACAATTTTGGATGGTATTAATAATATCCAAGCTGCATGGACCGAAGTAAAAAATACAACAATGAATAAGGTATGGAAAAAGTTATGGCCAAATTGCGTAGAAGAAGATGACGAAATGGAAGATGCCGGAATTCAAGATTTGGTTAATCTCGGCAGGAAAATCAGAGGAGAGGGATTTGAGGATCTTGGTCAGGATGACATAGAAGAACTAATAAATGCTCACGATGCAACACTATCCGTCGTTGAACTTGTAGATTCTGAAAACGAGTTAATTTCAGATTGTGAGGAAATTGTGTTCAAAGAAAACCTTACTATTAAAAATCTTAGTAAATTAATGGATATGGTTGGCGGAGCGATTAATTTTTCTGAAACCATGGACAGCGATTTGATAAGAAAGTCGAATTTTAAAAATGACCTGAATAAAGCTCTTAAACCGTATCAAATCATCCTAGATGAAAAGATAAAACAAACAAAACAACAAACAATTTTAAAGTTTTTCTCAAATTCAACTTGAGTTTTAATTTACCTTTGTGTTATCTTTGTGTTACTGTGAATTATTTTTTTTATTTTTAGCAAGATGAACAATTTATTTTAGATTTTTTTTATTCAATTTAACTGAATTAGTCATAAAGTTATTATTTTTAAATTATTTTTATTTATCTTTATTAAAAAAATTACTCGAAGTAATTAATGCAAACAAATGTATAGCCTTATAAATAAAATATTATAAAAAATATTCAATTTTTTTTATTTCGGAACGCATCCTCTATTTTGTATGGCTCCCTAACCCCAACTCACGCGAATTCAACATACGCGGTGTTTTGCCGGAACGCATCCCTCGTGTAAGTGGGGGGATTAGTGTATTTAACAATAAAATCACTTACCATGTAACAATTAGTAGATTGTAGATCTTCATTTCTTTTTGTGATAATGCACGAACTCAATTACACTTTTTATTCGGGAACTGTTTTTGTTTATGCACTTTAGAATTTATTAGAGTATTGCTCAATAGTAATTACTTTAAATACTAGCTCAATGGCGGCAATATCAAACACAATAATTTCTTTCACTTTAACTAAACTTAATAATTTTTTTTTCACTTTAATTAAACACTGAAAATTAATTTCACGTTTTTTATTAAATTTTATTTTATTTGAAATGAATTTTTGGATATTAAAATATCCTACTACAGGCTGCGCCAGTTATATAGGTTCGATGTTTGATAATAATTTATTTTACAGTCGTTTATTATTATTTTATTTTTATATAACAAATTTATATTTATTTTTATCAAGACTACGTCTTGTCTACTGAAGTTACAATTATATACTCTGTTTCATTATACATTTTACGTTCTTTATATACTATTGCATTTCCTGTGTGTACACAGTGGAATGCATTATTATTTATTGAAATATATATTTTTGTTTTAATTTGATTTTTTGTTTATTATCCCATCGTCTGCAAGATGATCTGCTTATGTTTAGTCTTCATGGTATTTATTATCTTTACTTGATTTTAGCGTGAGATCTTTTTATATTAATTGTGTTTCTTATCTTTGCTGTTTTTAACATGCTGACTTTATTAACATGATGATTGTCTGGGTAGTTCGGTAAGTATGACTGGTGAAGCTGGGCTGCGTAACTCTCGTCACGAGCATTTCGTATTTGCGTATTTCGTAGTTCGTAAATTTGACGTTTCTGATTGGTTTAAATTATTTCCCCTAAATAAGCAAGAAAAGTCAAAAGTATACTGTACTATATATTTGTTTTATTTTTTCTGTGATTATGGTGATTTTTAAGAGTAAATTAAATTAATTTATTGTACATGTAAGTACTTAACTTTACCATTGATTGCCTTCAGTATTGTTTTTTTGGTATGAATTATAAATTATATGAAAATGAGCTGTAGACAATCTTGCCCATTTCCCAAAATTTGCATTCTTTTTTATTTCTATTTATTAAAAATCACAAGTAATCACAGAAGATCCATTGTTTAACAACTAAAATATGTTAGATTTAACTGAGTGTTGAAGAAAAATACTACCTAGTTTACATGAAACTATCTTAAAACCTATGAAAATAATTTAATTTTAATAAATAAATCTTTAAAAAAAACTGAAATGACGAAATATCCAACCTAAAGATTACGAATTTTATATTTACATATTTGCGATTTTATTTTTGTATTTAATTTTCACAAAAACAATTTACCAGGCTTAGCAGGAAGACATTTAAATTAAATTTTTAATAGAAATCATTTAATAAATATTTGTAATAATCACAACAAAAAATTGTATCTAGCTATTGATAGAAAATATAGTTTGTTTTTCAACAAAGCGTAGAGAATTTGTCTATGTAAATAGTTTCAATCTATAATTTTTAGATTTTAACTCATGTTGAAAAACATTCTTACGAAAATATTTACGCAAATAAGTAGCCTGGGAGCATGTTTATTTTTGAAGTTTCTTGCTTATTAAGGAGAAATAGTTTGAACCATTCAGGAGAGACGTCAAATTTACGAAATTACGAAATACGCAAATACGAAATGTTCGTGACGAGCCCTAATATCTTATATTGCGCTTTAGTCCTAAGTTTGTGAACAAATATTTAAATTAAGATTTAGAAGAGATTGAACAACAATTTTGTATGGAATCAATGAAACAAAACAAAAATACAAAAATGTTTGTACCCACCTCTTTGTTATGACTAATAAAAATCAGTACAATTTTAAAAGGAAAGGGAAATCTTTACACTTTGTGATGTGTTTAAAAGAGTATTTAAATTTCTAGTAGATGACCGCAATAATTTTAAATGAACCAAATATCAAACACAGTATCTTCTGGACCTTTATGTAGAGTTCATTGATTCGGTAGGGCCTTTAAAATTATTTAAGTTGAAAAAACATTTATGGGTTTTTTTTGGCTAAAAGAATGTATGACAAATTTATTATTAATGTGAATGAGACGCAGGACGAAAGTAAATAGATTTTAGCTAGAGCGAGCAGGTACCAGTGGAAAGAGTTTTATGGAGACCGAGTACGGCATTGAAACAACGTATTATTGATTTGGACGATTATTTATTGCCGGAGCTAATGATGGGCCAAGAAAAAATTCAAAGAAAATTTCCGGTATCAGTTACACCTAAATTAGCAATTCGACCCCTTCATCGAATATAGCAAGCGTTGCTGAAGTAACTGAATTAATTTAAATCACGAATCCAAAAAACGAAGCCTCATAAAACAAACTGCTCAGGAAAAAATGGCGGAAGATTTCTTTGAACTTTGAAAATAAAGACATGAATGCAAGGAAATGTTAACGAGAGAGAAAGTGGAACTAAAAAGGAAAATGTTTGGCGAAAAACTAAAAAGACTTGATGAGTTACTAAGCTTACCAAAAATATAATTTATTAATATGTCTTTTAATGAAATATAAACATAAATTAAAATAATAAAAATATTAAAATGTCCCAAATGCTTAAGAACTACATCGAAAATCGGCTCTAAATTAGAAGTCAGCTATTGGTAGTTCTTGTATCGAAGTTAAAATTCCATTGTCATCCCAAGGGCCGCTCTTATCGATGCAGAGATTGTGCAAAACACAGCATGCCATATCAAAGCTGGACATCTCTTCAATAGAAAAAATGTCTAGCCGAGTCAGTTGTCGAAACCGTTGTTTTAACAACCCGAAAGCGTTTTCTATTTTAATGCACGCGAAAAAAGAAGGTAGGGTTCGGTTGTGCATTCTCATTAAAAATAATATTCGTTGTTTTCTGCTATCAAATTTCAGTAATGGAGATATAGCAGCAGTCAGCATTGAGGTCGATAACCGGAAACTCTGGCTAATATCAGCTTACCTAGCTTACGATGAAGTGAATATTCCACCAGTCATTCTAGATAAACTAATTTTGGAGGCTCAAAAGCGTAAGGTTGTAGTCATCCTGGGGAGTGATGGAAATTCTCATCACACGATCTGGGAAAGTACGGACACAAATGAATGAGGTGAATTACTCCTTGATTACATTTTAAGTACTAACCTTCATATATGTAACATAGGTAATAAGCCGACTTTTATAACTAGAAATAGGCAGGAGGTATTGGGTTTTACACTTGTCTCAAATTTTTTGACGATTATTCTGTTAAATTGGTAAGTGTCGGAGGACCACTCCTTTTCTGATCATTGGTATCTTCAATTTGAAATGAACTTGACTTCTCCAAAAAGTCCAATCTACAGAAATAGGAGGAAAACCAACTGGGATACATTTAGAACAATTTTGGGTAATTCACTACCAGTTCCGGTGCCAAAACCTCCGAAAACTGCGCAAGAGCTCGATGGCTTAGTGGACGAGCTGTGCGGCGCTTTTAATACAGCGATGCTGGACTCTAGCCTCCTTAGCAAGCCTAGGGATAAATCTCGACCACCTTAGTGGCCCAAGGAGGTTCAACAAATACGTCAAAAATGCAAAAGACTCTTCAGAACAGGACGGAAAACTAGAACCGCTATATGGACCACTAATAGTACGGAATCGCTGGAACTTCTGCTACACCCTTAGTTTCCTAGTTGTTCCGAATCTGTACCTACCACATCGGGAGGTAATAGGGCTAGTAGCCTTCTACGAAAAATTATTAACTGAAAAAAGATCGTGTGGGCGGTAAATAGTTTTAAACCAGATAGGTCGCCTGGACTCGATGGTATTATACCTATGGATATTCAACAAACTACTGATCTAACCATTTCCTGGTAATTTTCAAAGGCAGCCTAGAACTATATCACATTTCTAGCAAATAAACGGAAGTGAAGGTTGTATTTATACCTAAGGCAGGAAAACGCTTACACTGCAATCCCAAAGACCATAAACCGATTAGCTTGTATTCCTTCCTTTTTAAAATACTGGAAATATAAAAATAAGCTCTTATTATATGCACGATTGTGCCTGAAAAGCTGTCTAAATCTCAAAATGCCTATTGCAAGGGGAGATCTGTAAAGACTGGTCTTAATTATCTCATATATTTTATTGAGAAATCTTTCGAGTAAAGAGACTTGGCAATGGTAACCTTTTTGGATACTGAGGGGCCTTTAACAATGTGCTTCCAGGGGCTATAACTCGGGCTCTTTCAAATCTGGGAGTGGTTGAAGCACTCAAGGACTGGATAAATCAAATGTTAAGAGGCAGGATCATAAATGCCAGTTTGGGGAATCCTCCGCCAAAAGATTTGCAAGCAGAGGTAAGCCGCAGAGTGGCGTACTGACCCCCTACTTTGGAACTTGGTCATGAATGACCTCTTGCTAAGACTGGATGGCGATGGCTTCAAGGTGGTTGCCTATTCAGATGATCTTACTATTGGTGTCCGTGGTAAATATCCCGGCACCCTTAGTGAGCTTATGTAAAATGCCCTGGGCATTCATTCATTATGGCCCAATGGCTGTGGGTTGAAGTTAAAACCACACAAAACCGAATTGGTTCTCTTCTCTAGGAAATATAATCTTCCTCATATCGACTTTTACAGATGAAGTGCAGTTTCTGGGTCTCGTTTTAGATATCAAATTAAGTTGAAAACCTAATATTCTGGAAAGGGTAAAGAGAGCTACGATAGCGTTATACTCTTGCAAAAATGCTATTGCGAAAGGATGGAGGCTGAAGCACTGCGTCGTAAATTGGCTTTATACCGAAGTAGTCAGACCCACACTTTTGTATGGTGTAACTGTCTGATGACCTGCGCTGGACAAAACTGTCAACCAAAAGCTGTTTACAAAGCTAGCTCTGTGAATCAGTAGTGCACTGAGAAGCACATCCAGCCAGACACTGGAGACTCGCTTGGGAAACTGTTGGCAGATTGTACTGCCATACGACTGAAATCCAACTTAATATGGACATGCAACAATACAGGGCACTCATATATATTGTGTAACAAACAAATTCCCAAGAACACCGACTATACTGGCCCGTCACTATATTTTGACACAAAGTTCCGGACTAGGATCCCATCCAGAGAAAACCGGATGATGGATTTTGTTGGAATCTGAAAACAGAAGAAAACACAAAGAATCACGAAAATAAATAAAATTAAGAATTTGTCCTTATCTGATTTGGCCAGCGGTTGTGTGTCGTCGAATATACGGTGAGCAGCAGCAGCGAACATCAAATTTCCAGTTGGTACCTAAAATTAATTAATTGTTAGCATTAAATTCAATTAAAGTAAATTATAACTTACCATTTTATTTGTATTGAAAATTTGTTGACAAAAACATTTGACGTTTCGTTAATTATAAACAAAAAATTGTAATAGATTTAAGTGTAACAATTGACAAAATTTGTAATTTTTTTTATAGCAACGCCATAGTTAAAATGTCAAAATTCAGCTGGCGCTCAGATATAATATTTCTATGTAATTTCAATACAATTTTTAGAAAAAGAAAAACTGTGAGACAAGAAACATCTAAAGTCGTGGAAAAAATACATAAAAAATTCAAATTAATTTTCAATTCAATAAAAACTATATTGTAAAGTCAAGGAAATCAAGTTTATTTCGGAATTGGAATTTTATGAAGAAAAACGTTGAAGGTTCTGAGCTTATTGAGTCGCGGAAAGCTCAGTAAAATACAGATTTAGTTTTGGAACCAGGAGTTTAAACTTCTTTACTTATGGGAAAAAATGGGTAAACCTCTCTTATTGTCTCCCCGACTACTGTAACATTTTTCAAGCTGAAGTAAGTGCGATAAAGGAAGTCGTGGACTGGATGAGGTATTATGTAATATCAACTTGTGATATTCGCATATATATGGACAGTCAGGCCCCCAACAAAGCACTTCAAGCACACTTCCTCACGTTGAAAGTAGTCCAGAACTGTCTCTCATCTCTTAACGAGATAACATATCAATTCAACATTCATATAATATGGGTGCCAGGACATTAGTACAGGGAATACTTAAGCCGATGAACTGGCTCGACGTGGTACAACGGACCACATTTTAAAAAGTAGAAAGAATATTGAAACGCCTCTTGCGTCATGCAAACTGCTGCTTCAGGAAGAAGCTAGTAAGTTAACGAACGACAGATAGTCAAGTAGCACCTCACGTGTAATAACTCGACAGGTCTGGCCAAAGTTGGGCGACTTGGTGTCTTCTCACATAACTACTGTCGTAGATGCGAACGACGAAGAGTAGGAAGAGACAGTACTGCATCATATTTGTACTTTCCCCGTCTGGCACGAAACAGACTATAGTTTCTTGGAGCATCCCTCTTCAATGACCTGACGGACCTTAGCAGGATGGATGTCAGGAGTATCCAGCGTTTCGTCAGCAGCTCAAAATGGTTTCAATGAGTTGGAGGATAAATAATTAAATCGCGGAATGGATACGGACCTTTTTTGTGTCTATGCCTGGTCCTAGGAGACCGCCACCTAAACCTAACCTAACCCATGGCAAGATTTGTAGTTTTAACACGAAGAGTGGGTGGATTAATTCCTACTACTAATGTATAACAGCATTTCGAATGGTTTCTTAGAGTCTATTATATACGGTCAAGAAAATAATATATCATTTACGACGAGGCTGTACAACCAAATCTATATTTCTAAAAGCGTTTTCATCAGAAAACTTCCTCAAAGGGTTTTCAGCTATCGGTATTTATCCATACAATACTATGGTCTCAAAGGAAGATGAATTTGTACTCGAGAGTGGGTAAATTGTTGTGATATAATGAATTACAGATTTAAAAAATATATAATTTTGAAGTAAGTTGGATGTAGTTCAGCGTGATAAAACTGGGGTTCGGCGAAGAAAGCGTTGTCACGGCGTCACGCACTAAATAAACATAAGTATAACACTTATTTTGAAAGAAACACACATCCGGGTTGTGATAATGAATCCCGAAGAATTCGCCCTGTCTCACGGATTAAAAGAATAACGGAAGTGGAAGTTAATGAGTTGTATACCCTAAGTTTCGTGCGCCATCATCCTACTAGTCATTAGTCAACTATATTTTTACCGAGTCAAACAAGGAAGATATTTCATTAGATTTGGAAATTATGTTTCGTTTTTACCCCTAATTTGAAAAAATATGAAATTAGATAAAAACTTTACTGCCATCGAGTTGGGTGTCTTTATGTGTTAGCATAAAAACGAAAAGGCTAAATCTTTCCATTATGCATGATAGGGTTCTAATAAAAAAAGAAGCTTATAATTTTCGTTCACTTAAAATAGTCTGAAAGAAGAGATGACCTCTTCTGAAATTTAACTTTTTAACCTGAAATTTGAATATTTACTATCTACAAACGGAATACAACTTAACAACTGGTTAAATCTATTTTCCACAAATTCCTCAACAATATTTTTTTACAAATTCCAACAATTTAATTTATTTTTTAACTCATACTTTACTATGTAGAGCTGACCACATGAAAGTTTTATCTTTCTAACATCACATAAATTGCATTCATTACACAAAGCAAAACCTAAATAAAAAACTCTCAACAAAAAATGTTTAAGTTCAGCCTTGCCAAAAACCATTCTCTAAAATCATTATTTACAATATAATTAGTAGATTATTAGGAAACTGAAAATTAAAATGAAAAAAAACCTCAATTAAATTTAATGTTGCCCACAAAAAAATTAAAATTAAAATTAAGATATAAATATTTCGGTTTTTGTTGCTGTGTGGCGGCGTTCACATTCTTCTAGCATCTAATAAAACAAAATTAGATTATCAAGGTAAATAAATTTTCATTTACGCAAACCACCATAAAATTTTAATTTCCATTCACGTTGGTAACACATTTATAATACAAAATAAAATATACACGTGCGTACCCACATTGTTTCTGGGGTAATCAAGCGACAACCACACTTTCACCTTCATTTTCCTCACATAATCAAATAAACTTTAAACGTCGTGAATAAAAACAAAATAAATTAAAATGCAAGGAAAGTGAAAAATTGTCACCCAACAAAAAAAAAACTGAGAATATCAAACAAATTAAGCAAAACCATTAAAATCAATTACGGCGCTGTTGTGTTATACAATTATGGACTGTACTCGAGTACTACAAGAATACAAATGTATGTATATAGGACACGTTAATTTTATTTTAATATTTCCCTATTTCCCTTTTTCGATCCAAATTTTATTTTCGGACACGACAAGAACATATCCAACAAATTAGATTTTTTTTTTTTTTCATAGAATATCCTTTCAAACATGAGAAAATAAAATAAATGGGAAATAACAAGACATTCTATACAACAAGATTAATGATTAAGTTAAATTATCCGCATCGACCGCATAAATAAAAGATAACCAAAATAACAACCGAGAGACGACTTAGGAGATGATGACGACGACGACGCACCACATCTAGATACATATATTGAAATTAGTTATTTTTGGGGTACGAGTTTATCCAATGTCTATAAATTATGCAGCTGTGTTGATTGAGTAAATTGAGAAAAGCGTAAACAGTGCTGTTATTCATTTATAATTGGTAAAAAATTATCATTTTGATCGGGTTTTTGATATTGCTTCGTATTGCTTCGAGAATGTAACTAAGATTTTAAAACACTCACAGAGAGTAAAAGCTTTGCATGGATCATACATACCAATTCATAAATAAATGAAATAGATTAAATAAATCCATTATTTAAGAATAACAATCATGAATCATGAACAAATGTCAGTGAATGCTTATAAATAATCTCATAACATTAAATTTAGTAAATAAAAATTATAAATACTTATACACACACAGTTTTGCTTCAGTTTTAAATTGGTGAATATTGTAATTCGCTAAAATAGTATGGTCTTACTTGGTACTAAACGTAAAAAGTAACATTTTTATTTTTGTCCTACTCACCACGATCATCTTTCACAACATATAACCAACACCACTGGCCTTCACACTACCACAAAAAACTCAAAAGAATAATTTGTAATCAAGTGTTTGTTTGTTTTTTACTTTGCTTAGGTCAGATCTTTCAATCCATAAGACCAGTGAGTTGAGAACAGCCCAGATTTCCAGAGACCACTCAGGGGAGGTTCTGGAGGGTTGAATAAAGTGTGCATAGTTATAATTAGATTTATAAATTAATTAATTAAAATTAAGCATAAATATTTAAGACAAAACTTAATAATTAAATTATAATAAATGAAAGTTATTAAATGAAGAGTATTAGGAAAAAACAAATAAATGAAAAGATACATATAATAAAAATTTGAAATTAAATTTTAATTCATAATTCATAATTTTTTTTTTTTTTTTTTTTAATTTAATTTAGATAAAATTTATAGTATTCATAAGACTTAGTAATCTAATGTTTAGATAAAATACAAGTGCAAATAAAAATAAAATGAAATGAAATGATTCCAAAAGAAAAATCATTGTGTGAAGATGAGAGCCAATAAAAATTAAGTCTTAATTCATAGTTTGTAATTAATTCCATCCAGAAAGTCACATAATATTTTATATTCTTCCATTCTCTGATCTTTTAAGATTTCCAATAAGGACTTTCTGTATAATAGTGAGAAATTATTTCTTATATTGTTATATATAGCACAATCGTTAATAATATGTTCATTATCTTCAACAGTGTTGCAAATCTCACAATTAGATATAGATTCAAGTCCCAAAAGGAATTTAAATTTTTTGTTAACTGTGTGACCTAAGATTAATCTGTAAATTAACCTGGTTTGGCAGGATGTAAAATTAGGCAGGATGTAAATAGGAAAGATGATCTTGGAGAAGGGCAAATTTGTTTATAAAAGTGGCCGGATGAATTACATATTAATGTGTAGTTTTCCTTCCACTTATTATTTATAGATCTGGAGATATCGGTAAATAGGTCTGTGAGAGTAGGTTCATTATTAAGAAAGTGCGAAAGGGAAAAAACTGCTTTTTTTGCTAAACCATCTGCTATGGTATTTCCTTTTAAGCCACAATGACCCGGGAACCAATGTATGACAAAATTTTTTGTTTGTATCGATAATTTGATTTTCATAGTGTCTATTTGTATCATGTGATAGAGATGTTTTTAAGGAAATACAAGAGCTTTGAAGTCAGTAATAATGATGTTCAAATAATAAATAATCGGGTGATTGCGTACGCCCGCAAATAAATCGTATATTGTGCGGAGTATTATTATGCCCAGCTTATAATATTTGAAATAGTTGTTGGTTGTTTTAAATCCAAAAATAAAAATGCAATAATACAATATGGATGTACAATTTTATTTTTATATAAATATGATGATGTTTACTGTTCTGCAGTTGAAATGTAAGAGAGAGATTATTTTTTTTAACATTAATGACGAATCAATTTTGAGTCAGATAGTACTAAATTTTTACATCAGAGCTAAATAATTATGGAACGCATTCATAATTATTACATATATACTATTTACACTAGATGGCAATTCAAAATAAATTATGTTACATTCAATTCACATTTGTAAGGTTCAAGTGTTTAAACTTTTTACATCAGAGTTTAAGCATAAATAAAAGGAATATATAAGATAATTCAAGTGGTGTATTTCTTGAATGGTAATTTTTTTGTAGCGACACACAACATATTCCAATTTTTGGAACTACGATGATCGTCGCTATTATATACGGACGAGTGACGACCAAGTTAACAACATAAAAAATACAATACATAAACAATTGTAAAATTGTGTTGATATTGAACACATACTAGTTAACTTATAGAAATTATTTTTGTTTCAACTTACGCACGAAAACGAGACACTAAATAAAAGCAGCTAGAAAGGAGTAAAAGAAAATTTTTTATTTTAGTTTTTAATGTACGAGTAGCAAACAAAACCGTTTTTGTTTTATAAAATGAATTGGATTCAAATGTTTTCAAATCCAAATCATGTAAATAATAAAATTGAAGATATCCCTATTTATTTACTTCGTTTCTATATTTTTACAGTCGGTTCTGGTTGTAGATACATATGTATATGTATATAACAAAAAAAACATTAAGGAAATTTTCAATGTGTTTTTGTTGTTTTGTTTTTTTTTTAATATACCTAGCCAGTTTGACGAAATATCCGTATTTTAAACAAATTACAATTATATAACCAAATAGGATACATTTAGCAGTACAGGTGCAAAAAAAAATATTTTGAATTCAATTACATAATATTGCATATACATAAATACATAATACATCTGTATGCATTTTAAGTTCGTAGTTCGTAGTTGCATACCAAATTTTTACTATTTATTGAATTTTGGATTATTGAGCCGTATATATAGTATGTACATATTTACAATAGAGGAATATTGTGTTTTTATTTCGCTGTCGTCAATCTGATTTTCGTTATTAGATTTTACCGAATTTATTTTTATTATTCTTAAACTTATTGTTTTTAGATAATTTTTCATTGCCGATATTTATTTTGCATTTTAATCGATTTATAGGTAATTATTTGAACTCGTATTATCGAAATATCATTGTTGTTATTATTATAAGTCCGATCGTTTAACAGTCAGCCAGTCAAAACGAGCATGTCAGTCATCTCTTTGAATTTATTCATTACTGATAAATTCAACAGTAGGTTCACTTCCAATAGTTTACGAGTCATTCAGTCACAATCAGCAAGTCAGTCATTTTTTTGAATTTATTCATTACATATTTTCATTTGTAGATCCACTTTCGATCGTTTATCAGTCCATCATCTTTGGATTTACTTATTACTGATAAATTCAATTGCAGATTTGCTTTCGATCATTACCAGTCAAACAAGCAGAACCACCGAGTCATCTCTTTGAATTTATTCATTACAGATAAAGATACAATTGAATTGCAGATCCACTTTCGATCGTTTATCAGTCAGTCATCTCTTTAAATTTATTATTACTGATAAACTCAACTGTAGATCTACTTCAGATCGTTTACCAGCCAATCGTTCATAACGGGCCAGTCAATCATTTCTTTGAATTAATTCATTACTGATAAATTCAACGGTAGGTTCATTTCCAATAGTTTACGAGCCATTCAGTCACAATCAACAAGTCAGTCATCTCTTTGAATTTATTCATTACATAAATTGAATTGTAGATCTACTTTCGATCGTTTACCAGTGAATCAGCGTGTCTTTGAACTTATTTATTACTGATAAATTCAACTGTAGATCTATTTTCGACAGTTTATCAGCCAATCAGGTACAACCAGTCAGTCAGTCAAACACCTCTTTGAATTTGTTCATTACACAAAAAATTAGATTCTCAATACTTCTTCTCACTTTATCGAACAACAAAAAAAAATCACAATAGCTTTTTCAACTAAAAGCTTCGATACAAACTATATTATGGTCTTAATATGTACCAACAAAAAAAAACTCCGACATAATATTTTTAATTTAATCTTAATTTAATTCACTGCTTCTGCCCTTCATCAACTCAAAATTTCAACTCCCCGATCTCACCTAGCTCAAACAATTTTTCTTTTTCTTCTTCCCCTTCATCTTGTTCACATCTTTTCAATAAAATCAATTCCCCAGCACAAAAAAAACCAACATTTTTATTTACAAATAATAAATAAATAATTGGATATTAAATATATCGAAATGTAATTTGCGAACAATTTTGATTGAAATTAATAATTATTTAAAATTTTACATTTTTATAAAGTTATTTTGTTCTCAAAACATCATCATGCTTCGTGCTCCTTTAAACAATTTATGTTCATTTGCGTAAAGTAATAAAACTAATCGTATACATAGTAATCTATGTACGAAATGAAATTTTAAAGAAACACGAAGCCTGACCATGTTTGAGAATAAAAATCAATTTACTAAAATGCAAAATTGTGAGTTAAAATTTTATTAATTTCAATTAAAATTGTATTCAATATATTTAATTTCAAATTATTTATATTCATAAATAAAAATTTTCATTTAAATTGAAAATAAAGACAACACAAAATCATGAATTTTAAAATTCCATATGATTTTGCTTTCGTGTCGAAGGAAAATAAAAATCTTTATTCCCTTCTTTATTTTAGAGATTTGGGTTTTTTAAAATAATGTGCATTTTTAAATGCGTACACACACAAATAAAATATAATTCAAAAAATAAGAATAGGATACACTGACAAAATTCTCAAAATAAAAAAAAAATAAAAAAATCTATAAGCTACCATTCGCTTCGCGATCGTTCGTTTCTTAATATATACACCCAGTTGTACTTTGCGTGAGCAATCGAAAAATTTTGTTTGAGATGGCACGTTAAAACATGAAACAGAAGTATAAAGCAAAAAAAAAAAGAAATCTTCGGCTTTCTTTAATTTGTTTTTCATGTAGTAAATTACAATGTTCGCATTTTTTCCGTGCTATTTTTACGAAATATGGTATAAAGTGATGATCACGGTGAGGTATAAGAGAGCATCACCGTGATTGATCATTGATCGCTCTTGGAGCGCTCAGTCGTACAACAGGGCACATACTAGTGAAACTTAATCATATGGTTGCGTTTTTTATTGTTTCGTTCATTCATAAAAGTTTTGTTTACTATACTTGTATAGTATAAAAACGAAAGAATCTCCTTTGTTTTCCTTCACAATAATGTACAACAAGGATAGGAACATAATTAAAACTACAACACTTTGTGTGCGCAAGTGGACGTATTAAATAAAAAATAAAAAAAAATTTGGATGGATTGTTGGTTTTGATTCTATTCTTTTCTAAGGCATTTCAATAAAGTATTTTTTTTTTCATTTTTCTTTATCCATTTACTGGCTATGTTCTTCATTCTAATTTCTATATGCATAAACCTACATACACACAAATTCAAAGTTAGGTATATTGTACAATTTAAATGTATGGTAGTATAAGTCATGCGACGATCAACGATTTTACATTTTTTACCGCTGATTATTTTAAGCACCAGTTATATTCTTAATGTATCTTGCTATATTCCTTTTATTTATGGTTTAAGCTAAATAATTATGGAACGCATTCGTAATTATTACATATATACTAAATATTTACAATAGATGGCAATTCAAATTAAATCATTTTACATTCAATTCACATTTGTAAGGTTTTAAATGTCAATGAAATGTCAATTCTACATCAACAAAAGGTAAACAATAAATATATAAATTTAAATTAAATTAATTACAAAATTGAATTATTTCAGGATAATTATCAAATAGATGAAATGTTAAAATGAGATAAGCATTAATTTTATGTATATAAATTTAAGTTGGATTTACATTACTAACAATTATTTCTTAATTTTAGATTTGAAGTCAATCATAGTAGTAGTAAATATCTGCTACAGTGTTGGATCGCAACAAATGATAATATTATTGTTTTTGATAATTAGTGAATGTTTTCGATATTTTTAATATCAGTAGGGTTATAATTAATATTATTTCGTATAATCACAAAACACCAACAGTTTTCACTTACTTAAAAATAAAAAAAACAAAATTTTTATTTTTGAATTTATTTACTTTTATTTATTTAAAATTACAACTAGTTTCGATCTTGTAAAGATCATCTACAGGTAATTTTTTGCAATTAAAAAACTAAAGTAAAAACAACTCTTATATATACAAAAATGTTTGTTTAACAGGTAAAAAAAAAACAAAAAAAATATAAAAAGGACTTATATATAAAAATACTAAACAAAATATAAAAGAAATAAAAAAAAAAAAACGGAGGCGGAGAAACCCACAAATTTAATTAAAAATAAGGGGTATTGCGCTTGTTATGGTTAATTTTTAAAAGTTATTTTAAATAAGGGGGAATTAATTTTTGCATCATCTGTGTTCATGAGATTTGTGGTGTTGGCGATGTGGTATGACTCGTATGCGTCTAGTTTCCATTTTTGATGTACTGTTTTTATTATTTTTGAAATAGTGGTGTCTATTTTGTGGTTATGGTGGAACATATGATATGCAACACTAGATTTATTCCAGTTGGCTTTTTCATGTTCTATAAGCCTAGTGCTGAAATCTCTCGAAGTCTGGCCGATGTAGGTGTCCTGGCAATCAGAACATTTAATTTGGTAAATTCCAGACCGTAAATCTTGTGTTACATTATCTTTAAAGTTGTTTAAATCCTTTTTGATGGTTGTTGATGGACGGGTGACAAGTTCTATGTTGTGTTTGTGGAAGACGCGCTGAAGTTTATTGGTGATATCCGGAAAGTATGGAACGCTGACTCTAGTAGTATTCACCGTTTCCATGGCTGGTTGTAATGTGGTGAGTGATGATTTGATGTGCTTGGCTTTGTGCTTGTTGATAATGTTATCAGCAAATTGAGTAGAAAACCCATTGGCTACGGCCGCGTTCTGAATAAATTTAACCTCCTCATCAAATTCCGACTGCTCCATAGGTATATTAAATAATCTATGCGCCATAGAATGAAACGCTGCTTGCTTGTGCGTCACATGGTGAAATGAATCTACTGTTATGAATCTATTTGTATTTGTAGACTTTCTAAAAATTCCAAATTTTAATTTATTGTTATTATTTCGGATGATTTTTATATCCAGGAAGTTCAAAATGCCATTTTCCTCGGTTTCCATTGTAAACTTAATTGCTGGATCTATTGTATTAATATGGTTGAAAATAGCTGGCAAATGAGGTTGTTTCACTATTGCAAAAATGTCATCTACATATCTAAGCCAAATCCTCGGGAACAGGTTGAAGTTTTGTTTTAGATTTTCCTCCATGTTGCTCATGAATACGTTGCTTAGGTATGGCGCCAATTTGCTTCCCATGGATGTTCCGGATGTTTGCTGGTAAAATTTATCTCGAAATTGAACAAAATTCTGCTCCATGCATGTATGGACAATTTTGATGTAAGCTTGTATTAGACTTGCCTGTACTTGATTTTTTAAAAGATGATCCTCCAAATTGTTTATTGCCGTTTTTATTGGGATACTCGGGAACAATGCTGTCACATCAAATGATACTAATATTTCATCAGGAGCTAATGTTATGTCTGTTAGTTTTTCCACTAACTCCTTTGAATTTATTATACTGCATCCTTTTGGTGGTGGAATCATTTCCAGCTCTTTCAACAACCATTTAGCCATGTTTTCTGTAGGTGTCGAGATATTTGATGCAATTGGTCTCATCTTGTTACCGGGCTTATGAATTTTCGGCAATGCATAAAGCTTCGATACCTTCGGATTGGTAACGTGAAATTTGTACTCTAATTGACGATCATTCAATATAGCTGCTATTTCCTTTGTTACATTTTTGGCTTGTTTGACCATGTTGTTGAGAGGGTCCCTTGGATTGTTGTTTCTCCAAGTGTGTTCTTTGTATGGACCTTCGGCTATTGTTGATAATACTCGTTCATCGTAATCCCGTTTATCCAAAATGACGGCCGCGTTCCCCTTGTCTGCTTTCAGAAAAACGATGTCCTTCTTTTTTTTGAGAGCCGTGATGGTTTTCAATGTCGATGAGGCTTTGCTATCCTTCTTTCCTTTGTGTTGAAGAATAATTTTCTGTGCCTCAAACCTAATGTTGTTTTTGACCAAGGAGGGGCAGCGAGTTATTCCACTTTCAATATCCACTGTGATGTCTTCCAGAGGTGCTGCGGCAGGTTTTGTTGCAAAATTTAACCCATTGTTGAGGATTTTTAATTCGTTGACTGTAAATTCTGTAGATGACATGTTGTGGACGAAGTTATCGATGAATGGAACCCGTTCTCTAATATTAATGCTGCGGCTATTTTTAAGTTTTTGAATTTTCTTGCGATGAATCTGGTTTTGTTCTTTCTGCACTTTTAATATTCTCCTATGAACATAACTATCGAACTCTAACCACAAACAGTTAAATTTTACACTATCTAAATAATATTTAGAGGTAATTTTCAAGTGTGTGTAATATGTTTCGAGCTCTAGTTTATTCAATACAGAATATTTGTTGCAAATTTCCTCCCTCAACCAGACCTTCTTAATCACTTTCTCCACTTTGTTAGTGATATTATTATTTATCGCGAACTTAACTTTCATGAACTTAGGAGGTCAGGGTTATTACTAGGGTTATTTAGCTGGATGGCGAATTTCCAATTTTTATCCTCGACGAAAATTCCAATTCCTGCTTTATTGTTAATTATAGAGCCATCTGTGCAGATTTTTGCGAAGTTATTATATTTATTAATTTCAGCCATAGATAATGCATATTGTTCAGAATGGTTTATAAGATTTTTGTTTGTGATTCCATCAATATTTGTTATAATGCTAAAATTAGAGGGAGAAGTTTGTTTTATATGAAAAGGTTTAATTTTGGAAAGAAAAGAATAGTTAGAATATAAGTCATTAAGTTTAGGAAGAGAACTATTGCTTTTAATGTCGTTACCGATTATGGAATTATTATATAGATTTTTTGTAATATAAATTAGTGATTTCTTAGTAAAATCTAGATCTGAGGTTGTTTCTAGGGATTCGGATAAAATAGTCGGAATCGGAGTAGTTCTTAAGAAGCCTAGACAAACTCTCAGACAAGCATTTTTAATAGATTGACAGATATTAATATCTTTTTTACATTTAGTGTCTGTAAAAACATAAGTGTATTCAAGTTTTGATTTAACTATTGCTTTAAAAATATTGATCATTGTTTCAGGATTTACACCTCCATTAAAATGGGTGAGAGTTTTAAGTAAGTTAATGGAATTGGAAATATTTGCTTTTAAGTTTGTGTAATGAATTGAAAATGAAAGTCTATTTGTTAAAGTTGTACCCAGTATCTTAGTAGTCACTCTTTCTTTTATGTAGATATTATTAATTTTTAAATTAAGAGATTTGGAATTATTTTTATTAGTGAATAGTCTTAAAAAATGAGATTTATCAGTGTTAATTTGTAGTTTTAAAGATTGTAATTTATCAGTTAATGAGAGTAAAGTAGAATCTGTTATTAATTGTAAGTTATCATGATTATCGGCAGAAATTACAATGCAAATATCATCGGCACATTGGAAAATTTTTGTATAGGTGTTATTGATGTCGTGTAAAGAAGTGGTATAGATATTAAAAGGGGTAGGACTCAAACAGCTACCTGAGGAATGCCTTTATTAGTGTAATGAATGGAAGCTTGATTGATATTTTGAATAGAAATAATTCTATTTGTGAGAAATTGAGAAATCCAATGTGTAATGTTATTAGGGAAATTGAAGTTTTTAAAGGTGTATAATAAAATATTTTTATCTACATTATCAAAAGCTTTGGAAATGTCAATGTTAACTAAAACAATTTTTTTTTGTTGTTGTTTGAGGGAGTTGATGAAATTAAACATTTCTACAAAATAATCAGTGATACTTTTATTTTTTCTAAAACCAAAATTGTAAAAGTTGAGAGTATTATGGGAGATTAGATGATCATTAATTCGTTTTAAAATGAGTTTATTGAAGATTTTGGAGAAAATAGGTAACAGGCAAATAGGACGGTAGTTAATAATGTTTCTATCATCTCTCCCCTTTTTCAAAATGGCAATTGTGTATGATGTTTTCCGTTTAGTGGGGTAAATCTGATTTTGCCAGATGTTATTAAAATGGTTTGTAATAATATTGATTAGGTCAGGATTAGTGGAAACTAACTGTTTAATGATTTTATATGAGATTTTATCATGTCCTGGAGCACTATTATTGGAGTTTTTAATAATGTCAAGAATTTCAGTGTTTTTAAATTCCGCAGGATTAATAGGATTGAGGTTATTAGAGGGATTAGGAGGGGATTCAAAGGAGACAGGAAAATTATAATTTAAAAATTTATTTGCTAGTGTAGGATCTTCTAAAATTCTATAGTTGGATTGTTTTTTATTTTATTGATATTGTTCCATAGATCGGAATTGTTAGTTTATGATTTATACTCATCGAAAAAATGTTCAAAGGTTTTTTCTTTTCTCTTCTGATTGTTAATTTAAGTTTTTGTACAGATTTTTTTAGTTCAATAGCGGTAAAAATATTTTTGTTTAGATTATAAAATAGATGTTTGTGTTTTTTAATGTTCCATAGTCTCTGTATAAGGTCGTTCCACCAGGGTTTAGGTTTGAAAGTATTTTTACTTGTAATGATAGAAGTGTTTTCAGAAATTAGTTTTTCTAGATGTTCTTCAACATTGCATTTATCATCAATATTATTTAGATCAAAATCTCTCAGTACTTTTGACCAGTTTATGATTTGTTTTTTTTGATAAAAGTTTAGTTTGTAGTCGTAGTAGAAATTGATGGAATCATTTTTCCATGAGAGTTTTCCGATTAAACTGGTTGAGCACAAAGTGATGTCCAGTGCTGAAGAATTATTTCTGAAAAGATCTTGTCTTGTGTGAGAGCCATCATTCAATAAAAATACGTTATTAGCAGTGATTATATCTGCAATTTTATCGCCCACTCTGTCGTAAGTAGGGGTTAATGAATCATCCCAAAGACCATTATGAATATTTATGTCTGCCGCTATTAAACAATTATCTAGATTTTGAGTGATAAGATGTTCAAATTCATTAATGATTTCCTGAGGTCTAATAACCGAGTTATTATAAAAAGATAAGATATTAAAATCAATATTTTTAAATTTGATGTTAATTTTGAAAGCTTGAAAGCGGATGTAATGAAAATTTAAATTAATAATCTTCCAAGAAAGTTTTTTATGTATTAAAAAACCTACACCGCCAAAACCATCTGGTCTGTCATCAGTAATAAGATTGTAATTATTAAAAATTAAATTGCTATTTGGGCTTGTCCAGGTTTCGGATAGAATAACGATATCAATATGATTGGATTGAATGTAATGGTATAGTAAATCTTTGTTACTACTTAAACTACGAATATTAATTTGTAAAATTTTTAAAGGCTGCATAATGAATGGATAAATGAAATGAAAACGAAACTGGGAAGAAAAATTTATTTTTTAATAAGTTTAATTAATTTGATTTTGAGAGAGTCTATATTAGCCGGATGTTTATTAAAGTCATCGGAATTATCTAAAAGTAATTTGACGTCCTTAAAGATTGAATCTCTTTCGCTTATTTGACTTCTTAACTCTTTTACCATTTAAGACATTAATTTTTCTAGCGTCAAAGTTCATTAAGTTGTTATTGGGCCAGGCTTGATTATTAGTACATACTATATATCGTTGTTGAAATCTATCGATTTGGGAATATTTTGTTGTCTACCATAAAGGTGGCTTTTAGATTCTCTAAAACTTGATTTGTTTATTATCATATGCTCTCTAATTTGTTTCTGTCTATATCTTTCAATACACTGGAAAAAATTAGTAGCGTAGCCCGTTCCACAATATTTACAATACACTTTCTTCACATGTTGTACATCTATTAATTTTTGATCTACATCTAGTAGCTGCTAGGCATTTTTTGCAGAATAACGGATTTGGTATAAAATATTCAACTTTTAATAAAATATTGTCGTATAGAGTGACATTGTGTGGAATAATTCCTGAATCGAAAGTGATTTTAACTGATTCGATATGTTCAGCTGTTTTGGTGGTATTATTCCATTTTGTCATCGTTTCTATATTTGAGATATTGTATTTCGATTTAATATTTTCTTTAATTTCCTCAATAGAGAGTACAATAGGAATATTCCTAACAATGCCGATTAAGGATGTGAAATTTTTCGGTATTTAGGTTGTATAATTGTCAAATTTTTTAAAGGCTTCTGATTTGACACAGTTATTTGCGTCTTCAAATTTGTTAAAAATAATCTTGGCCACATTTTTGCTAACAATTGAGATATTTTTGACATCATTGAACTTGTTGAATTGATTGCTTTACCTATTAAAACTAGATTTAAATTTTCTTTACTAACAAAAAATGGGCCGATATCTAATTTGTTATATAAATTAATTTTGACTTCAGTGCTACTTAGGCGTCATGAAGAAGGCAAAGGAGTTATTTCATTAAATGACGCATTTGCGACTTGCTTCCTATTTTGTTTCCTTTTAATGTCCTTATTAGGCATATTATTTTATTTACTGTTTTCTATTATGTTATTATTAATGACGATTTTGGATTTTTTATTTTTATTTGTTACATTTTCAGAATCAGAGTCAGAGAAATCACCAGAAAATAGTAGAGGTGCAAAGTACTGCGTACTTGCCCCTCCTCGCTTGTATTAGGTAGATTTATTATTTTGTGGATGGAAAAACAACTATGAAAAGACTTACCCGAGAATAAACAAACCAATCAGAATAAATTATTAAGATATTAATTTAAATGAAAATCAAATTAATTAAAATTAAATGAAAAACTGATAATTTATAAAATACTTCACTAAAAAGAGACGCTCACACAATAAAGTTTCGAGAAAGAAAGGTAATCAAGTGATAAAGTGTATAGTTTAAATAAGTATAAGTGACATTTGTAAGTTATACTGTAGTGACAAAAAGTAGTGCACCACAGTAAAAACAATAAATATTGTGCTTATAATTTGTGGGCAATGCCCACAAATAGACAATCGCTCAGCGCAGTTCATGTATATAAATTAAAACATAAATATAATAGATTATTAAAAAAATGTAAATAATAAAAAAAAAGAAATTAACACAACAATAAAAATGAAGGAGAATAAAGAAGAAATTGATAGTTTAAGTGAAATTATAGGTGATCTGAAAAATCAGATTAACACATTAAACAGGTTTATAGGCGAGTTAAAAAACCAAAATGATATGTTAATTAATCGTAACACGGAATTAGAAAATACTAATTTCGAAATTTTGCCAAATTACGACGATGAAGAGACACATATGGAGTTGAATGCTGAAAATGATAGTATATTTATGAATATTAATAGTGATAATACGGATAATACCAAAAATAGTAATATGAATAATAATAATAACAATTATAATGATGAAGATTATCCTGATTTGAATAAAAATATTACAAAAAAAGACGGAAATTAAGTGATACTAAAAAAGAAAATAAAGTTAATAAGAAAATAAATAATACTGAAACTAATGATGAAATTAATACATCAAAAATAGGGAATATCAGCATTAATAATGTGCCCAATGATAAAAGTGTGAATCAAGGTCCAAATGTCAATATAACTAAAACAGTAGTGGTAAAGATTCCACCAATAGTTACATATACATAATATTGGCACCAAAGAAAATGAATTCAAATTAAAAAAAATCAATAAAAATGTAACACATATAATTACGACAAGCATCGAGAATTACCTTAAAATTATGGAAATGTTAAAGAATGAGAAGAAACATTTTTTTACATATACGCCGAAATCACTGAAACAAAGCAGTATTTTACTAAAAGGTATTGATAAATCCTACACCGAAGAGGACATTGGGAATGAACTGGAGACTCAACGGGTAAGTGAGCACATTGTTAAGATATCTGAATTTGCAACAAAGAGAATGGTGAATGCAGGGGATGGTTTTCGTTTATGGCTCCTGAGGTTAGCTCCCAATACTGATATTTCGGTATTTAAAGACATTAGATATTTATTAAACCAATCAGTAAGATTTGAAAGCTTAATTATGAAGAATTCCATACAGTGTAAAAACTGCCAAAGATATGGGCATGCTGCGCCTAATTGTGAAAAGGAAGCTTTAAGGTCACGATTGGAGGGTCAAAAAATTGAAAAATGTCAAATGTATAATAGATATTTTAAGCCTAATCGGTCTTTTGCGAATATTGTTAGCGGAAATAAAGAGAATATTGCGTCACATAATAGTAATAGTAGGGTAAAGTCGAACACAGCCATTCATCCTAACCTTCATTGGGATAATGAATGTAAAAACTTATTTGGATCAGACTTTAACGATACTTTGCGTCAGTTCAGTGAATTTACCCCTTCTTACAGATCCTTAACGGATCCTTAGCAATGTTTGAATTTTTTGCTAGCTTAACTAGTACCTTATGAGTAGCAAGCACTCTTTCCTAAAAATTATACAATTAAATGTTAATTCATTAATTAACAAAAAGAAAAGACAAGAATTAGAATTATTTCTGAAGAATACGAATCCCCACATTGTATTACTGGAAGAAACAAAGCTAAAACCAGTCCATAAATTAAATTTTAAAAATTTTAATTTCATCAGAAATGATAGAATTAATAATTTGGGAGGTTTGCCCAATTTTTTTTTACCAGCACTGTATATTATGTTGCAGGGTCGAGAGGTTGGCAATTTTTTCATCCCTATTTCTGTAATTTTAAAAATTAATTTATCGTTGATATCATTACGAACAGGAATTAGGTAAAATTTATTAAATGTATTACATTTAATAATATTTAATATGAAATATGATTTAACAGAAACCTTGCCATTTTTCCCGAACCATGAATATTTGCGAGCAACTTCGTTTGTTAGGATGGAAGCTAAACAGTTTTTAGTAAACTTGCCCAACGACTGGTCGAGTACATTTCCGAACATTGAAATTATGAATGAAGCAATTTAATATACCATAGATGAATTTAAATTTCGTTGCAATTCTCATCATTTTCTGAACAATTCTAATTTCAAATGTTTCAATTATGTCGGAATAATATTCTCGATGGCTACTATAAATTACTTTATTAGAAGATAAAATTGGGTATTGAAAAAAAGTTTCAATTTTTTGTAACACAGTTCCGCTTAAATATTTTCCCTCTATTTTTAAAATTTTTATTATTTTGCCCTCCGCTATACAATAGTTGTTTGGCTGCGTTGAAGACAATGAGAAGATTTCGGAATATGGTAGTGGAGCTGCAGCTTTTTGGTGTTCCTGTTTTTCTTGTAGTCTATTAATAATCTGCTGGATCGGAAATGCTCCCTTTTTCACCATTTTTTTAAATTGTTGCATAAAAGCTTCATATTTAAATGCACTGTAACTATTGAGGTTGCTAAACTGTTTTGCATCTTGTGGTAAATGAAGTAAATTATGTACATTATATGTAACGTTCTCAACCCCATACAATACAGAAAATTGGTTCACAAATTCATTTAACAATTCGGTAGCGCAATCATTATTCTGCTCATAATCTTCAGAATCACTCAAAATTCGAATACTACAAACGAGTAGCAAAAAATGATTATAGTATTTCTTTCTAAAATATTGCTTAAAGCTCCAAAACCGGTGTACATCAAGAACGTCCTTAATTCCGTGGCCTTCCAGTAATCCAAATCATCAAACGTACGCTGCTTTCTGGCAAATTCACTTGGTATACAGTTTCGAATACTTTTAAGGTTGTCATTTATTGCATCAAGTGCGTTTTTTGAATGAAAATTGTTTTTTCCGCATTTTCAGCCAAGTAATTGTGTCATTACACCCAACAATGCGCAGTGCATATAATCATTTGGGAAAGCTGTAACACATCCAATGGTAAGTTCCTCTAATCTCACGGACAAACGAATGTGATGTTCCATTTGTGATCTTTCTCTAAAACTCTTATCGCTTCTCAAGGGATAATTACGTCCAGGAAAGTACACACGGTTTTTACTGTATATTCCTTTAATTATACATTTCGTACAACTAAAATTTCCGGCGTGTCCTTTAACTCCTAAAAGAAAAATTATTTTTATAAATTTATTATTTTAAATAAAATTGTGGTTTTATAATTATTGAACTTACCCAATATAAAGGCCCTCGCTGGGGCATCACAAATAAAGGATCGTCATAAACCGATGGATAGTTCCTTCCTTCGGTTTTTTATAGCCGTGATAAACGCCAATTAAAAATACATTATTAGATGGATATACACTTCCAAGAATCGGCCATAATTGACTGTTGGAACTTCTCGCCAACGGAACACCATCAATACCAACGTCAATATATATATATATATATATATATATATATATATATATATATATATATATATATATATATATATATATATATATATATTTTCCAGAAAGAGGGTTTAGTTGAAGAAATTTTCTACATTTTTTTTTATTCCAATATGAGAATAAAATCCTCTGCTCATAGGAATAATTTCGGAACTCTCTTTATTGCTTTGCTTCAAAGTTCGGATATCTTTTGGAATATTAGGATGATGTTTTCTTAAAATTTTAAGCAACGCGTTAGCTGCGTCGTTGGTAATGTTATAATTAACATACCACTCCGTTATGTCATTTGAAATGTTTATAATTTCCAGATTATTGAGCTGTTCACTGATATCTGATGCTGAAGAATCAGATTCACTCTCACTTTCAGTCTCCTCATTTACACTAATTTCTTCATAAACCATTTCATCGCCTTGCGATTCCACTACCACATGCGTTGTTGAAGTCGCTTCTTCGTATTCATTGTTCATTATTATTCTCTTTTTTCTTGCAAAATGTTTATTAGCATCATCGCAAAAACTTTGAATTTCTTTATTAACTTCATAATAACTTTTTTATCCATAATAAATTTACTAACCTTAAAATTTTGCCTGTACTATAATAATTTTAAATAATTTTACAATGAATGCACAAAACACATTAAACACTACCCAACGAAATGTGATTACACAGAAAACTAACCAAAAAAAAGCAGAAAACAATGCACGTGCTTGACAATGTTTCAAAGGTAAATATACATAGATATGTATGTAAAAATTTGAGAATGTGTTAGTGTTTTTGTGTAAAAGTTGTAATGTCAATTTTGTTTCAATTTGGTTTCGCAATGTTAACACGAAGTTTTGCATAGAGGGTAAGGATTAATTTTGATCATCATAGAGCCCCATACTTACAGGCAATTGTGTTTGAATCAGACCATGCTACTGTGGTACTGAAAATATCGTTGAAATCATCTTTGAAACCTTTACCACCTAAGAAAATATTAAATTACAATGCGGTGGACTGGACCCATTTCAATGATGTTCTTAATCGTAGACTGGAGGAAATCGATATTCCTGTAAATAGGATGTTAGATAGAAGAGAAATTGATTTTTTTTCTATTAAAATTACAAAAGATTGTCGAAGATAATGTCATAAGATATGTTCCAACTACCACGTTGAATTTCTCTAATCAGATCCCACTGTCACTAAATTTAATAAAAATTATTAAGTTTAAAAACCAACTTCGTAGATCATTCCATAGAAGTAGAAACAGTTCTTCTGCTAGAGTTTTAAAAGCTCAGATAAAAAATGCGAATACTTTGATTAAAGAATTAATTGATATTCATTATAGTAATTACTGGAATTCAAAACTAGCAAACATTAGTATGAATAACAACACTTTTAGGGAAATTAATAAAATAACGGGAAGAAAAGTATTTATGGAAATTCCAGTGCTTAAAGATATCACTAATAATGAAACAATAATTCAGGAAGGCGATAAGGCGGATTTGTTAGGAAAGGTATTTGAGGGTATTCACAAACAAAATGACTCTATGAGAAGTGATTGGTTTGTTTCTGAGGTAGGAAAGGAGGTGGAGAGGTTTATGAATAGGAATAAGAATAATATTGTAGAGCTTAATAATCAAAATCGCATTGACGATATCAAATTTAGTGGTTGTAGTGATATAACGGGGGGGGGGGGGGGGGGGTAACGATAATATATCTAATTTTGTTCTAAAGAAGCTTTCGGTAAAATTTGGAGAGAAACTAACATTGTTAATTAATCATTCTTATAATATTGACTACTTTCCTGATGTTTGGCTAGAGTGGTAGCTGTATATAAACGTGAGAGGCCAGCTGATCTTCCTTCTAGTTACAGACCGATATCTCTACTTCCAAATATCAGCAAAATTTATGAGAAATTTCTATATGATAAGGTAGTTGATCACTGTGAAACTAATAGACTACTACCTGATAGTCAGTTTGGATTCAGGGCCTCTCATTCAACCACTCAAGCAGTAGTAGTCTTAAAAAACGATGTAAGTTATAAACTCGATCAAAAAACACCTACGATAGCATGCCTACTTGATATTGAAAAGACTTTTGACACTGTATGGATTATAGGTATTGTTTATAAGATGATTAGATTTAAATTAAGCCCATTTTTGATTCGGGTCATACATAATTTTTTGACTAATAGAACATATCAAGTATTGGTTGGAATCACTCTCTCGAGAATATTCGAAACCAGTTCGGGGGTGAGTCAGGGATCTATATTGGGGCCATTGTTATTCATTATTTATATATCCGATATGCCAATGTCATTCTCTTTGGATGTGAAGACCTTAACTTTTGCGGACGATATCATCATATACCTGTCAAGGAGAAATCTTCGGAGGGCTGTTTCTGATCTTAATAAACATCTAGAGAGACTAAACGAGTACTTTAATAAATGGAAGATTAAAATTAACCCAGAAAAATGCGAGTCAACATGCTTCAAAGGATCTAAAGTTTTAACTAAATGCCAAAAGGACTTCAGTAAGAATATTCAACTCTAATTAAACCAACACCGTCATCAAATATAGTCGAGAGGTTAAATATTTGGGATTAATACTGACTGAAGATCTCAAGCCGTATAAACATGTCAAATACATAATAAGAAAAGCTACTATGGCCTACAATAGCATAAGTACAATACACAATTATAAAAGTAAACTGGAAAAAAAAATTAAAATAATATGTTATAAACAAATAATAAGGCCAATATTAAATTATGGATTTCCTTCATGGGCAGACTTATCTTCAAGCCAAATGGAAAAACTGAGAATAAGCGAAAGAAAAATCTTAAGAAGTTGTATGAATATGAAATATAAACCCGATTCTTACGAGTATAACAATAACTCAAAGCTTTACACAGAGTCTAATATTATAAGAATTGACAAATTTATGATTAATAGCTGCATAAAATTCCTCGAAAATTCAAAACACAGTAAAAATGGTTTGGTGATCAATAGTGTTGATATAGAATCAAACATCCAAGAGGAAACTCAGCGTTACCCCCCACCTTGTAACATCATAAGACTTAATAATCTTAATCAACTATTTGATGAGTCAAAACTACTTCATTATCACAAACCATTCAGAATAGGTACTCAACATCAGGTGTATAAAATGAACCAATAAAACAAACAAAGAAAAGTCAAGAAAAGAAACAAAAAATCAAACTAACCCTCCCCATTCATTGGATGACCCCTACCCTCAACCCTTTCCCATATCTAGCCAACTGACATCATGGGTAGTTAACACAAAATGAAAATTAGTAAACAATAAATAAAATATAAATAAATTAAATAAGGTTTATACTTAGGTAAATAGGCTAGCCTCTGTTAAGTAATAGTTTTAAGGAATAATGTAAAAAAAGCAATGTATCACATTTATATTTGGCAATAAAATTTATTTAAATTAAAAAAAAAAAAATTTATTTTGTAGTTTGGTCTTAGCTACCTGATAGACCAACTTTTTATCGGTACAAAACCAAACTACCGAAGGAGCTTTAGGAAAACGCTCATTTTTAAAGGGTTATACACTTTATATAATCCTTGGGCTAAAATCACGGGGTGGATGATATTTCTACTTTTTATTAGTAAATATATTGTGACTGTAGATGGCTCTTTATTTTACTCTCTCGAAAGGTCGTAAATATTGGGATTGCTGTCTATAAAAAAACCAAAAAAATCATATGATTTAAACAACACGAAGTATGTATAAAAGTATGCAATACAAAGCATAAAACAATAATTATATATTTTCATTAGACATGAATGACTAAACAAACATTTAATTTTACTTTCTTTTACTCTAGTAAAATAAAGTATAGTAATCATGAAAATCTTGTACCTTGAGATTTTTAGAGATTTTATTGTTTTGAGGTCCCCTGAGTCCGAAAAAGTGGGTTTTGAAATGGTGTCTGTCGGTCAGTTTGTCAGCCTGTGTGGTCTCTATAGCCCAGATGGTTTAACCAATCGAACTGAAACTTCAGATTTAAGCTTTTTTGATAAATTGTGAGGTCCCAATGAATTTTACTCCAAATCGGCTAACCGGAAGTGGCCACTCCCTTGGTCCAGAAAATTTATTTTGCAAATATCTTAAAAGTATAAGGTTTACAAAAAACTACTTAATACAAAATGGTTCCAAAAATTAAAAACAAATAAAAATTAAAAAAAATTTAAAAATTAAGAAAAAAATTAAATTTCTCAAAATTCTCTGTTCGTAAAAGAAAGTCGTGTGTTGGCCACACCTCCATTTTTTTCTTAAAATTGAACCCCATAAAGGCCCAAATTGTTTAAGAGTTGCCCATTTAAATGCAAGGAGCTTGCGAAATAAACTAGAGGAAGTCGAACTGGTCTTGCCAATTATTTAGAATCTCCTGACATTATAATTTGCGAGACGTGGTTGTTTGAAAATGAAACTTTTCTTTTTAATCTGCATAACTATGACTCGTTTCATAATTAGTATTTATGTGAAAAGAAAAATTTTAGAACGTGTACTGTTTAATAGTCGTTTTAATAATTCGAATTTTTTAGTAACTAAACCGATGCAGCATAATTTTAACATTATTGGAATGTGCCGTTTACATCTGAGGCGCGTTTTATCGATACATTGGATGGAATACTCAATCAATTTTCCAGATCTGTAATTTTAGGGTGCTTAAATATAAATTATTTAGATAAAAAGAAACATTCAATGCTTAGCAATGGTTTTACCTTCTTTTACGTAAGTAAAATAAAGTATAGTAATCGTGAAAATTTTGGACCTTGAGATTTTTAGAGATTTATCTATTTTGAGGTCCCCTGAGTCCAAAAAAGAGGGTGTCTGTCTGTCAGTATGTTAGTCTGTGTCCTCTCTTCAGCCCATATGGTTTAACTAATCGAACTAAAACTTCAGATTTAAGCTTTTTTGATAAATTGGGAGGTCCCAGTGAATTTTACTCCAAATCGGCTAACCAGAAGTGGCCACTTCCTTGGTTAAGAAGATTTATTTTGCAAATATCTTAAAAAGTATAAGGTTTACAAAAAATTAAAAAAAAAAAAATTAAAAATTAAATTTCTCAAAATTTGCTGTTTGTAAAAGATAGTCGTGTGTTGGCCACACCTCCATTTTTTTTATTCTGAATAGTAGGGAAATACTTTACAGTACCCGTGTATCTAATACGATTTCCACGTGTCTCGATTATGTCGTAATTGCAAAAAAGACTGGAATCTAATGAACTCACTTGTTTTCAATATACCGTTGAATTCTCCTAAAATGACCAGTATAACGCTCTGCTGCGATGATAATTTGGCATTTGATCCATTGATTGTAGCAAATTATTTAAACAAGTATTTTGTTAATGTGTCGAATAATATCAGTAATTCCGCTGTTTCATCTCAAAGTTTAATAATCTCTCTTCAAAAATAAAGGGTTTTCCAATAAGAGGTTTCATTTTGATATTAAAAAAAGACGAGTATTTTTTAAGAGAAATCAATAAATGTTTATTTTATTGTAAAGAGGAAGGTATGCCTAAAGGTGTTAAATCACAAGATCTCGGTGGCCAATTGTGATCACCTCTTCGAGAAATAACACGGTCAGGAAACTTTTCTTGCAAAATTGCGATTGTTTCGTTGCTTATGTGGCACGTAGCGCTGTCTTGCTGAAAATAAACGTCGTCCACATCAATATCTTCCAATTCTGGCCATAAAAAATCATTAATCACAGCTCGGTAGCGCAATCCATTCACCGTAGCAGTTGCACCAGCCTCATTTTCGAAAAAGTAAGGTCCAATCACACCACCAGCCCGAAAACCGCACCAAACAGTGACACGTTGAGGATGGAGGGGCTTTACAACAATCATTCTAGGATTTTCTGAGCCCCAAATGTGACAATTCTGCTTATTAACGTAGCCTCCGAGGTGAAAATGGGCCTCACCACTGAAGATGATTTTTCGATGAAAATCCGGATCATTTTGTTGCATTTGAAGGATCCAATCAGCGAAGATACGACGTTTATGGTGATCGACCGGCTTGAGTTCTTGTGTTAACTGAACTTTAAAAGCCTTAAGACCTAAGTCTTTATGCAAAATACGGTGTAATGTCATTTGTGGAATGTCTAATTCCAAAGATCGACGAGGAATCGACAAACCTGGGTTTTCTTCAACACTACGGGCTACAGCAGCAATATTCTCAGTTGTTCTAGAGCGACGCACACGGTTTCGATTCTTCACATCACTAACTTGTCCCAACAGCTCAAATTTTTCCACCAGTTTCACTATTGCCGGCCGAGAAGGTTGTAACGCAATCCCCAAGGGATTACGTTAACAGACATGAGAATAGCGCTCTGATGCGGTATAGTAGCTGGCTAGAGCTCACAGTGCGGCGTGAGGATTCTCAGACATATTTCTCATGCTTGAATAACCGCATGACAATAAAATTGGAGGGACAAAGGAAATTAAAATTACGTTGCCACGGCCTCAGCGGCAAAAAGAAAATGATAAGCTGGGAGTGATCGTTTCGGAGTGACCGCCTCAATCCCAGGCGATCACCGCCGTGACTGCCACACGGGCCTCCCCTCATCGGCCCGCCTACTGGGATGCTGTTTCCCAGTCGCGACGGCTACCGATGCCATTTATGAAGGAAGGACGCCCGCCTGACAGTCCCAGCGACAATCCCCCGGAACGGAGACCGTCACCCCGACGCGATCAACTCATATGGCGTGCCGCCCTCCAGCACAACCTGTCCTGGAGAAACGAACGGCACGCACGGAAAAGGGTGGAAAAGGGCCGACCCTTCACATGACCACACCCCACATCATCCGATCAATTATTTTATTTACACGCACATGGTGCGGCGTAGCACACTACAGTAAGAAATTCAAAGAAAAAATTTTAAGTTATGGTAAAAGAGAAAAAATTTAAAATTAGGCTAAAACTGATGAATGATAAATTACGTTAAAACTGATTCTACGTTAATGTTAGATTTCACTTTCACTATCACTGTTTTTTAAGAAAATTAAGGAAAACACAAAAATACCTGAAAAAAATGAACCGTTATGAGGTCGAACCACACCCAAAAACGGACAACCGAGCAGAAGTGAAGAGAAAAAAAACGGAAATTCCAAACGCAATCAATCAAAATGACGGAAAAAGAATATAACCGGACAATAATTGCTCTGAGTGGGGTTTTCACCAAATCGGTGCACCACCACGAAACGCCGAAAACAAACGGTAAAAATAATAATATATATGTACAATATAATGAAAATAGAAAGGAGAAACAACCTGTTACAAACTTAAGAAACTAAAAGTTACTTAGCCAGATTGTTTATCCCTTATTTGTTTTACCTTGTTGTTTTAAAGGCCCGTCCGACCAACCGCAACCAGCGCCGACGCAGGATCCCCCTTTCAAAAAAATGGCTGCACTGCCCCACTGACCGGAACACTGTCTTTTTATCACGGTTTAACAGTCCTCAATTAACCACCATAACTTTGATCACAACAGCTTTAAGCCGACAACCGCAAAATCACAAGCTGGTACAATGGACTTAACTATATGGCTTTTATTCAATTTAACACATCAAAAGGAAACTGATTGATGATGCAGAATTTTTTTTTTTTTTATTAGCTTTATTATTTGTTCAATTAATTTTACTTTTTACGTTTTTTTTTTATTTTATCTTTATTCGTTTTCCCGTTTAACCTAACGGGGTTAATTTTTACATTGTCTTTTGTTCAATACAAAATTAATCAGATTATTATTAAAACTACTATGCCACACGGCAACAAATTTTTAAATTCCAATAGTGTTTTTATCTTTTATACTTTTTTCACCAAAACTAAGATAAAAATAAAAAAACTAATTTTAATGGTACGCGGTCGAGCACAAAGGAAAATTTTTCCAACCGCGCACATTAGTTTTACAACTTAAACAAAAAATATTTTTTTTTTTTTTTTCAATCAAACATAATATTTTTTATAATTTATTTTAATAAAAAAATTGCTTATAATTATAATTTATAAAAGTTCTTGTCACACGGCAAGATTAATCAACTACACCATTTATTACTTTTTATTAATTGTTCTTATAACCAAACATAATTTTCGTCATTTAATTTTTTTTACACACAAAAGCTTATTTTAATTATTTATCAGAAATAAAAATGTCCAAAACTCCAAACTCTACTAACTACCAAACTTGACTCTTTTAAAATCAAAACTAGACTAATTATTATTATTTTTTTTTTTTACAATCCAAACTTGACTTCATTTTAGAAGAAAAATCAACACTCAACTGATCTTATTAAAAATTAAAATTAGACTATTATATATTATATAAAAAAAATGTTGACTTCTCGTCACCAAAACTCCAAACTAGACTGACTTTTTCCAAAAAAAATATTTTTACATCCAAAAAAAAATCAGAAAAATTTCCCCCTCCTATTTTCTATCTCGCATCGCTGTTTGTCCCACTCGTTGTATCTGTGCACATGTTCATCATTTATTTATTTATTTTTTTATTATTGTAAAATCTTTATTGACATGTATATTGTTTTTTTTTTGTTATGTACACAAATACAACGAATAAGCCAAACAACGACGACGAACACATGTACATACTTACCTGTACGGCCCGGCCGCATCGGATTCATGTCTAATACACCGATCGGTTCTATCCCCACTCAGAGCAAATATCACGCGTCAATTTAAGCCAATGATGCCAGAAAGAAAAATCGAATATTCCAGATTGAATATTTTAATAACCAAATATTCCATCTCATACTACATAGTACATGTACACACACCAACTCGCAAGAGATATATATGGTTGTACATGACAATATAGAAAACAAGTAAATGAAAAAAAAATTCAAAATATGTTTACATAGCAATCGGTGAGAATATTAAATTTGAATTTGGCAAAGCATAAATTAGAGCATAGGTATATACAACACTATGGTGGTCATGGTATTTTATAATTAAAGAAAAATTTCAAATTATTTGAGCGTTTGGAATTTTCGAAAAAAAAATTTTCACTGTTCCAAGTGGAGACGTATGCCAGTCGTAAAAAGGTGCTTCACGACGACCAAAAACTGCTTTAGTTTTGGGAACTGTGACTGCAAAATATTCACCATTTTTGTAGTGAATTTTAATAAATTCAATGCGTTGATGAAGCGTGTATCGTACCATTTTTTAGTAATGGCGTAGCTTTTACTTGTCAAATGTCAAAAGTGGACAGCTTCAAAATTGACAGCTGCCCAAAAAGCAGGCTATTCAAAATGAAACCTCTTATTGGAAAACCCTGTACATACATTAATTACCATTTATCAGACGGAGCAACATTTCTTGAAACAACCGCAACTCAGGTGGAATCAATTGTTAAATCACTCAAGCTAAACTCAGCGGATGGTTATGATAAAGTTACACCAAACATTGCACAATCTTCTAAACTATATTTCATTCCGATTTTAACTTCTCTTAGAAATAACTGTATTTCCAAATGCAACTTTCCAAATGTACTAAAAGTCTCTAAGGTAATTCCTATTTTCAAAGGTTGTTGTAAAACCGTCGCATCAAATTATATGCCTATTTCTGTAGCTTCTTGTTTTTCAAAGATTTATGAAACCGTGTTTAATCAACAATTAGAAAATTGTTTAGTTGCTTAAAATATTTTAAATCCAAACCAATTTGGATTTATTAAGTCGAGCAAATTATGCGGTCACCCAAATTTGTACTAACTGTAGCTAGCTAGTGTTGCTTTGACGCTATTGTTGGAGTTGTTTGCTTCTCTGGTGTCTCTCCTACTCACCCCCTCGTGATTTCAAGAATACCTTGTAATACGAAAATAGTCGTCGAATTGCATAGCTGGCTCCTGCTCTTTGCTTTTTTTAAACCTAATCACATTTTTATTTCATTTTATCACTGAACCGGAAGGCTTAATATATCTTAATTAAGTAACTATAGGTACTTGAATTCATCCGTACCTTAGATAAGTTTTTTGTTTAGAAACTAAGCGTATTTCTGCGGGTAAGTTTGGTTCAGTTTTAGCTTTTAATAAAAAAATCGTATGCAACTTTGCTCGCATGACACACTCAAATTTAAATTTTTACGATAATTATTAATAAAAAATAAAAATTTAATTTATTGACGTCACAAACAATTTTTAGCATATTTTTCCAATTTATATTATTACTTTTTCGGTTTTTAATACTTTTGGCAAATGGATAAATAATTTGACAATTTATTTTTGTTGCTGCGGGAAATGAACATAATATATACGACGAGTAGGTAATGTACATAATACAGAAATAGAGCACGACATTTTTTGTTTAGTATTTCATAAACACTGAAACCGCATCATAGATTTTGTGTAGTTTTTATTGTTGTATACGTTATTGTATATTGTACAAACATAATCACAAATCAATATAAATTTTTTTTTCCGTGTCCCGTTGTTGTGTCGCAGTAATTTACGCGGTTATGATTTATTATTTTGATATATTTTTTTGATATTTTGATTACATTTTTTTTGTTGTACCTGTTTGTGGATGTGTATTATTCCCATTGGGTAGCTGTAAACTCAAGTAGAGGAGCTGCGAAAAAATCTAATTACTGATTTATTTTATTTTATTTCTATTGTGCCAGAATCTACAGGATACACGTACATATGTATATTTCGCTCAAAATATTTATGTGGTGTCCCGTTTGTTTTGTTATAGCCGGAAATAAAGGTTTTCGTTTGATTTCGTTTGTGCTTTGATAATAATTCTATTAACTGAAGATTTATTTAGTAAAATAAAATAAAATAAATTAAAAATTAGATGGAGGACCAAAAAGGCACCGATGGAGATGAAAAACGTCAACCCTTTCAGGAGCCGATGCTCCTACTCCGATTTTGAAGCGATTGTGGATTTAGGGGTTATTAAAGAGTTGGCAATATTTTATCAAACATTTTAACAACTCTTTTTTGCCCCTTTAAAACATAATCTGTATTTTTGATTTTTTTTTTTAACTATTCCAAACTTAATGTTAATTCAATATCGGCATTTAAGTCGATTCATGAAAGGTGTTTTCACTATGTATACAGTTATCACTCTTTATATTGTACTACTTATCTTCACTTTATCGCATTCAGCTTTGTTATCCCTTTTAAGTATACCCAAAACATAGTTCCAGAATAATCACAATTCTTCCAGTAAGAATATTCGAGTACAATAAACAGTTGTATGACAATTTTAGCAAAGACAATCATTCAGTACAAATTAATAATTATGTATAAAGCTCTGACCTCTAGGTATCGGCACCATAATAATATCATCTATTTGTTTAGAAATTTGGGTGCATGCCGCGTAAGTTATGCTTACGATTTTATTAACCACGAATTTTTATGATCACAATGTATTTATTCTCAACTTTGTATAACTTGGTTGCTGAATTAATTGTTTTGAGGTAATGTTTGTTGAGATCAAGTGTTTTATCTTTTATCCAAGAGATTTAGGAATTAGGAATCTACTCTAAAAATTGGAAGCATTCTTCACAATCTTCTACAAGATTTATTTTGGTTGCAGTTGATTTGCGGAGTTTCGAGCTGAGCCTCAAAAAGAATGTATTAAACAGAAGATCTGCCTGTCGATTCTGGAGTTCCGTTCGTACTCCACAATGAATTTGGCTCATAGCAGGTATTCTCCTTCCTTGGTAATATTATTGCACCGTTAACTGCGCACAACGTATCTCTTGAGTTCCTTTACTTGGTAGCTTTATCGGTGTGCGTGGTTAAGCCGAAGTTGTTGATAAAAAGGTTTATTTTGCACTCATTCAAACTCTTTAACGAGAAGTCCATCCGGCCATATTTTGGATTATATTTTATATTGAATGGTTTTTTGGTCGAATACGTCATTACTAGATGTTATACGGTTCAGTAACCTGTGAACGTGTTCCCCTGGCACAGAGTGATGTACTCCCGTGACAAAGAGCCAACGCCTTGGTTGGACTACTCTTACACTGAAGTAATAAGTAATAACTTTAGAAATTCTATCATGTTCCACTGGTTTAGCCGGATTCAGACCGGTAACAGGTGCCTCTACATTGTCGGAATTTTTCGTTAGGATCCTTTCTGATCTTCTCGGCCCTACTGCTGGTTCCTTTGGGTTTAGTTTGGTGAACGTAGTAGAGGTTTTATAAATTAATTCCGTTGCAGGTGGGTTAGCTGTGTCTGCTTTGCTATTTTGCTCGATAATTACTGATTGTAGTTGCTCAATACTAGTTTTGATTGAATCTACTGTCTCACTCACACCAATAGAATCTATAGCCAGAGCAAACGATGCCATCTGAGCTGTTATAATATCCAGTCTTTCCATCACTGCTATGGTGTTGAATTTACAGCAGCTATCGCAGTCGTAGGCATCTATGCGATGCTACCGCTTGAGACACTGTTTGTGAAAATGACATGTCATTTGGATTGGTATATTTTTCGGTAAATCCCACTACAATATATAATCGATAATCGATAATCACACATTATTTTACACTCAGAGCAGGGATCCATTCTACCCGGATCGTAATAGTTCAATCAATTGTCTTATAAAATACTAAATCACAATCGTTGGCACTTTTGAAAAAATTTTTGTTTCCCCACCAAATCACCGGTCAGCAATAATTTATTTGGAATTTACCTCCCAGTCGGTCTCTCAATGAGATGAGTGACCATTTCAACATACAATTAATCTAGTCTCTGGTCACTCGAACGTCATATGGAACTGCTGGGCCGATGAGCTCGCTACGGCTTCAACTTGCTACTGGAAAGTGTAAGTCTGGGGAGGAATATCTCGGCGTTAAACTGGCACTTAGGAAACTGGCGCTAGTCTTAGCTGTGGACTAACACCCTTACTTGTAGCGTAGCAAGACAAGTCCGACCGAAACTCATGGCAGACGTGGACTAAGAACGGTCACAGGAATACTCAAGGGACACGCCTTTTTGGAACCGAAGTGAAGTTTCTAACGTTAATTTAAAGTGTAGTTTAACACTAAAAAAAAAGTGTAAGGAATAAGTGGTAGAAAAAGTGATTAAAAAAGTTACTAACGTAAAAAAATGTAGCTACACAAAAAATCGTTAAATGAGAAATAAAAAAACATTATTTTCTCGTATTTCGATTTAAAATTACTAATGCAAAAAGGTTATACAAAATTGTCAAAACTAACCAAATTTGGAATTAATCAAAACGTTTTAGTGGACAAAGTTGCCAAAGTTGGAAGTGGTACTACACTAAGTTAATTAACCGAAATATCAGGGATGTGCTCGAGTAGTGAATATACATATTCTATTAACATATAGTATCCCTTTTATGGTTTTTAATTCTACATTTGTTATTCTTGTTTAATGGGTTGATCTTACGTCTACAATTGCAATGCCATAGTTAGTAAAAAATCGTCTCGGTCTCTCGGCAAGGCATTTCGAACAACATGATCTCTCAAAATCTATGATTGATTGCAAATTGCTGAGCGAGCGTTGGTTTAATTTGAAAACCTCTTTAAGAGGAACATAAAACGTTGGTCACAAGGCAGGTGTTGGTTCACATTTTAAGCAATTTCGAGTTTCAGTTAGAGGCGACGGAAAAACTTTTTCTAAAATGAAAGATATAGGACAAGAAGCATCTAACGAAAAGTTATTTTTTGTTGAAACTAATGCTGGGCTGTTTTCGTAGGTCTTTAATATAAACTTTGATCTGCTGCTGAAAACTGAATCGGTTTCATTGAAATTTGGCATTTCACGAATAAATTTCAAAAAATTGTTTTCTGATGATTCGAAAAATTGATTTTTGACTCGAAATCCAAGTACAGGCAAATAAAAATTTGCGCTGTCGAATCAAACGCACAAGAATTTGTAACTTTAATTACTCTTATTCACAATTAAAACCATTCTGAAGAATTCGGCAGTCTTCAGTTTTATTATTTTCAAAAGAATCATTCATTTTTGAGTTTATTCGCAATTTTTATTTTATTACTCCACGTCTCTTCATGCATATCGCTATCTAGATCATTTGGTCTGGGACTGTAAATTTTTAGTTTTACAATTTTTGATTCAGTGACCATGGCCGACAATTGGACCACTTTTTCTAGCTTCCTTGTTTTCTTCCTCATAATAATAATTAATAATAAATCTACTAATTCGTAATATTTCGTGTTTCATGTAGTGAAGTAACTCTCAACACTAGCGGTCGATAGTCTTCCCTCAATTCCCATTTTAAATGTAAAGCATACTCCCCAAAGTGGCAAATACGCCATATAACTTTTAATAGAAGAAACTAAAAATTCTTCGTTAAAAAAACTATTAATTTGGCTATTATCGTTTTCAGTTTCAATTTGTTGTTATCCGTTTAAATAAATATTATTGTATCTGGTATAATAAGAGCTGCTACTAAATATTGATTTAATAAAAAATGAAGTCCTTTGGATAGATCTTCATTCTGCAGATTCAGAAGGTGTTATTTTCAAATTGTCGCATGCACCATTTAACAATTTTTTTTAAAAGTATCAAGAGATTCTGAAACTAGATGGCTTGAAAATGTCGAACACAATATAAAACAAAATGATTCAAAAATAAAATCGATTTCGGCTAAATCTTTACTATTTTGTAACATTCAAAAAATTTCTAAACTAAAATTCCGTACCTCCGAAGTCACTTTATTGTATTTGTGTGTGACTTGAGTTGAAATTATATTCACGAAGTGGCTACAATAATGTTAACACATCATAAGTATAGCTTATATATTCTAAAACGCTCATTAAATTAAAGCTTTGCTGCATTGACTTGATCAAAGCCTAAGACCAATCTGTAACAAAATATTTCGGTAGAAAATCTTTTGGCATATTAATTCTTAGATCATCTAAGAACCGTTTAATGGCTTCAGATAAAATCTTCTTGTAACTGTGGTAAGGGTGACAAATAGGGTGTTTCATAATCATTACCTTTCCAGTAGCGTGCAAACATATGGCTGTTACAGAATACTTGTTTAAAAGTTGTAACGTCGACTGCCAAAAGCAAACAACTTTTAGTGGGTCCACAGATGTGCTGTAAATATACTTATTTTTTTTTGGCTCCACCATTGTCATTTTTCAGATATCAATCACGTCACAATCCATAATCAAATCGTTTCTCTTGAGCAATTCTGATTTAATTTTTCGAATTGTTTGAGACGGGATAAATGACTGGGTGTTTCTTTTTTCAAATAATTTGATGTTTGTTTCAGCAGCCAAATTAGGGATGCCAGATTTCCAAAATGACTAAGGGGGACCAAAAAAAACGAAATTTAACTTTTTGTTTTACTATAGTTTTTACGATCCTGGGCCCCTATTTCTGAATACGAATACGAACAAAAAATTTACGAATTCGTATCATTGGTATTTTTGAATACGAATACGTTTATTTCTTGTACGAATTCGTGTAAGCATGATTCGTGACAAAATTTCCCTTATTTCACAATACGAATTCAAGCAGTTTTTTTTTCGTTCATGAACGGATTTTGGTTCGATGACATAATTGTTAACGACACCAAAAACTAAACGCAAGATGTACACAAGAAATTTATATTTTTAATTTTTAAAAGAAATAAAAATTTTTTAAAACTAAAAGCCAAATTTTTTTCTTTGAAAATATTTTTTATTTAGCAAAATTTTACATATTTTATGCATACACCAATTTGTTGACTAATTACCGGGTCCCTCAATGTCGCAATCACAATAAACTAAATAAATAAAACTAAAATTTTACGAAATATGTAGCTAAGGATTTTTCTAGGTACAGATTTGTATTTGCTTATATTAAATAAAATTTTTTATTTTGGTATAAAATAAAGGGTTGGGGAGGGGACAATATGCAAAATTTTCAAATGTCGATTCCAAAATGTCGACTACCGAAATACCGACTAGAAAAATGTTCACAGGTGCATTTTGTCGATTTACAAAATGTTGATTCTAAAATTTCGACACGGACAAAATGTCGATTCTAATATGTCGACTTGGAAAAATTTTGGATGTTCAAATAAATGTTGCTGGCAACATTTATTTGAACATCCGAAATTTTTCCAAGTCGACATTTTAGAATGATAAGTCTTAAATAACTGAAACTATAAATGTTTAATATTTATTTTTTTTTTTATTATTTATGAAATGCTGAATCTTCTATTTTACAGTAATATCCTCCACACAATTTTGTCTTTTTGGCAGATTGTTATTCATTAAATCATGAACTAATCATTGTGGCGGATAAGGAACAGAATTATGATTATGCTGGTTTCGTATCGATATTTTTCGGCTCTTGCCATAAATATTATTGGTTTCAAACCATTCCACAATTTTTAGACAGTTACTGAAAAAGGATTTTTTTAACCCGTCATAAAATTCCGGTATTTCATCTTCATTCAAATATGATAAGCATTTAAGCATTCGAATTTGAATGCTAAATTTTTCATCTCTACGGTACTGCCTAGAAAGCCTTTCTGCCTGAATTTTCTTCCAAATTATTTGGCCGAAATGAAAAAAACAATCTTTAAAAATTGTATTGAAGTTGGGAAAAAACATTTAGCAGCGCTAATACTAGCCTTTTCAAAATCAGAAATATTGTAGTCCGGTGTCATTATTTTATGTTTCTGGTTATATATTGAATATTATTGTATAATGGATTTTTGGTTATTATTGTACTTATGTTTTGGTTAATTGTTATGTTCCGTCGTCTTTGTTATAATTTCGTTATAATCTATACTCTGCAATGTTCGACTATCAATAAGGATAGTGTCCTAATTGATTTGTGTCACCAACAATGGTTCAGATATAAATGCGTTTGGTTTCGTCTTTGACTATTTAGATGTGACAGAATTGATAATGATATATTCACTTGGCGCTTGCCGCGGATGGGGGCTATGACCCAAGTGATATAGTTATTTGGAGAAATTGTGTTGTTACTTAGGAGAATAGACAAGATCTCATAAAATACGAAGAATTATTCAGCGGGTACAATGTACTGCCATATTTCTTTCCTTCGTAAATATTTAATCTTGTCGGTGCCCAGATTGTTAGTTGGTGGTTATTTTATACTTACCAAATTATTTGTACTTCTGAATTGAAAAATCTCGATTTGGCTGCTTCTTATAAATATTTTACTTTTTTTGATTAATTCTTCTTTACACTCTGATATTATCCACTAATATTTTATGTCTTATATAATACAATTTACTCTTCCTGTTTACAGAAGATGCGGAAAAATTTTTTGTCCAACACGCGGAACTTTATACAGAAATATTTACGGAAACATTCTTCAATGTCACATATTGTTAAAATTCCCCTAAATGACATCTTGAAATTATTATTTACATGTACATCATTTTTCTGTTATCTACTTTTTAGGCGTAAAATTTTTTGGTGTCAATTTGTTTATTTTTTTTCTGTGTTAAAAAAACGTGCTATTTTGTTATGGTAATTATGTATACATTTTGTTTACCTCTAATTTTCTTAACCTATTCTCATTTCTTTTACATTGAATTTAATTTTTTTTTGTTTATGTATTCATTCAATTGAATAACATATTTCAGATTGGACAGTGGTATTATGATGCATGTTTTGTTTTAATTTCAGGGTGAGATTAAAATCTCACAACATCATACTTATACCATTATCACATGATATTTGGCATATCTCGTAAAATACCTCATGGTAACATTTCTTATTTTTGCTACCCATTAAGCAATATATCATGGGTACAATAATCCCGTCTTGCATTTTGCAGTGGATGGTAAATAGTTGACGCATAATGGAAGGTAGGGTAAAGTGGGGCAGAATCGCCATTTTTTTGTAAAATCTCGGTAGAAAAATTATTATTGAATTTTTTTTAAATCGGTAAACGGTAATAAATACTTCCGTATTTTCTAAACCAATTGTGAATGTAAGGATTTTTCCTTATTATGACAAAACATTTTTTTCTAATTTCTGCTTGAACTCCATAGAAAGATGAAAGTGCCCCGGCCCGGGGTACTTTCGCCAAACGAAGGGGCACTTTCGTCAACGCAACTATTTTAGTAGAATCGATACTAATACACATTATAAATAAAAGAATTTTTTAAAATAAATAAAATAAAAACATATATATTCAATAAAATATTAAATTTAAACTTAAACGTATTCAATATAAATTATAAAAATAAAAATAAACGTTGGTATAATTCAGTCTTCTCCTTTTTAAACTAACTCATAAAGGCACTTACTGGCCGTCTTTTATCGAACGTTATATTTCGTCAAATCAATTGCAAAATAATACCTTTTTTCTTGACGGGATGTTCCCGGAGGATGCTCTGGTGTTGGCAGCTTCATATGAACATCATTTCTATAAATTAATGAAATGTCTTCTTTGCTTGGTTCAACAAATATTTGACTTGTAGCATGTTTGCGCAAGAAGCTTACGATGTAGGAGTTATTAGCTTCCACTTCGGTTATTTGACCCACGTAAAATATTGAAACACTCTTTACTATAAACTTAACTAAAACGTATGTCCCCTTTTCTAGTACATCGGTGTCGATAAGAAGCATTTCTGGATTTGGATCTAAATTGGATATTTCTTCATCCCAAAAAGAGCCCACTGATTTATCAGATTCGGCATAAGATATTACGTCAGAATCAGTTTCAGACGAAGAAATTTGAATTTTCGGAATTTTTGTTCTCGTTAATTTCTTTTGCTTAAATGATTTTATTTTTGGTTTAACAATTGTTGAATTTTTTGATTTTAGTAACTCTATTCTTTGCTTTTCTGGTGTGGATGTAAAAATTCTTGATTTACCTATTCTTTTGGATTGGGTTATTCTTTTAATCCGTGAGATAGGACGAACTTCTTCAGGACTCATCATAGTTTGAATGGAATTTCCTTTTAAAATAATCCTACTGTTGTGAGTGATATCGGTTATATCGGTTTCTGCACCAACGTCAGAGAGCAGGTCACACTGGACTTCATCCAATTCATCTGAAATTTATTATTTTTTTATAATATATAATTTGTAACAAAAATATAGGTAATTTTACCCACCATTGACCACAAAATCATCATCTTCGAAGATCATTGTATTATATGGTGGTATTATTTTCGATGATTGCAATATTGATGTTAAATCCAATGAATTTTACAGTGTTAAATTAAAACAGTTGATCACAGATAATAGATTGATTCAGATAGTAAATGATCATACTAGAGTTACATATAACAGCAAGAGCTTAATAGATATATTAATTACTAATTCACAGAATATTCGATATGAAGTAGTCAAAGAACAACAAATTAGCGATCATTACATGTTAGCTGTTAGTATAAATAATAAAACGAAAATGCCAGCAGAAGAAGTTGCAGCAGTAGAAATAAGATCATGGAAAAATTACTCTTCTGAATCACTAAACAACTCTTTAAATCAAAAACTACTGGGATTTCAAGGAGGTGCAGAAATAAACCAAAAAGCTGAAGTTTTAGTATTAAAGTTAAAAACCTGTGTGAATGAATTGACACATATGGCAACAATTCGAAGAGAGAATAAAATACCATGGTTCTCTCAAAACTTAAAGTCGTTGAAACAAGATAAATTACGTAACTATGGCGTTTTAAAAATTTTTAATTCAAAGGATAACTGGGATAATTATAAAAAATCCAGAAATTTGTATAAACAATCACTGAGGAAAGAGCAATCAATTTATTTCAAAAGTAAATTCATCGAAAACAAAAATAAACCAAAAGAACTTTGGAAAACGTTAAAATCGATGTATAAAACTAAAAATAAAACACAGTGGAATATTCAATTTAACAATAAAATAATAACTGAGAAGCACGAATTAGCTGAGGCTCTAAATCAGTCATTTGTATCCAGTGTGATTAATATTCACAATAGTATTCCTGAAGTAAAGGATTGGGATTTTTCGGATGTGGATAAATGCTCAGACAAATTCTGTTTTCAAAATGTAACTCATCAGGATTTATCCAAAATTATAAGTAGCATGAATTCTAATGCAGGAATAGATGGAATAAATCGAACTGTCATGATGGATGCGATGAAAAATCAAATATTCTCAAAAAATTTCACAGAGTTAATTAATCAAAGTTTAAATCAAGCTAAAGTACCTGAATCATGGAAAATATCAACAGTAATACCAATTCCCAAAACTACTAAACCGATGACACCAGAAGAATTACGCCCAATCAATATGTTGCCACCGTATGAAGCGATAATGGAACGTGTAATTAAAAATCAATTAATCAACCACATTAACAAAAATAATATACTAGTCGACCAACAATCCGGATTTCGAGAGCTGCACTCATGCGAAACAGCATTAAATCTAATGCTAGATAACTGTAAGTTGTGGTTTCAGTTTTCCTGGATTTTAAACGCGCTTTTGAAACAATCGATAGAAAAATTTTGCTTAAAAAGCTCATTAAATATGGAGTACAAGGAAAAGAACCTGAATGGTTCACTAATTATCTCGAAGGAAGGCAACAATACACAAAGATAGATAACTGTGTCTCTAAATTGACACCAAACAATCTAGGAGTTCCACAGGGATCTATATTAGGACCATTGCTTTTCATCCTATATATTAATGATATAGTCACAGTCATAAAAGATTGTAAAGTGAATATGTTTGCAGATGATACGCTAATTACAACTTCTGCACCAACCCTTATAGAAGCTGTACACAAAATAAACCAAGATTTAGAGAATTTAAGGAAATGGTTAATGTTCCACAAACTATCACTTAATATTTCAAAAACTAAGTATATGGTAATGTCAATAAGGACTACAATAGAATGTGATGAAAATATAAAAGTAGATAACCAAATCATAGATCGTGTAAAAAAATATAAATACCTGGGTGTTGTTATTGATGAAAATTTAAATTTCAACGATCATTTGGACTATATTGCTAAAAAGATGAATAAAAAATTGGGACTTTTTAATAGAATTAAGGACAAACTGCCGCTTGAAACAAAGATTATATTCTACGAATCAATTGTTGCCCCACATATTGACTATTGTTCATCAGTATTTTTTATAATGAACCAAACACAAATATATCGTCTCCAAAAGATACAAAATAGATTTATGCGAGCTATTTTAAGGGCAGAAAGTAGAACCCATATACGAGAAATGCTTGAAGTGTTGGAGTGGAAGTCCATAAAGCAGAGGATTAACTTTAACGTTCTGAAATTGTTGTTTCGCCTTGAAAACGGAGTACTTCCAAATTACTTAGATTCAATGCTCTGCACTAATAGAGAAGTTCACAACTATAATACAAGAAACACTCATTTTCGATTGCCGCTATATAGTAAATCATTTTGCCAACGATCATTAGCCTACAATGGAGTTAAGCTATATAATTCACTAAGTAATTTTTATACTTTAGGTGAATTAAGAGAATTAAAGTACGAGAATTTTCCAAATTTGTTAAATATATTCATTAAAGATAACATTAGTATTTAGCTAAACTTAAGTAAAACTTACTATTATTTAATTTAATTAATTAAAACCAAAAAAAAAAAATAAAAATGTCATATATTGATAAATAAATAAATAAAAATAAATAAATAAATAAATATGGGTAAATTCCTGTCGCTGAAAACCCTTTATGGATATTTTCTGGTGAAAACGCTTTTAAAAATGGAGATTTGGTTAGTCCAGCCACATCGTATATGCTTATAGCTTTTCCTGGGTTCGTTGTCATGAAATCATTGTATGATAATTTGCAATATTTTTTAAACGGTCCGAAAATGGACACGTCGAGTGGTTGCATTTTGTGAGAGGTATGTGGTGGAAACGACAGCATTATGATGCCATTTTCCCGACCATACATAATAGATTCTATTGAGCAATGCGAAATGTGATTATCCATCAGTAATAGAATTGGACTGTCAGCGGTGCATTTGGTAAATTTTTTAATATGCCGCAAAACCTCAACAAAAATCTCCGCATTGATCCATCCACTCTTCGAATTAAAAGCTGCAGATCCCGTCACACAACCGATTGTAAACCTTTCGTTGTAACGAGCTCGGGGATAAATGTAAACGGGCGGTATATGATTACCTGCAGCGTTTATAATTCCCACGAGTGTTATTAGTGATCCACGTTCTGCAGACACGGCTTGAGATACGCTACGCTGTCCTTTTTCTGCAGTTATCTAGAAAGAAGTAAAACAGTTTTTAAACGACAAAGAACACAAATTTTAAAATGTTTACCTTTGGAGATCCACAACAGTGCTAATTCCAGTTTCGTCTAAGTTGAAGATATCTTTTGCAGTGAATGAAAACTTATCCAAACATATCTTTAGGTTGCAAAAAAAGTCATTTACAGCACTCCTATTAAACCCTCTGAGTCGAGCCACACTGGTTTTTTCAGCCTTTCTCAAAGTCAAGGAAGGATTCCTTTTAATAAAGCCAATCAGCCAGTCTATACCTGCTTTATTATTTAAATCCCATGAGGAGGGGTGAGCAATATTATTTTTATTTGCAAATTCATAAGCGAAGTTTCTAGCAGCTTGATAACTTAAGCCATATTGCAATTTAGAGCACTTTTTCATGTAGTTAGCAATTTCGTTTTCTTGACTTATTGTGAATACTTGCCAAACTGCGTATTTAGATTGGAATTTAAATAAATCTTCATTTTCACTGAGCTCATTTCCGGAATCTTAGCCATCTAGCGCTAGTGGATCAATCGAACTTATTTTTTTCTTAAGCCTGCTGTTCAATGTGGTTCTTTTAATATTATATTTCAAAGAAGCACTTGTCGGTGTTTCGATTTTTTTCAGAACATCTGAAATCGCATGTTTTAAATTGTCTTCGTTAATCGCAGCTCTTTCGGTTTTTTTTTTATAATTACGCACCATCTTTCTCCTATAAAATCAAAATTAAACACCAAAATTAATAAATGTGGCACGCTCGACAGTATTAAGGGGCACATTTGTCAAAGACGAAACTGCCCCGTAACAACTTGGCGAATGTGCCCCAAGTAGCAAAAAAAATACTAAATAAAGAAATTTAATTAATTATTTTCGATTGATTAATTCACACACTAACACTTTAAAGATAATTAATTTATCTAACTATATTCAATGAAACACTCAACAAAACTAAAAAAATGCTTAATAAAAAATCTTACGTTATACATACCAAATATTACACAATACTGGGGAAAAACACGATTATGCGTGTATTTTGGTTGCGTTTTCAATGATGACTGTAAAAGTACAGAGAAACATTTGAAATAATAACGGCATGATTCAGTACTTTTTTCAGATTTTGTAAACGCTGTGAAGGTAGCTAAACATAGCTTGACGAAAGTGCCCCGATGACGAAACTGCCCCACTTTACCCTACTTCTGCAAACGTCCCATCCATCAGCCAAACTTTTGACTTCCCAAGTAATTTTAAATTTTCAATTGTGCCCAGAATAATAATCTTTTCACACATGTAGCACAAATTGTTATTCTTCAATATACTTTAATCGAATGGGAATACCAATTTCTTCTAATGAAGATGGTTCACATTCGCCAGCAGTAGATTTTACCGCAGCCACGTATTTTTTTTAGCTTCTGCTTTAGGTAAATATACCCTGCAATTAGCTTTGCAATTGGCGACTAATTCGTTCACTATTTGTGATGGCTGATTGGGTGTCGTCTTAACCATATTTTTAACACAATTATTGGTTTAGATATATCCGTTTACAACAAGTTTTATTGCTCCCTTATTGCTCGTAATGGTCTTAACCTTCATTTTTGGTAAAATCTATAAAAAAATGAAAAGTGCAATATAAATTTTGTTTTTAATAAAATAATAATGATCTTATTAATACATACTTACGATTCAAGTTCCGGTTTTACTCTGATGCAAAAATTCTATTTTAATTGTTAATTGTTTTTTCTTTGGAATACTAAATTCAAAAAATTTTAGTTTTATAACATTTGAATTACATAAATAACTGGTTAAAATAACCAAGATAGTAAAGAAATTGCATAACTTTAACTTAAATAATATTCTACCTAAAAATACAAAATCGATATCTCTGCTGATATTTTAAAATCTGCATTTTTAAAATCAACATTTTATTTAGTCGACATTCTATCCAGTCAATAATTTTTCTTAAACACAAATCGACATTTTGTCCAGTCGACTTTTTCTTAGTCGATATTAAGGGAGGATCCCAAAATAATATTTATCCAATACGGCGCGGATTCGTTTTTATTCACGTAGCCAATTAAAATCATGGATGCCACAAATATGACATACTATTACGTTTATTTTTACATTTACACTGTCATTTTAAGGATTTTTCACGTAAAACAAAATTTCCCTTTGCCTACACTACAAAAATTAAAATAGGAAAAAATGTGTTGGATTATTTTTAAAAATTAGGCGACGAAAATTTTCGAAAAAAGGAAATTCATTTAAAATCTAATTTAATTTGGCTTTCTTCTTCAGACATTTCGTTAATAAATTGTTTCATTTGAGTGAACTCTTCAAATAATAAATCAACGATAACATTGATTTTGTATGTATTTACAATTTCTGTTATGTTTTGAAAAGATGTTGATGTTGTGAGATTTAAATGATTGAGGATTTTTAGCTCTGTATTTTTAAAATCAAACCATTCGACCACACGTCAATTTTAAATCTTGCTACTACGTTGTCGTGGTCACATTTTCGAATTATTTGGGTAGCCAGAGAACCGTAAAATTCCTTCGTTCCTTCTTTCTAATAATGATCGTCTAATGTTATCCATAATTGAATAAAGTTCTGTTATTAAAACATCGTTTCCCTGCAATTTCTTTAAAGAAAAATCAAATACTTTGAACGCACGCGTTCATTAGAATCCGAGATATTCTTCGCTTAATTCATCTTCCAAAAATTGTCGCAAAATTAGTGAAATATGCTTCTGACTCAAGGAGTATGCTTTAATTGGTGCATATTAAATTGATAGCATTCTCTCTACGGCTGGCAGGCAGTAAAGATAACCATCTTGTTGGCACATACTTAAGCAATTCAGACCAATTTGTTTGTGTCCATTCGAAAAACTCTTTGAATGTCGTTGTTCTTTTGTGGAACTGCGCTAAATTCATTATAAGATTTGATTATAATTGTAAGCTGTAAACACATCCTATTTTAGCTGCATTATGTATAATGTGATCATTGCAACCACTGGGGAAAATGTTTTCATTGTCTTTTTTAAGCGCCGTAAATACACTTTTACATTTGCCAAAATTTATCGGAGCATTATCGGCACAATATGCCGTCACATTTTCTAAAGAAAGTTCATTTTTACTTAGTTGACTTTTAAGCGCGTTAAAAATAGAGAGAGAATCTTCCTCGTCTAATGAAAAAAAATTAAACTAAAGCTGATTGCATTCCATTGTTAAGAAACGCACTATAAGGGGAAATGTTTTAATATTTCCTTTTTTGGATGCATCTATGCTGATTGAGAATGGCTCATTTCCTCGAATTTTTTTTAAAACTAAATTCGTTGAATGCGGTCCAAGAACTTTTGTTATAATTAATAGCAGCTATTTTAGTTTTTCCACACGAGTATTTTGCCGAAATGCTGGAATCCTGCAACAGGGTTTTGAATAATGGACTGGCCCAACTCCCAGAACAGAACCGTGTGAACGCAGGGCTGAGTGGTAACTAAATAAAATGTCTGCGAATCATACATTTCTTTCAGTTATGCTATTCTATTTATCGAAAAAATTAGAAATCGTCAAACTACTTGTAGCAGATTTCAAGTTTTCGATGCGTATTTTAGTTTGAGTGTGCCGAATTATGTTGTAGTCTTCTCAATTGGATATATTAAAGCTAACATTATTGAAAATTGTACAAACTGCACAAAAATCTTCCTTCCGCGTCTTAGCCAAGGATATTTTTTAACCAATGTTGATTAAACGTAACAATTCGCTTAATTTTCTTTTTTTGTGAAGCATTTTCTGTATTATCATCGCTGTTCGACATAATTTAAAATAAAAAAAACTTTTAAGTTAAAATTACTCAATCACATGAATTTGATTTTTAACGTTTGGTATCATTGCTCAAGGTCTTGTTCGTTTGTTCATTTTCATTCGCAATATCATTAATGGTGTTGTTTGTTATTTAAAATAATATGGATAATAATTTATGGAACGGGGGTACAAATTATGCGGGGGAGGGGCCGGAACCTGACGGGGACAATCCCCCTCAAAGGGGGACGTCTGGCATCCCTGAGCCAAATCTAAACCCATATTATGGCACGAAGTACCCTCTAAACGTTTTTTAAACGTTTCACGTTTTACTCCTCTTACTGGTTATCTCAACCCAAGCCTCACCATTAATCATTATTTGTAAGGCCTTTCTCTTTTTTTACCAATTTACGAATTGTTTCAAAATATATGACACACGGATTGCCAACTTCTACTAAACAATCATCGATTTTATTGCGAATTTCTTCACGGCTGAGATTGTGGCTGGTCCAGTCGCCCATGAATTTCGCACTGCCAATAAGTTTAAATTTCATATTTCAGAATTTTTCAAAGTTGGTAATTTGTTATATAAATGTGACGTTTTATAGTCAATTTATATATTTATATAAATAGGGGTTAATGCCTACTTATACATTCACTAAACCTAAACTAACTAGAGCCTAAATACTGTTTATTTAAGGCAAGTTTTTAATGTTAGAGAATTTATAGATTCAACGATTCGAGCTTACCTCGGGTGGGGGCTATTACCGAATCGTGAATTTATTTATCTTTAGATGGAGAATGCCGCTAGGCACAGTGTTATTTGACTATTCGGATACCTTGAGCACCGCTAACAAAAGAAACACGTGCGTAGCACTTTTTGGTTCTTTTGAGAGTGTTCTCTCAAGGCCTGGGCGTTATTGGTTAGTTGTTGTAATACTTACTTCTTATATTCTGGATCTGGAAGATGATAGAAACTCCGCTTCTTGGTTTAATATTTTTTATTTAATATACTTGTTTCACTTTGACAATGTTGTGGTTTTGAGATTCAAGACTATAATAATTTTATATTTAATTTTGTAAACCTTATATACTAATTTTGTGTGTGTCTTTTGCACTAACAACAAAATTTCATTTCGGTCAATAAATTGGAAAAGTCATTTACCCATATCGTTATGAAGATTTGGGTTGTTATGTTTAATTGCATTTTTTATGCATTACAATTATTTCAAGTCGTATGACATTTATTTAGTTTATCGGTATGTTTTTTCTTGTGTCCCACATTTAATTGCTATTGGACGATTTTCATATGTTGATAGTTAAATTTATTACATATTTTACTGATAGACCTTTTCCAAATTTATGACCTAAATTTTAATTAATTTTACATATTTTTATTATTATGAAATATCGCATTACTTTGAATTTTGAAATTATGATCTACATTATTTATTTCCTTATATTCTAATACATAAAATTTACTACCGATCATATTTCTTTTTCTTTTCGTTCCATTGACCTATAATGTTATATATTACGATATTCCACTTTACTTTATTTTTATATTACAGACGGTTACTTAATTTCTTTATATGTTATATGTCTCGTATTTTCAAGTTCATCATTTTCAATTTGTTTTGGTAACTAACCTTAATATTGTATGTGTTATGTTTGATATTCATATTCCTGAATGTTTACTATTTATTGTCGTATAATGATGGTCAGTGTCATTATACAATTATGTTAATTATTTAGATGTTGGGAAATGGTATTATTTCCTATGGGAAATGATGCCGTTTCACAACATACCTCCCTTCTTTGAGGAGATTTTTTCTTAGGGAAAAAATTGTATACTTTTGTATATGATTGGTTATTACTAAGATTATAATTGATGTTCTAATTAAAATACTATCCTATAGCTATGTTTTACATTTATTTTGACATTGAACTAAGTTATCTCTGGTTTCTCTGTTGACGATTTGTTATGATACTGGTGTCTTCACGTCTCTTTTGTTGACACGTCTTGACTCATTGGTTCTGCGATGTTGTGTTGCTAGTCTTCAGGTTGGGTTGCGATGTCTGGCTAGTTTCTGCATTGACTCTGGCCTTGGTCGACTGCTTTTGGCTCCTTTTTGCTGGTGCGTTTTGTTTTCACTTTTTTAGCGTGTTGTGTCTTGCTTTCACTCTCATCTGTGATTTTGCGAATAGATGATGAGTTCTTATGTTCGACATTTTGTTTCAACCAATTTTGTGGTTGCGATTTACGACTATTTTTGATACATTTATTTTCGTATTCTATAGTTCATTGTTTAGTTAACTTATTTGAGCGTGTGCTGTCTGTGATGGCTCTGGTTTGCTACTATGACTTCTTGACTGGCTTTCCCACTCCTGACTGTACTCATACTATCCTTATGTATCTGTTTAACTGTTGATACATTTAGATTTTCGATAGTCTTTTCGAATAATTTTCCTGCGGCGTTCCCTAGTGATGTTTGTTGTTCATCGTGATTTGGATCATCGATCTGGGATTCTTCTTTTTTTTTTCGTCTTCTGTAGTAACCGCTACCTTTTTTTTGTTAGTTCAATGACCTATCCTACTGTTTCAATATTTTTCTAAATACTTAAATATTCTAATACAATTCGTTCGGACCTTAACTTAGATTTTCTTTTTGTTACTAATTTTTTTTTTTTTTTTTTATGAATGAACTTGACAAAAAAAATTTTTTTTTTATGTTTTGTAATTTGATTCTTATTTACTACGAGCATACTTTTTTTTATGTTTTGACCTTGCGTCTGATTCTATACATATTTTTATTTTTTATTTTTTTATTTTTTTAGGTTTTTAGTGTTAGTTTGGATTTGGCTTTAAAATGTGGCCAAATTTATTTTTTTTTTTTTTATATATATATCATCTTGTTTCCTCATGTTTATTAGTTTTCTGTGACGTGAGGGAAAAAGAGATTTAAATTACTGCATGTTTACTATTCTAACCGCTGGTATCTCCCTTCTTTTCGTTTTACTGATAATTTCGCTCGGAGTTCTAACTATGGCTTCTGTGGGGACCTCGTGTTTAATTTTAATTTCTGTCGAGCTATTCTTCCTACACAACCAAAGAATTACACAGGCTATGACTACTCCTGTTATAATTCCTCCTATGATGAATTTGTAAACTTTAACTTCATGGTCCGTTCTGTTATTGATATGTGACCGTTCTGATTCTTCAACGTCTGTGGATAACTTATTTAACTTAATTTGTTCTTTAAGGAATTCTTTGTCGTAGTTTCTAAAATTAGCTACCTCTATCGTTCTAGGGACTGTGTGGGGTGAGATGCTATCAACCTGGAATTTACCTGTGTTGATTGTTTCTGGAAAAAATGTGCGGTTTGGCTGCATTATTGATAATTGTTTGATTTTTGAGCCAGTGACCGGGAGAATAAAATCTTCTGAGATTACTTCACAGTCTTTCCTGAACGTTATAGTTCCTGAACTAGTTAATTCCACTATCTCTTCTGTTCTACTACATTTAATCTTTAACCTAATAATGCTACTGCTGGTGTATAACCAGGAATTACTATTAACCAATTTTGTTAAAGCGTTTTTATTGCTAGTTTCCGTTACTACACACTCTGGTGTATTGTGGAATGGATTATCGAATAGATTTAATAGGCAGTTGTTTGCTTTGTTTGTGGTGATTTGGAGGATCCTGTTGAGGTCATATTTCTCCATTTTTAATGTTTTCCTCACACCTCCCCCTCTTCTCTTTATTTCCGGGGTTGCTTGGCTCTTTGGCGTGGGTTCTGATGATGAGAGTTCCCTTCTTCTTCTGTATTCCTCGATACTGATGATGCGTTTTGTTGGTCCTTCCTCCATGATTCTGTTTGGGAGAAGACCAAATTTAATCTTTCTTTAATCTATTGTTGTGAACGTTTTTTGCTTTTCCCTTTATGTCTATCAGGGTATTGTTCTGTGATAGTGCTTTTAATACTAAGTATGGACCCAACCATATTGGATCTTGTTTGTTCTTTCTCATCTCGTTACGGAGCCAAACTAGGTCTCCCGTATTTACTTGGAAACACGTTGTGTTTTTATCGTACATTTCTTTTGCTTTGTCTTTCTTTTTAAGAATGTTCAAACGGGCTATGTGATGAGCTAGTCTCAACCGCGCTTTCAGTTCGCTGACGTAGTCATCATAGTTATAAACTGGTTGTGGTTCTTTTTTTACTGCAGTAGGCACTATGGCTGGACGACCGAACAATAATTCGTAAGGTGTGAAATTCGTGCTGCAATGGGGTGTTGTGTTATACACAAACATTGCGTAGTGAACCATTTCATCCCAATTACTGTGGTCTGTGTCTGCGAAATTTCGCAGGTATTCTTTTAGTGTGCCATGGGATCTTTCAAGAGCACCATTTGTTTGCGGGTGAAAACTCGTAGTTGTCAAGTGTTTTATTTTTAACAACTTGCAAATGTTTTCGAATAGGTTACTCATGAAATTTGATCCCATGTCTGTTAGGATCTTTTCTGGTGCTCCTAATTTCGTTATATACTGTTCGCACAATGCTTTTGCTACTGTGTGAGCCTTCTCATCTGGGAGAGGTATGGCACCAGAAAATTTGGTCAAATCATCCTGAAATGTCAGAATGTATTTGTTTCGTGCATCTGTTACTGGCAAAGGGCCAACTATATCTAGTGCTACTCGCTGAAAGGGGTATTCTGACGTGTTTGTCAATACCAGAGGAACTTTTGTCCTTTTACTGGCCTTATTCCGTTTACATTTATTACATTTCTTAACATGGTTTTTTACGTCACGCAGCATACCAGGCCAATAGTATTCCATACGAATTCTTTTATACGTCCTGAATACGCCTGCGTGACCACCTAATGGCAAATCATGTTTTTCCCTTAGTATCTGGGCTTTGACACTCGGATTTGTAATTATTTGAACACTTCTTTGGTTCATGTTATTTTCTTTTGGAATCAAAATACTTGAGGGTGTGTGGGTTTCTAACGACTGGTTATATGATAGGTTAGTGGTCACTGGGGTTGCCAGGAGTTTTGACTGTGCTCTTGTGATGACACGTACATCTTCTTTACGTACTCTGCTGAGTGCATCTGCACCTGTATTGGTTTTACCTGGGACATGAATTACCGTGTAATCATATTCTGCCAGTTGTAATCTCCAATTTAGGATTCTCTTTGATGCGTTTTTCAGATCACCGATTAAGGGTTTGTGGTCCGTTTTGATAACAAATTTTCGACCAAACAGATAAGGCCTAAATATCTCGACTGCCCACTTTGTTGCAAGCATTTCCTTTTCGATGGTCGAGTAGTTCCTTTCTGCTATTTTGAGTGAACGACTAGCGTAGGCAATTGGTAAATCATTTCCTTCATGCATTTGGCTGAGGATAGCACCTACGCCGTAGTCGCTGGCATCAGTCGTTAGGATGAATGTGCGATTGAAATCTGGATATTGGAGGATTGGTGATGAAATAATTTTGTTCTTCAGATAATCAAATGCGATTTGGCTCTTTTCTGTCCATTCAAATTTTATTCTTTTCTTGGTTAATTGGTGCAGTGGTTCTGCTATTGTGGAGAAAGCCGGGACGAACTTTCTGTAGTAACTGGTTAAACCGAGGAAACTTTTAGTTTCGCGCGTGTTCCGTGGAACTGGAAAATTTACGATGGCTTCCACCGTTTTAGGATTAGGCTTAATGCCTTGTGGAGTAATTATATGTCCCAAATACTGTATTTCTTTACTCAAGAACTGACATTTTTCTGTCTGGATTTTCAAATTGCTTCTCCTAAGCGTTGAGAAAATGTCTCTCAATTTATTATTGTGGTCTCGCAAACTTCTCCCATATATGATTACATCATCTAAATATACAAAACACTTCAGGCCCTGTTGTCCTAACAACACATTGTTGATCATTCTCTGGAATGTGCTTTGGGAATTTTTCATCCCAAAAGGCATTCTTAAGAATTCAAAATGGCCAAAGTCTGTGCTAAATGCGGTTTTGTGCCTATCGAGTGGGTCCATTTCTATTTGATGGTACCCGTTGGCCATATCTAGCGTGGAAAAGTATTGTGAGTGTCCTAACTGGTCAAAAATGTCGTTAATTAAAGGGAGAGGAAACGAATCTCCTATTGTAGCTTCGTTGACTTTTCGAAAGTCTACTACTACTCTCCACTTTGGTTTCCCATTTTTGTCTGGTTTCTTTGGAACCACTAATAGAGGACTATTAAAAGGACTCGTGCTGTGGGTTATAATTTTGCCATCCAGCATCTTTTGTACTTGAGTATTTACTTCTGTTTTAAGGGCTTGTGGGATTCGATACTGTCTTACATTAATCGGTGGCGTGTCATTGTGAAGGTTGACTTGATGCCTGACACCTGGCACACTTGAAAGTTTGTCGCCTTCGATGAAGAAGATGTCTGCAAACTCTCTGATTAACTCGATAATCGAGGTGGACTCTTCTATGTTTAAGTTTACGTCTAAGTTCGTAACAACTTGATTAATGATTAAATCATCTCTGTCTTCGAGATGTTGATTGTTTGATGGATAATGATCCAATTGAAAAATGTCGTAATGACTAAGATTAGTGAGTTTTGGAACAAAGTTCTCAATTATCACTTCATGAGGGTTTGTGTTAACTATGCCGACTTGTGCTCGCAGCATTTTTGGTTGAATTAGACAGTTACCGATGAACACACCTTGCATCAAATTTTCTGAATTGCATAGGTATGGATTATTTGTTGGAGTTTTAATTTGTACGATCACTTCTTCCCGTGGAGGTAGGCGTACATTTGTTGGGTTGTTTAGGAACTTGACTCTGTTTCCTAAAATGTTCAATTCTGACGTGCTGTACAGAATATCTACTTTATTTCCGTTGAGGAAATCTCTACCGAGTATTCCATCTTGTTCGATTGGGAACTCGTTTTTAACCACATGAAATGTTTGTTTTATTCTGAGATGTGGTGTGATGTCTACTTGTGTGGACACACATCCAAGAGTAGTAGTGGCTTCTTTGCCTATCCCTCGTAGCAGGACTTTGCTACTCTGGTCTATCGCTTTAGAATTTTCTATCATTCTTTGCTTAATTAGCGAAACTGAAGCACCGGAGTCTATTAGGAGTACTGATTCTCCGCTTGATGCTGCCAGTTTTAATCTCACTGTGTCATGCGTGAACTTGTGCTTTGACACTAGATTGATTTGATATGAATTTAATATTTCGGGAATTTCGTGAACTTCAGCGATAGTTGTGAATGGTTCTACTGGTGGCCAAATCTCATCTGTTTCTGGTAAACTTTCTTGGATGGGATTTGCTTGTGGCGGTACAGCAATGACTTTGCCATTTACTGCGGCCTTTTCTTGAATGTTTGAGGTAAAACTCAATTGTCTAACTGTTTCATTAGCTTTGGTGCTCTGTGGCAATGTATTTTTTTGGATTGGATTTGATTTTACTTCTGTAAATCTTCCTAGCTTATTTGGTTTGTTTTGTGTGGATATTCCTACGTTAGTTATTTTGTTTACTGGGGTCATTCCCGTTTGATTTACTTTGATTATCGGGGGTGTTCCCGCTTGATTTACTTTGATTATCGGGGGTGTTCCCGCTTGATTTACTTTGTTTATCGGGGGTGTTCCCGCTTGATTTACTTTGATTATCGGGGGTGTTCCCGCTTGAGTTACTTTGTTTATCGGGGGTGTTCCCGTTTGATTTACTTTGATTATCGGGGGTGTTCCCGCTTGAGTTACTTTGTTTATCGGGGGTGTTCCCGTTTGATTTACTTTGATTATCGGGGGTGTTCCCGCTTGAGTTACTTTGTTTATCGGGGGTGTTCCCGCTTGAGTTACTTTGTTTATCGGGGGTGTTCCCGCTTGATTTACTTTGATTATCAGGGGTGTTCCCGCTTGATTTAGAATGATTTTTTCGGATGTCCGTTGTATGTTTCCTGGTCGTTGATTATAGCCTTGATAAATTACGGGACTCGTCCGGACTACAGTTGATGCGGCTGTTGCTCGACGAGCCCATGCTCGTTTCCCTGTTGGACGACCGGTTCTTCCCTTATCTCATTGTCTTCTATGTAGTTAATTCTTAATTTTCCTAAATTTTGGTTTATCTGTTCTACGCCACTGTTTCTTCTTGTTTGTGTTTTTACCGGATAGCCTGATGTGAGATTTCTTTGTGTGTACACCTCTCTTTGGCTGTTACTCGTAGGATTTCCTGGCTGGTAGTTCTGGTTTATATTTGGACCTTGTCCGAATCCCCGTTGTCCTGATCTATAGGCCGGTTGATATTCGTTTGGCATTTCCCTTGGTTGGAATGTGGCGTTACGGGTGTAGTTCCCTCTTCTCGTCCTACATTCTTCCATCGAGTGCCCTGGTCTTTTGCAGTAACTACAGAATTGAGCTTTGTGTTTTTGGTTATTTTCGGGGCAACTTCTGGCTACATGGCCTGTTTTCTCACAGAACTGACAAATCTCTATTTGCTGATTTGGTTGTTTTGAAGCGGTTTTGAACTTATAGCAATCCTTTGCTATGTGACCTATTTTGTCACAAATTTGACACTTTTGTTTACTGAATCCATTCACCTTGTTTAAATCTTTTGCGTAACCCAATTGTCTCTCCAACTTATCTGCCATCACTATAAGCTCCCTTATGGGTGTCTCAGAAATCATTGTGAGGTGTGCCCTAATTATACCGTTATTTAAACCTCGTATAAAGGCATCCCTCTCCAGTGTTTCCAAAAATAGTTTTGGAAGTAAGTTGTCTTCTCCTAACTTCGCTCGAACTCCTGCCTCATAATCTAAGGCGTAACCTTGTACTCGAGCACCAAACTCAGAGCAGTCTTCCGACGCACCCTGGCTGGCTGTGTATAATCTGTTACTTAGGGATTCGATTGAATGTGAGGGTAGGAATTTTTTGGTTATTATTATGAGTAATTCTTTTAAGTTTTTTACTTTGGCGTCCCTTATGATTGTATATGCTTTGCCTCGTAGGCGCAGCTTTATTTCTTCTAATAAAGTCACCATTTGATCCACGTTTGCGAAATCATCTCTTTGGCTGATGGTGGTACATGCATCAATGAAATAATGCACCTCGCTACTGTCAACATCGTGTTGACCGTAGAAGATTGGTACTCTTCGTTCAACCAAAGTTTGAATTTCTACGTCTGTCATCACCATTTTTGCTGATAATCTCTTGATTCTTCTAAAATAGGGTTTTCTAAATATTTCTAGTGGTTTCACTAGTGTTGTACCTGGATCGCTATTTAGCCTGTTTCTTGTTACGGCTCTATTTTCTGATTGCTCAATTTGCATTAACTATACCTTGATTGATTACACAAAGCTAGTCTGTCCTAACACTTTTACTTATTGATTTAAACTTAATAATTCGATTTCTTGTATTTAATAACGAATATAAATAACTCCTATGTATTTATTGTTCTAAACGGCAGAGAATTATAACGTTTGTCTTTTTAACTTTTGTTAATGATTCTGTTTATTACTACAACGGTTGTTTCTACTGGGATTAATTTTACTACTAATGCGTCGAACGGAAACTTTGTTATATAAATGTGATTAACATTGGTCGTCTGTGAATTTACAACGGTTGTTTCTACTGAATTTATCTTTTCTACTAGTGCCTCGAACGGAAGCTTAGTCTACAGCGCCATTGTTATATAAATGTGACGTTTTATAGTCAATTTATATATTTATATAAATAGGGGTTAATGCCTACTTATACATTCACTAAACCTAAACTAACTAGAGCCTAAATACTGTTTATTTAAGGCAAGTTTTTAATGTTAGAGAATTTATAGATTCAACGATTCGAGCTTACCTCGGGTGGGGGCTATTACCGAATCGTGAATTTATTTATCTTTAGATGGAGAATGCCGCTAGGCACAGTGTTATTTGACTATTCGGATACCTTGAGCACCGCTAACAAAAGAAACACGTGCGTAGCACTTTTTGGTTCTTTTGAGAGTGTTCTCTCAAGGCCTGGGCGTTATTGGTTAGTTGTTGTAATACTTACTTCTTATATTCTGGATCTGGAAGATGATAGAAACTCCGCTTCTTGGTTTAATATTTTTTATTTAATATACTTGTTTCACTTTGACAATGTTGTGGTTTTGAGATTCAAGACTATAATAATTTTATATTTAATTTTGTAAACCTTATATACTAATTTTGTGTGTGTCTTTTGCACTAACAACAAAATTTCATTTCGGTCAATAAATTGGAAAAGTCATTTACCCATATCGTTATGAAGATTTGGGTTGTTATGTTTAATTGCATTTTTTATGCATTACAATTATTTCAAGTCGTATGACATTTATTTAGTTTATCGGTATGTTTTTTCTTGTGTCCCACATTTAATTGCTATTGGACGATTTTCATATGTTGATAGTTAAATTTATTACATATTTTACTGATAGACCTTTTCCAAATTTATGACCTAAATTTTAATTAATTTTACATATTTTTATTATTATGAAATATCTCATTACTTTGAATTTTGAAATTATGATCTACATTATTTATTTCCTTATATTCTAATACATAAAATTTACTACCGATCATATTTCTTTTTCTTTTCGTTCCATTGACCTATAATGTTATATATTACGATATTCCACTTTACTTTATTTTTATATTACAGACGGTTACTTAATTTCTTTATATGTTATATGTCTCGTATTTTCAAGTTCATCATTTTCAATTTGTTTTGGTAACTAACCTTAATATTGTATGTGTTATGTTTGATATTCATATTCCTGAATGTTTACTATTTATTGTCGTATAATGATGGTCAGTGTCATTATACAATTATGTTAATTATTTAGATGTTGGGAAATGGTATTATTTCCTATGGGAAATGATGCCGTTTCACAACAAATTTTTCTAAATCATATTCGATGTATGTATGTTTAAATAAAAATTCATCAAATCAGATTTTAAATCGTGTGCATTGTCGGTTTTAATGTAATCTGCGATTACTTCTTTTGAAATTACGTTGCTTTGAATTGAGACATCATTATTACAGTTTTGAGACAGTCAGATTTAATTTAGTTAATTGAACATCAACATCGGTACTATCTTCCACTAACAAATAATTAATTATTTGTTTAATAATTTTCTGTATTAAATTTACTATTTTGCAACGATTAGTTTTATTTCGGAACAAAGATTACCCACCAAATGACAGTTTGAACCTTTTCCGATATCCAAATGATTAATATCACTAATGTTTAACTTGTTTAAAGCCAAAATCAAACTTGGTAGGCTAACAGAGTTCCGTTTTAGCTTATAATATCAAACCTCTTTTATCCGGACAGCTTGGGACTAAAAGAATTCCAGAAAAACGATTTTCCGGATAATATATTTTTTTTTAAATATTCTCGAACAAATGAATACACAAGTTTATTCATATACAAAAGGATGTATGTATGTACATAATGTCCTCAAAACCAATTAATTTTAAATACATGATATGTACCTATTTATGTACAAAACAAAATAAAAATACTTGCTCAATCAAATAAATCATTAAAACAATTAGGTATTTTTGAAGTAATTTTGCAACACAGTTTGAGATCTAAATTTTCTTCTGACGTATTAGAATTTAAAACTTCTGATTTCAGCAGCGTAATTGACTATATTGTTTGTAATTGCGTCCTGATGATTTTGGTCTGGTTCATTTTTATCAGATTCATCATCATCTGGAGGCCAAATATTATGCCAGGTGTTTTTTAGAACGTCAGGTGAAACAAATTCCCAAGCTCGATAAGTACACCACATGAAATCCTTCGTGGTAAATTTTTATTTTTAACTAGATCATAAATTGTTGATTTTCCTATCTTGTATTTTTCTTGGATCAAGCTTACGCTTTTACCTTTCTCCATATCTATATTAATACTAACTTTATCTTTGATCGATAGCACAATTCGCTGTCTTTTGTTCGATTCCTTATTGAACGGCGTGTTTAATTTTTTATTATGTAAAATAAAATGGCACAAACTAAACAGAATCGCTCCAAATATAAAATTAAACTAACCAAATAAAACATGTGTGGTTGCAACATGCAATATTTTTTGAAAATCCCGTTATATGAGTTGTTATTTATTTATTTTTTTTCATTTTGTTCTAATTTGGTACATTTTTCGCGTAACAAGTAAAACAAAATTGAAAATATGAAATGAAAATTTTACGGATAACTGGACATTTCCGGTTAATAGGAAACGAAAAATTTTTGAATAATTTGTCCGGGTAATCGGTGTCCGGATAAAAGAGGTTTGACTGCATATTTTTTATGTGAAGCCGACCTAATTAGTGATAATTTACTCTACTAAAGTAAATCACAAATAATAACGCTAAACAATAAACAAATTAAAATCCAGTAATAAGCACCAGAGCAAATCAACCATACAATATCAGTTTTAAAACAGTCCAAAAAATAACGAGGGTCAAGTTTTGAAAAAAAACATATTATATAGCAAGAGAAATACCAAAAAATCACCAAAAACACAATACGATCTGAACAGCACGAAATCTGAAAAGAACTAAAACAAAGAGAAAAAAATTCCTTTATACACTTGGGTGCAAAAAATTCGCACATTGATAAATTTTTACCAAAATTTCAAAAATATCAAAAAATCCAATGTTTGTTTAATTTTCTTGAATGCAGATTCAAAGTCTATTTCAACACCTATCCAGTGGTACCATTTTTGTACTTATACCGTGTCAACAAAGTGATTTTTGGGGTCAACATCTGAAGTACACGTTTTTTGTGAATTTATCAGCATGAAAATTAGTGGTAAACATCGAATTAATACAAGGAAATCAGCAAAAAACATTTTTATTAATAAGAAGTATTCCCTCCCCTAGCCTGAATGACAGCTTCCATTCGATGTTTCATCGATTTCACCAAAGTTTTCCCCAAATCTTGAGGTATCGCCTCCTATTCCTCTGCGATCGCTTGTTGCAGCTCCTGGAGACTCGTTGAAACTACATCTCTGGCTCGAATACTTTTTTCAGCTCATCCCATAAATGTTCGATGCCACTTCATAACAGCCACATCCACCTCTTGAAGGTACTAACAAAATAACCAATCGCCGTTTGAATGCGGTTCAATTGGGACAGCGGCTGCAAAAAAAATAGTTCGTGAATCCCAAGTCAGTCGGTGGACAGTTAGAAGACGACTTGAAGAAGGTAATCTGACTGCACACAGACCAACAAACAGGCCAAAATTGATCCCAGCCCATCGGCGAGCCCGCCTTCAGTTGGCTCGAGAGCATTTGGATTGGACAGAAAAACAATGGAGAACAGTCATGTTCTCTGACGAGTGCATGATGTGTTACATGGCAACGATGAGCGAGGAAGAGTGTATACAAGACCAGGAGAGCGATTTGCACAATGTTGCATTAAAGAACGAGTCTCATATGGCGGTGGATCATGCAAGTTCTGGGGAGGCATGTCATTGGAGGCAAAGATCGATCTTGTGTTCATCTCCGGAGCGAATACTGGCCGTCGATCAAGAGGATTTACTTCTCAACAGTACATTGAGGAAGAACTCGAGTACTACGTCGTACTTTTTGCCGGTTTTATTGGTGAAAACTTCGTGTTAATGCAGGATAATGCGAGACCACATACGGCTGGTATAGTTTACCAGTACCTTCAAGAGGTGGATGTACCTGTTATGGAGTGGCCAGCTCGAAGCCCGGACCTAAATCCCATCGAACATTTATGGGATGAGCTGAACCAAAGGGTTCGAGCCAGAGATGTTGTTTCAACGAGTCTCCAGGAGCTGCAACAAGCGATCGCAGAGGAATGGGATACCTCAAGATTTGGGGAAAACTTTGATGAAATCGATGAAACATCGAATGGAAGGTGTCATTCATGCCAGGGGAGGGAATACTTCTTATTAATAAAAAATTTTCTTTGCTGATTTCCATGTTTTAATTCGATGTTTACCACTAATTTTCATGCTGATAAATTCACAAAAAACGTGTACTTCAGATGTTGACCCCAAAACACTTTGTTGACACGGTGTAAGTACAAAAATGGTACCATTGGATAGATGTTGAAATAGACTTTGAATCTGCATTCAAGAAAATTAAACAAACATTGGATTTTTGATATTTTTGAAATTTTGGTGAAAATTTATCAATGTGCGAATTTTTTGCACCCAAGTGTATACACCCCGATTTTTTTTTTGTTTTATTTAAAAGCTAAATGAATAAAATCAAATTTCGTTATTCAGGCAAAAATTATAATTAAATTATTTTAAATTGTTGCAGGAACGCAATGTAACCAGAACATTAAGTAAATAGTAAAGTTACAATAACATAAATTAAAAATAAGTTACGTGAATCTAAAGCATCACCTCAAAACTAAACTCCCGAGCAACTAAATCGACTGAAAACTTCGCGCGTATAAAAAGGCATATTTTTTGTAAATGGCTTAATCGATTTTCGTAAAATAACTTTTTTTTTACATACTAGTATTTTATTTTACAAGGACACTTTATCATTAAAATCTATACAGTACTTTTCAAATTAAAGCAATCTTAGCAAAATACGATGTTTCGGTGGAAACAATTGGTGTGTGCAATCTTCTGTATACCGATATTTCTCCTCAGTCACTTATCAATCAGACGTTAACCTGAACAAATCTCTACCAGTTTCATTCGTTGTCTCCTCAAAATCATAGATACTACTCCAGAAAAAGCCGCACAAGTTGTTGCTCTATTGCAAGAAGGACGTAATCAACAATAAGCCGCTCGTCAGCTAAACATGAGCCAATCTGCTGTCTTAATAGTATCCAGAAGGTTTCAGGAAACTAGTACCTTCCATCTGAAGCCAACCTCACTCCAAGACGGCCCACTAGATGCCCAAAATTGACAGCACGCCACCGCACAGAGCGCCTCGAATTTGCTCGCAAACAGATCAATTGCAGCATCGAGCAATGAAGGTTCGTTCTATTTTCACTAACGAATGCAGAAAATATCTCCATGGTAGTGATAGGAGAGACCGGGTCTACCGGCGTCCAGTAGAGCGAGTTTCGTATTGTGCCCCACTTGTGCCCAGCCATCAGTCCAGACATGAATCCGATTGAGCATTTATGGGATGAACTAAAACGGAGGATCCGATCTAACAACATTAACCTCACGATTGCGTTGGATGAGGAGAGAGGTGAGATCCCTCAATTCTTTGTCACAATCTTAATAAGGTCAAAGGGGTAACCGCATGCGAACCGTTGTAGACGCAATGGGGGGAGGGGGAATACTAAGTACTAACCAATAAAATTATTTTTGTTTTGCTTGAATTTTTTGTTGTAATTTAAGTTTAAATATCCCCAATATTTTTTTTTCATAATCATCAATTTTGGTTGCGTTTTCATTCAAAATTCATTATAAAAAAAGTACTGCACCAATTTTCATGAAAATGATGGTGTCAATTTAAAGTAAAACTATCAGGCTTTCGAAAATCAATCAATAATGTCTTGTGAAAATCGGTTAAGCCGTTTAAATCAAATTCGCCTTTCTGCGAGCGCTGAAGGCTTGAGTCGATTTAGTGGCTCGGGAGTGTATTTTGATAAAAAGTTTATATTTGAAAATTTGTTAATTGAGCCCAACCCATCATAAGAGAATGGCATGTGCTCTTCTAACCGGCTTATTATATTCCCGATCCGTTGTATATAGTCAGTAAATGAGCACATCTCTGAGATTTGTGTTAATTAAGTTAAATTAACCAAAGTGAATGGTATATGCACTTCTAACCAGCTTATTATATTTCCGATCCGTTCTATGTAGTCGGTACTTAGTGTAGTACCACTCCCAAATAATTTTGGGAAAATTTGTTAATTTTTGAAAATTTGTCATTCGATCCCAACCCATCATAAGTGAATGACATATGCGCTTCTAACCAGCTTATTATAATCTCAATCTGTGAAATATAGTCACTACATAAGCATATCTCTGAGATTTATGTTAATTGATTTAATGCGGCACTTTCGCCCTAATTTTAGTATTGAAAACTTTTTAATGGTTTATTTAATTAATTGATATAAAATATACCGTTTTGATTAATTCCAAATTTGGTTAGTTTTGACAATTTTGTATAACCTTTTTGCATAAGTAATTTTAAATCGAAATACGAGAAAATAATGTTTTTTTATTTCTCATTAAACACTTTTTTTGTAGCTACATTTTTTAACGTTAGTAACTTTTTTAACACTTGTTTTTCCACTAACCTTTTTTTTAGTGTCAAACTACACTTTAAATTAACGTTAGAAACTTCACTCCGGTCTTTCTGGATAGCATGTAACAAGGCTGGATCTGGAGGTAAATGAATTCTTTAGGAGCTATTTGGACGAGGAGATGGAAGAGAATTATGGTTCACTTCCCGTCCTCAAGTCACCGGTCTAAGTGTGCCAAAGCCACTCCAACACAAACGAAATTTTTCATAAATGCAACTTTTTATGTCATAATAGTTATTTTCTAAACAAAAGTACATATTTCATAAACAGTTTGACTTTCTAATTATATTTCACGAATTTATAAAAAAAACTTAAAATTCACTGAAACAAAAGTTTACATTCAGCGTAGATCAAATAGCAATAAAATAAAATAGGAAATAATAAACCAATTTAAATAATTAAAATATTTTTTTTTTTTAGTATAGTTGGCCCTCCATTTGCTGATATCGTGTGCGGTACGCCGGGACATAAAAATTGGTTTTAGCTAGCAAGTTAGAGTCTAATAAATTGTTGACTATTTTAAAAAAAAGTATTTGTCAATTGAAGTTCTTCAACCTTCCAGTGAGATCAGCCTGAACTTTTGTTTGCCTCGCTCATACGTCATATAACCAGTGGAGGGAATAAACTTTAGTGAATCTTCTTTCAATGCTTTCAATCCTGTAGTTGTAATCCTCATAAATTACAGTTATATGAGCAAAACTATATCATAGCAGTAAATAGTTATGCTACGTAGGATTCCAGACATGAGAAAAATATTCAAGGTTCGTTCTAACAAGGCTATAGTATAGTAATGAAATAGTAATGAAACAATGGAAGGATTTCTAAAATCTATAACCCTTCTGAAGATATCTCCTAATATTTTGAAAGAAATACGAGAAATTAGATCGATGTCTTTATCAAAACGTAATTTCTGGTCGAAAGTAACCCCCAAATCATTAATTGTATCCTATTTAGTTAAAGGTTAAAGTGCATAAAATATAATTGCACTTTATTAAACAATTTTGACACACACAATTTATTTTATTTATTTATTATAATTTATTTATTTAATTCATTTATTTTATGATGTTATAAAAATTATTTATTTAAGTTATATAGGTTTACATAATTTGGTGTTTTTTCACCACCATTTGCTAATTTGTATCCGCGCGCGAGGTGGGCGGCATGTCACCGCATTGACGATCGATAGCAGACTGAAGTGAAAAGAAGATTTAATTTAATTTTGTTTTTTTGTTGTGTCTTCATGTGGAAGAGACAGTAGTTCATTGGTTGAATGCGTGTGTTCCCAAATGGTAATGTCAACGTTGAGCGGCGCGAAGACGTTGCATTAGTGGTTGGGTAGACTCAGAAGCCAATGTATGTGAGTGATACTTTGTGGCGGAGCACGCTTGAGTGAGCCGCTACAATGTAATTGGCCAATATTTTAAGTGAAATCAAATTTATTAACTTTCTTAGTAAACGTCATATTGTAGTAACACATTTCTTGACATTCAGTGGTAGATCTGCTTGCGAAGCTTCACTGTCTTCGGTTGTGTGGAAATTTTTGAAAAGCTTGAGATCATATGCATACAGTAAGTGGCCTGATGTTATAACTTTTGAAATGTCTTTAATATAAAGAATAAACATCAAGAGACCCAAAATAAACCCCTGGCGAACTCCTAAAGAAGAATCAAAACCATTCGATAAGATGCCATAAATTTTACAAATTGAATTGTATTACTCGGAGGTACGTTAAATGAGTTACGATTGCTGAATAAATTACCATGCGAAACTTTGTTAAAAGCTTTAGAAAAATCGGTGTAACTACAATCCATTGGCTCACTTTGTTGAAAGTATTAACAGCAACATCAAACAATTTTGCTATGTTGGTTAAGATTGAACGCCTTGGAAAAAATCCATGCTGCATTGGTTGGATTTGATTTTTAACTCGATATAAAACATAGTTATTTAGTTGCCCATTTCTCATCATTATTCTGTTAAAAGATCCAAGGAGACCCAAGACATAATCGTAACATAGATGACTGAAGATTATCTTTATATATGTTGATATAAGAGGAGCGGTTCTATATATATTACCCAAATTAGAAACCAATATTTCGTAAAAAAACATTTTCTTCAAAATTGTATAGGGTTTATATAGACAGTGTTGTATAATGACAAAAAAAAGTTATAATAATATCTATACAGAGTGCGAGGGACCAACTTTTTCTACCAAAAATTAGTATAATTCTGTGAATTTAGGATATTTTTATTTAACACTTTTACAAAATTTTTGAAAATGGTTTTATTTCAATAAAAAGCTTATTGTTCTGTGAAACCACCTTAAGCCTTAATTCTACTGCTGCATGTATCGTATGCTACACTAATGTGGGGCTCGGGTATTCGCTGACATTCTCGATGAAGGCGCCCTCTAAACGCACCTGCACTTTGATGTTTTTTAGAAGATATGCCGTCTGCTTAGGCCCCTTAGTAAGGGGCCTCTGTTGCACCAAAATAAATCCTACAAACATCGCTGACAGAAAATTTGGATTTTAATGAGGTTTGTAAGACGACGCTGAGTTTTGCTGGAACGTCCATGGCCTGGATCCAAATTGTTTACAGTTGTCATTTGTCCTACAGACCATTCCGACACATTAAATTTTTATACTAATTTCGTTGTGCTCTATTCCGGTTTTCGCCCCATTCGGATATTTACTTTCCGAAACATATCTCGGGAAGTTGCTTTTCATTTTGTTATAACGTTCTATTACTTTCCGGCCAAATATAGAGAAATGACACTGTTACATTTAAATTGCATGGCGTTTAACCTTTTTTTGTGTTTGATTTAAATTTGAATTATTTCAATGACTTATGAAAAACAAAATTAACTGATGCTTAAGCATCAGAGCGAACTATTTATTCTGTACGGTTCAGAGTTGTGTGTTGAATGAAGTCGGTAACAGTTGGTCCCTTGCACCCTGCAAATGTATTAATAAAGCAAAAGAAACGTAATTATTAATTTTTTATTATCATACTTTATTTCCTATATATGTACACTAATATAGTACTTATATACTTGTTCTATAGTAACTAAATTACAAATTTAAAATAATCAAATATAGATATTTGAAAAAAAAGGAAAGAAAACTTGGCTTTTCTCTTACATTGTATATCCATAATATTTCCATCGATTTATAATATTCGTATACCTAACGAATTTCCTGGAAGTTTATTATGATAATTTTTGTGATTTCCTGATAAGATTTTTTTTGTTATGCTTTTGCATAATACTTCTGATAAATTAGTTTTAAACTTAAAGTTTTGAAATTTGCAAGCTAGAGAGTTGATTTTTCACATCAAGTAGAACTTTAAAACAAATTACTTCAGCAGTTCATAGGGTATACTATAGATACAACTTCCCAAATTATGTATAATTTCTTTGTTTATTTATGATGAAAAAGCAAGCTGGATGATAGAGTAATTTGGTTTTGAATATTATTTAACACGTTGGGTATAAGTGTTTTAGTTAACATTCAACTATAGACATGCAAATAAAAAGATTGTATCGGTAAACTTTTGAAATATTTTTTGTGCGAAATAAAGTTATTGCATGCTAGCAAAATTGTTGAATAATTAGAAAAAAAAAATCAAAACGTTTATTTCAACACGTTTATGTACGCTAATTAAAAAATTCAACAAAATCCATTATGGGAATGTGTTGTGCAGTAAATTGATTTTGCAACAGGTCGATCGATTTGTAAATACTTAAAGTTAGACTGCGCCAATTTCTAAAATACTCGTAACAAGAAAATTATTTACATATATGGTAGTTATACTATATGCATGAATATTAAAATTGCCCGTAAAAAATTTATTAACTAAAACAATCCATTGAAAATAAAAAAAAAACTTGAAATATTATTTACCACCGTTGCGTGAATATTTTTTTATTTTTATAGAATTATACCAATAGCGCTGTAAAACCTCATATAAAGTTATAAAACAGCAACAATGAAACAACAAAATCATATTTATGAACTGTAACATTATTTAAAATAACATGAAAATCCACAAAAAATATTTATTTTTCTGTTTGGTGTTGCTTGAGTGTATACACCAAAAAAATAAAACACAACCTCATCATAAAAATCTCGAAAAAATAGCAAAAATAAAACCGAAAAGGTAGAATTAAATTTAGCGCATAGCATATAAGCACGATATGAGTATTTACGAGTTCATAAAATAAAGTAAAGTGTTGTGTAAACCAAACCAGCTAAACCATGTAAATTTGATAAGAATGTTTTCGTATCTGACTAATTGCAATAAATTTTAAACTATGTATTTTTCATTTTAAAATGTAATTTTTATTTATACGATTTTTATGCAAAACTATTTTTTTTTATCTGCAACTTAGTATTGCCATAAATTTTATTTGCTCTGTTTATGATACGTAACGCGATTTTTATTATTATTTTTTTTTTTTTTTTGGATATATCTGAATACATAAATTAATAACAGCCAAATACCACAATGTTTCGAGACCTTAACTGCTGTTTTTAATGTTTGGTAAATAGGAAATTAATTAGTATCTATTAAATATAGGCGAGTGGCAGAAATGGATTGTAAAGAATTGGGGTAAGAGAAATTTCGTTTTTCTGTCTTGTTTTTACTAAAATAGCCTTTCTGCTTTATAGCTCACAAACCCTGTGTTTCCTATCAGGGGCCCTATTCTCGAATTTCATATCCATTTTCCACGTACGGATATCTGTCAAAATTGTTAAAACGATTCGGAAATTGCAATTCATGAATTCTTGAATTTCCTATTAATGTAGTAATTCCCTACCAAGGAAATATTTCCGAATTGCTATAAGCAGAAGGAAAAAAAATTCCCCATATACATATATAAATCTCAATATTTAAACATAGACAAACCAAACACAAACAATTATAGAAAATAAATTTAACGCACCACGAAATTTGATACAATTTCAGAGTGGTAAATAAAAAATTCCGAATGATTCAAAGCTATGGTATTTGGTTGCATGTGGAATGTACATAGGAGAATATCTAGGGAATTAGCAAGAGAATTTTGACAGATAACCACATGTGAAAAATAGATGCAGAATTCGAGGATAAGGCCCAAATTTTTTTTAATCTTTCTTCGACTATTAAATTACGTGGTATTCTGAAATTACAAATTACCTGCGTATACATATTTAGAAATAGAGATGTAGATTGACAAATTTGTTGACGTAAAGCTACGTATCTTGATTTTAATAGCTAATGACAAGGCAGAGTGAGAATTTTTCTGCATGATCTTTTCAGTAAGTACCATTCTCGATATCATCTATTTGCAATATTAAGAAATCAAGATTATTTAATTTGCAGTTTTTGAGATTTTCACTAAAAAGATTTTTTATTAAGGTAGGATTCCTTTGTGTTCTTACCGAAACAATATTCGTATGCTTGATGGTGTGTGCACACATCGAGCGATAAAGAAACAACAACCTAAAGCTGAATAATAACTAAGGTACGAGTAGGCGCAAGAAGGCATATACGAACGAAGTGAGTAGCGTTTTACCCCGGGAAGTCTTCATTTTAGAGGACTATTGCTTTAACAGCCGGCGGTAGAAGCTGTAAAACAACCAGCACTTCAAACAACAACCGGAAGCTAAAGTCTCCTACGAAGTTCACGCCAACATACTAGTAGGCATCTATAAAGGAAGTGAGTAGCGTTTTCCCCCGGGAAGTCCTCATTTCAGAGGATTATTACACTAACAGATTTACGGGCGTCTAGTGTTGGATGGAATGAACAACTGATCATAAATTTTGCAAACAGATGAATTAACTACAAAATGGAATTATCACAGTTAGAGGAATTTAGGATACACCGTTGGATAAATTACTCAAGCAGCGCTAGTTTCTGTGACGCCTCTAATCAAGAATATGCTGCAGTGGTTTACAATAAATAGACAATAAAATTACGTTAATTGCTGCCAAAACAAAGGTTGCGCTGTTAAACCAACCAAGAGCGCTGACAATATTAGAGCAGAATTCCGCATTAATACTTCCTTCTAACGAGCCAAAGGACTACATCAACATATACTGCAAGAAGAATGATCCTCTTCATTCAGCACTAGCTAAAGATACAAGCATAATTCAACAGCTACCGATGTCACAAAATCTAGACGGAACTATGCCAGGGAGAAAAACCACGCAGGGAGACAATCCGCAGTCGATGGAAAATAGACTACCGCTGCCCGTAAAATACAACCAAAAACCACAATTGCTGCCTCACAGGCAAGCAAAGAATAAGTGAAAGGTAAGTCATCTTGCATTAGCGATACTCTCAATTTTTTGCATACAAGGGCACGCGCAAGCCCATATAGTGATCTATTACAACATGACAAGGAGATGGAAGCTTTTAAGCAAGCACAAGGTGGATCTTGCAAGGGATTTTCTGGTTTTGACTGCGTTGTTACCCTTGAACAACAATAATCTCCTGTTAACAATCAACAAAGAACGACGACGAGTAGAGCATGGCTTGGGAGACACTACATGCATTATCTTAAGGAACATGTGTGGAATTCTCACCCAGCGTGAGGCTAACCAGTATGAAGCCCCATTTGAGAACATCAACAATAACGAAAATCATCTAATGGCATTAATGAAAAACCAGATGTGAATAATCGATAATACAATCAAGCTGGTGAAACACAATTCCAACCTCATAATGATTTCATTCAACAAACTGATAAAAGATTAAGATTGAAAATGATATGAACGAATATCGAACGTACGAGGAAAGGGTTCGCCTAATATTAATGAGGGTTTTCGAGATGAACTTAATACTAAAAAACTTAGAAGATACCGAACAGGGCCTACTTGATGTTATTCACTATGCACATCACAGAATTTTGTCCTGTGTTTGTCCACACACCAGTATAAATAACCACCGCTGGCCACAACATTCATGACCTCATTCATATAAATCAAAGCATGCGGATATGCATAGCAGGGTGATACAACGAAATGTGATAACTGAAATTATCATACTATACTGTCCTTTGCAGCGAATTATAATCTGCTAGGTGTAATCCCAGTTCCTGACATCTATCATAACAACACTCAATCACACATCATAAAATCAACAAAATATCTAGCGGTGGACAATCATCGAGAACATTTTGCCATTCTAACAAGAGAAGAGGTGAACCGTTGTAAAATATTTCAACCTATGCAATTTCTATGCGAGATATCGCCAGTTTTTAACGCATTGGCTAACAAAACCCAGTGCGAAGTAGCAATCTTGCAGCGAAAAACAAAGCTTGATACGCTATGCAATGTTAAAGAATTTAATACAACTAACCATTGGATAAAATTACATGTTCCAAATCATGTTTTGGTGTGAAAATTGATGCTACCGAATTACCAAATATGACTGTCATCGCTTTTGATAATATGTGGAATACCGCGTTCCATCGTATTCGGAGCTACAATACGAGACCTAATTCTTTTACCAAAAATGTCCCCAAGATTTCAAATCGGGACTCCTCGCAGGCCATGACACCTTCGAAATATTTACATCTACAAGTATTCATTCACGAGTCTGGTAATATAAGGCCCTGCATTATCGTATGTACAAATCGTGTGCAGGAAACAACATGTTCTTCCAATATTTCGTTAATATAACGAACGGCCGTGCGTGTTCCGATCGATATTATCGCCTAAAATATCGATTTATCGGCAAATAAGACTTGGCTCCAATCAGCTTCAGTCCAATTTTCATGTTCCCTGCCAAATTGTAGCCGAGCATCCTGTGACCTAGAATTTTATTTTTGTTTCATGTTTCTATCAGCTTTCGGTTTAGGTTTATGTGGTATTAACATTTCCTAATTTAGTTATAAACCATATTGTGGGATAAGTCAAAAACTCAGCTACATGATTAGACAAAGTATGATATGGTAATCTTTTCAAAGATTGTTTTGAATGACCTTGAATTTAGTTTTTGTTTGATGTTTCTAGCGTGTTCGGTTCAAAAGATATTCGTATGAAAAAAAAAATTTAGGAGCCTCGTTTTCTCTGCCGGTGAGAGTATTATATAAAAGGCTAAATAACATGTATGAAAAACCGGCATAACTGTGTAGACAGAAGACAAACGATTTATCCATGGAAAATAGGGAAAAAAGCCATTTTTTAATATTTTATTAAGAAAACTCAATTTTTTTATGAGTTGTTTTGAGGAGGTCCGGCAATGAAAGGTTGCCTAAGGCAGGGATTTTCCTTAATGCGTCACTGCTCGTTCCAAATAAACATAGAATTCGTACCATAACAACTCATTTACTGTCCTACGACGCAAATAACTGTTACGTAAAATACGTCTTGGCTAGATCATTTTTGCCGAATGGTTTATTTCACTGCTCAAATTATTATTTTAAATAAAAAAATATTTAAATATTTATACAAATAGATCGCCAATTTTGAAAAATTGAAATTAAATTATTTAACCTTTTTTACCAATAACTTTTTAAACGGCTTAGACATGATAGATATTGTAACACCATTGGTTTAGTGACCAAGGTGCACAATAACAAAAAATTAATTAACTCATGGACGCAACGAGGGTTTTTGCCAAGCTCAGTCTGCTGGAGGAATTATGGTCGTGGAGGAGAAAAAAAACCCATCGCAGCTCCATCTTACACAATTAGGTTAACAGAAAAAAACTAATACTGTCACTGGAATCATTCCGGAGTTACATCACAACGTCAATTGCTCAAATCATCCATAGAGGCCCATGGATATATACACATAGCGTTTATCTGTATATAAACATGGTATGTAAGCCACCCAAACAAAAGAAAAATACAGGTATATATAAAAAAAATTGTTACCAGTTACGTTAGAACCTTAGAGACTCAAGCAGGATCAACACCGCACAACAAGAGAATGACTCCAACCAATCCTCCGGAACAACCGCCACCACGTGTGATAATATTTTTTATTTTACCGGAACAAACCGATGCCACGTGTGAATTTACAAAAACAACTGCCGCCATAGGAACAAACCGCCGCCACTTGTGATTCACAGAATAAACCGCCGCCACGTGTGAATTTACAAAAACAACTGCCGCCAGGAACAAACCGCCGCCACGTGTGATTTAGTGAATAAACCGCCGCCACGTGTGAATTACAAAAACAACTGCCGCCAGGAACAAACCGCCTGCACGTGTGATTTACAGAATAAACCGGCCCCAGGAACAAACCGGCCCCACGTATGATTTACAGAATAAACCGCCGCCACGTGTGAATTACAAAAACAAATGCCGCCAGGAACAAACCGCCGCTACGTGTGATTTACAGAATAAACCGGCCCAAGGAACAAACCGCCGCCACGTGTGATTTACAGAATAAACCGCCGCCATGTGTGAATTACAAAAACAATTGCCGCCAGGAACAAACCGGCGCCACGTGTGATTTACAGAATTAACCGCCACCACGTGTGAATTTACAAAAACAATTGCCGCCAGGAACAAACCGCCGCCACGTGTGACCCACAGAACAACCGCCGCCACGTGTGATTTTACAAAATAAACCGCACTTTTCAATTCACTCCGTCTGTATCTTGAATAACTACAGACACAAAAAAAAATCGCAACACTTATAAACTGCATAACTTGTAAAATACAAATTTTTGTTATGTTGTTTGTCTTCAGCTTTTAATTCGGCTTCCAACGTTTAGTCGCCTTGGAATATTTTTTTGAATTTTAAATCTTCGAATTTATTTTCGTTATTTCACACCAATTTCCCACTTGCTAATTTTTGGTAAAATGTACATTAATGGGTTTTTTATTTCTTTGGTTGCTCTTCAAAGTGAGTATCGGCAGTGAGGATCAGCATTATCTTTAAGAACATAGTATCTTAGTTGTTACCTCCGTTTAAAAATCCTTCCAGACAGTATGAGCTAAACTTCATCAAAATATGACCACAGGATTCAAAGGTTTTATTTGTTGCGCAGTAATTTTTAAATCAATCATCAAATGTTGTAGAAACTGATTTTATTTTATTAAAGCTAAACAAAATTGGGGTTGGATATATTATCTCATATTACAAAATCTATTTTACAAAATCATTTTTACAACTCGCATTACAAAATCTCGCATTTCAAAATCTCGCTTATCTACAATACCGATATTAATATGCTTATCTACAATACCGACCTTTAATGGAAAATAGAATAGGATTGCTACGAAATATCAATGACAGTAACATCGAATTTAAAATTTTGAATATCAAAATCTCCACTTTCACTATATATTTAAATTATCTAACGTTTTATGTCTTAAGAGTCCCCATAACGAAGCTTTTCCAAGTTTTACAGAAACCTCAGAATCTTTTGAAATTGCAAAATTGTTTTTATTCTCTTGCTAAATATAGAACTCTCCAAAGCCGTTTAGCCGTTTTTAGACTGGGATCGAAAAGTTTACCAGAAAAAGAAAAACCGTCCAATTTTTTAACCTAAAGCTATAAACGAAAATCATGGAAAGTAAAATATTTTAAAATAAATTTGTCTAATAACTACTTTTCCAGATTTCTTAAAGACGATGCTGATGTTTTGGAATTGGAACATTTTGTATTGCACGATTTTGTAATGCAAGATTTTATAATACAAGATTTTGTAATGCGACATTTTGAAATGCGAGATTATGTAAATAAAAGTTTTTAGAGTGCCCTTCAATGTTTTTAAAAACTCACTGAGTATTTTTCAAAAAATTGTTTGTTTTCCAAAATTATGAATTATGTGAAGTTTAGACATTTTTAACAAATATAATGGCCTAGGGCGCTTTATTTTAATAAAACTCCCAGTAAGCGTACTATTCATTTAAAACGGTTAGGCGTTATTTACATGGAAGACAGTAGTTAGGAAATGAGGAGAATTTCACAACTGATGGTGAAACATTCATTTTAATACCAGTTTGTGCCTACTTGATTTGCAATAAAAATTTAAATTAATTTGATATTTCCTTAATTTAAAGACTTTTTTCTAATTTTATTAAGAAAAGTACGACTTTTCAAAATCGTAATAGGTTACAAATCGACATATTTTTCATGTGGTTAGGAAATGGAAAATAATTCACTATTAATTTCAACCCCAGTTTGTGCTTACTAATTAAGTCTTCCCTTGAAAAAGTAAAATGGGGAGTTTCTAATTTAAATTAGAATTGAAATGGTGTTGCCGTAATGGCCGTTCACATATTATGTAATGAATTTTTTAACCCCTTCCTCTCCCCCTCTTAACAGATCGTAACATATTCCAGTAATGTAATATAAATTTAAAAATGTTTTCGTGATTAATTTCGACTTACAGGGAATTGAAGAAAGTGAAACTAGAATTTTGTTTGAAATTTTTTCTGTTACATAACATTTTTAGACATACCCTGGTGATGTATAACTGTTTATTTATGGGTAAAATGATTTAAGATTAGACAACATTATAAAATCTTCAAGATGTCAAAAGACACCTCATGATAGAAATAGGTATACCTCTACGTATTTTAGACCACCGCAAGGCGGAAGCAAGGGTAAATATACTGCTAAATTTATTTAAAATGATTGTAGAAAAAGTCCAAAAGTCGAATGAGGAAAAATGAATAAACTTAGAAAATAATTTTAACAAGTTTAACATCTTTGTTGGTAATAGTGCTAGTGGATATTTCTACTTGTCTGCGGAAAGTCTATACAAAAATTTCTATTGAATTTGTTTTCATTTTCTTTTCTAAAAATAATTTTATTCTAAAACAGAAATTAATAATTCTTCAAAATTTTGAACGTAACTGTGTTTTTCCATTAAACGACATAGTAGTGATTTCGAAACATTTTAGGGCCCCGAAATCTCTTGTATCAAAATCGGCGTGTCATGTCAGTAACGGCAACAAGAATATCGAACATATCGTTACCGTGTCATGAAATGAATAAAAAAGCGCACTATGCAGATCTGTGGTGAACGCAAACATACAGGGCATAAATCTGTCGAATTCAATTTTTCACCCAATGACCTTACTTGCAGTAAAACAACTTAGACTCTACAAAATCTGTCACACTCTTCCAAAATTTTGTTAACTTGATATAATTTCATTCAAACACCACAACAATTCCTACAAAATGTCCATGCTTCATCGACATTGCGTTTCATCTGCAGAATCAAAATTATTAAAAAATAGTTTGAATCTACAAAATTTAGCTTATGCTTCGAAAATTTTGTTAAAATATCTATAATTTCATTTAAAAAAATCCAATTTTATATTTTGCCGTCCGTCATACTGAAATCCGTCGCTCAAATTATGAAATTGGATTATTTTGATTAAGATTATAGCTATTTTAACAAAATTTTCGAAGCATAAGATAAATTTTGTAGATTCAAACAATTTTTTAATAATTTTTATACTGCAGATGAAACAATGTGGTTGAAGCATGTAATAAATGGGCTAGATAGTTAACCTCAGCCCAACTCACATAGAAAATTGTCTTGAGATCTACCTCACCGCAGCGGTTTAACTCCTGCTAGCTTCAGTGGGAGGAATTGGTTGTAAGTGGTCAAAACAATAGGTTAGCAAAAGAAGCTTTCGAAACATATTCTCAATGTCATAATTGACACAAAGCAAGTGTTCAAACAAAACAAAGGAATTCCCTTTAAGAGGGGGAGTTGGTAGTAATAGCACTAGTGGCACGTTGCCAGCACTCTCTAATGAGACCACTGGCAGACCCGTCACTCGTCGGATCCGTGATAGTAGTTGGTGTTAATATTTTATACTTACCGATTTGTTATTGTTCCAAACGAAAAAAACCGTGAGTTGTTGTGTTTTAAAACTGTATTTTTACCTGATTAACCTGTTACCAGATATTCTTACTTTCTGATCACTATTCAGTGATTTTCGGCCTTTTTTATACAAATTTTGGCTGGCTAAAAAAATCACTGAATTTCCCCCGCCTTTATACAATACATAACAAAATTTTTTTTTTATATTTTGGTAATTTAGTTTATAATGATTTACATTTTCGTTTTTTTTTTTTAAATTCTGCTTATCAGCTATATTTCATAAATATGTGTTTCGATATGTCGGTACCATCTACCCTAGGTAGTAATTTTTATTATCATTTTTTTTTATTTATGTAATTGAATAGTACTTTAATTGACATAAGCAAAAATTGTATATAATTGCGTAAAAGACGTATATAAATTTGGAAGTAGAAAAAAAAATTATTGTGTGATTGGAATAAAAAGCTAATGTATAGCGAAGATTGAAAAGTGGTTTGAAAATTGGGTTTTTTGGATTGGAAACTTTTACCAAAAATGTTTAAGAAGCTAACGATAAAATCTAGATTGCTATACAGGTAAATCTCTTCCTCTAAACAATTGTTTGAATTAAAAGAGGGAGTTGCTAAATTTCTAAATCTATAAAATAATGAACCTGTCCAATTGATCTCTTTTTACATTTTTATTGAATTGAAGCAAATAGAGCATGACAAGCTGATAGAAATAAGATAAAACTTAGATTTAATGCTCGTTATTTGAAACCATAAATTTATCCCTTCTACATAAAGATTTTAGATAATTTTTCCAATAACATACTTCGAGTTTTACAAAAATCTCTGGTCCGCGGAAAATACCATATATCGAATATATTAGTGATTCTCGGTGCGGTTTGGGTTGAGAACGGTTGGTCTAAAGCGTTTCAATTAGTGCTTTTGTTTACTAGAATTTTTTTTTCTTTCTGAATAAGTTTTTTTTTTTTTTTTTTTCACTTAATGCCAGAACTATCGGAGATTGATAAGAGCTCAAATCCCGGCTTTCGTGTAATATTATACTTGTACTTGTAAATCAATCAGATCTAGTACTTTGCTTGGGTCAGTTGGCCAGTAGGTCAGTTTTCCAGTTGGTAAGGGTTCTCAAGCTTTGAGTTCTTTAAATTTAAAGATCATTAAAACTTCCTACAACATCAAATCGTTTTCACATTTTCCGAGGAACTCGAGATAATTTTTTTTTGTTTTGTTTAATTAGCGTTTTCGGTAGCAGTACGTACTATAGGGGCTGAAAAGCTTGCTGTTGTAACACACAGAGAGACGTGCTGTAATGAGTTATCATTATTCAATTTCGAACATAGAATCTTTTAATAGGCGGCATTTACATTTTCAATTCGATCTGTCATTAAATTTAGTTTGCATTTCACAAGCAACAAAATTGAGGTATTTTACATTTTGTGAAGAAACGATAAATTTCAAATTCGTAGTGCAATTCATTATCATTATTTGAAAGTCTTTGGGCAAATTTACACCAGCCTAAGAAACCGTCCGCTTTTGGGTCGATGAATTTAAATGGGGTCCACATTAGCTAAATTAAGGAAAAAATAAGAAACGATCCAAAATATCTCTGGAGATTTTTTAAAGAAAAACGATAAAATAATAGTTACCCAGTGTGTATGATATTCAAGGAACGTTATTCTTGTGACCCGCAGGTTATATCAAATACTTTTGCTGAGTTTTTTCAATCAGTTTATAAGCCGGACGACATTGATACGTATGAACCAACTATTAAAACCGAGGATATTCGTCGAGCTCTAGTAGTATTCGGAGATGGATGTGGTCCTGATGGTATTCTAATCGATCATTAAAACTAGTAGTATTTCCACAGAAATGGAAAATAACCAGAGTGTCAACAATTTTCAAAGCTGGAGCAAGAAATGGTGTTTGTTAATACCTCGATTTATTTAGGAGTATCAGCATGAATTTATGCCGAAAAATGAACATCGACAAATCTTATTGAATTTACCAGTAGCTCCATTAATGAAATTAAAAAACAAGGCAAGTTGATGCGGTGTATACTGACTATGCGAAAGCCTTTGACTCAATTAGCCGTCTTATATCGATTCGATTTCTCCAAACAGTTTGATGCCTGGTTTAAATCGTATTTGAGTAACCGTATTCAGTTTATTGAGCTTGAAAATAGAAAATCTGAATTAATTCAAGCTACTTCAGAGGTACCACAAGGATCCCATGTTGGTCCTTGGATCTTTATAATCTTCATCAATGATATTACTGAAGTAATATAACATTCTAAGGTATTAATGTTTGCAGATGATCTCAAAATCTATTGACAAACTACAGGAAGACATCCACAATCTAGCGAAATGGTGCGAGCCTAACGGTTTCTCAGCGCAACACTGACAAGTGTAACAATATATCGTTTCATCGGAAAGTTAAGCCTATAATATAACAGTACCAAATAAATGCCATACTTTTACAAAAGTATTCGAGATTAAAGACCTAGGGGTTACTTTCGTTGAAAATATGCGCTTAACTATGCACATCGAGTAAAGCGTCACTAGAGTTATTTCCCTGTTTGGTTTTTTGAGCGGTAGACGGTCAGATCTCAACTTGAATATGCTGTTAACGCATAGTGTCCTTTTGACGACGAATCTATCCAACGCACCGAGGGTGTCCAAAAAGTAGGTTATACGGTATATAATTTGATCAAATCGGTGCACTATCCATACTGGAATCAGAACCAGCTATGGTGACAATGAACCGGTAAAAAGGATGTCGTTCGACTTTTACTCAAGCAAGGACATCTTTAAACGTAGGTTAAAGCAACATTATGACTCCAACCTGAAAATATTGTTTTTAATTTTTTAATTTTAATTTTATTTTTATTCTACCTCCTTTTCACATTGTATCGTATTTATGAATTCAAGTCAAATTTGTAAACTTTTCTCTTGTAAAATAAAAATAAAATAAATAATAAATAAAAACAAGTGTTTTTGATGATGAATCCAAAATAGGTGATTAACAACATCAAAAATGATTGATAAAATCCATAATATTATATTGAGTGATCGTAAAGTGAAGTGAGTGAGATTGTTGACATCGTAAACATTTTAAAAGAACGTATAGAAAATATTCTGTGTGGACCTTTGCATATGAAAACCTTTAAAGCAAGATGTGCGCCGCGTTCCCTCACTATCGATCGAGTAACCACTTAACAACAATGTTTGGAAAAAAATGTTAGAAAATAAATGGATGAAATGCACTGAATTAAAAGGAGATTACGTTTAAGTTTAATTAAAATATTGCCAAAAAAGTTTCCATTTATTGTCAATACAGGAAACTTTTCAGCCCATGTAGTATCAACTACACTATACTAGAATGATTTTTAGCCTTGGCATTAACAGAAGTATTTCTTTTGTGTCATATTTTAATTGCTCGTGTACTATTTCTAATTATAACAAAATACTACCTTCTATAGCCGTGTTTTCGGGGGAATAGTATGATATATAGTATTTGATAATTTATAAATTGAATAATTAGTTGTCTATTGAAACGTGTTTCAGTCATAAGGCTGATCCCAGAAAACAAATCTAGATTCATTGGGCATTTTTTTTTGTTGAGCTCTTAAACATTTTTTAGATAAAAAAAATCAACATTTTCAATCGCGAATAACTCGAAAAATATTGGTTTATCGAAAAAACTTCGTAGAACAGTTTTTGCTTAGAATTCATCCCTCTAGCGATTTCTGCTCTTATTTTGAGTGTAGTAATTTCCACCCCCGAGAATGGGTGGCATTCACCTCCTTGGTAAAAGCACACATCGGCACTATACACTCACAAATTTTACGTCAACCGGTTTTGTCCGTAAAAATTTTGAGGTAATAAACCTATTTTTACAGACAAACACTGGAATAATTTTTCGTTTCGTTTCGGTTTGCTTGTTGGTTGTGTGCTATTTTATTCTCTGTTCACATCGAAATAATTTAAAAAATTGTTTTGTTAAATTCTCTATTAATTTACATTGGGTACATTTGTATCCATTCCTGTTTGCTAAATGTGTTTTGCTAACCTGGCACATAAATGTTAATGAGTAAGGATTCATTACTCAGAACTTTAACTTATCACCAGCTTGTCTACCGTACACTTAAACACAACCACCATTTCATTAAACTATTCAAAATTTTAACATTCACTTACTACAAACTGGGAACCTGAAACTCAGAATGCAGATATGCTTAAGAATTCAGATACCATTTTGTTGCCCTTTAAATGTCTTCGATGCAGTTTTACTGAAGCCTTAGGTTAGGTTAAGTTTGCGGCCCAGGAAGACCGGCGTCGACACAACTTGGTTCGTAGTCATACCACAATTTGTTATTTATGCACCTGCTCATTGAAACCAGTTTGAGCTGTTAACAAAACGCGGATTACTGACGTCCATCCAACTGAGGTCCGTCAGGTCATTTAGAAGGGAAGTACCTAGAAACTTTGTTTCGGGCCAGACCAAGGCAGGTGCAAAGAAGGTGAAGTACTGTCTCTTCCTCCTCCTCATCTTCAGAACTGCGACAGTAGTCATGTGAGTAAAACCCTAGTCTACTCACATGCTTGCTTATGAGACAGTGCCGTTTAATCACTAAAACAACCATACTAATCTGACACCGATGAGTTATTACGCATGAGATACTATTTGACCATATGTCGTTCATCAACTTACTTGCTTCTTCGTGATGCAGTAGTTTGCTTACCGCAAGATGTATTTCAAGATCCTTCTGGTTAGCTTATCGGCTTTTATATTCCCTGTACTATTGAAATGCCCTGGCACTCATATTAGATGGATATTGAACTGACCTGCTATCATGTTAAGATGAAAGACAATTCTGAAGTACTTTCGACGTGAGGAGATGTGATCGAATGGCTTTAATAGCCTGACCGTCCGTATAAATGCGGATATCACCAGCCGATATTACATTATACCTTAACCAGTCTACGACTTCCTTTATGGCAGCTACTTCAGCTTGAAAAATGATACAATAGTCGGGGAGACGAAAGGGTTTATCAGAACTTCCTCACAGAACAGGCCAGCACCGACTTTCCCGTCCTTTTTGAACTATCAGTGAAGAAGTTTATAACTCCTCGTTCCAGTTCTGCATCCATCACCCAGTACTCTCTGTGTCTTTGTGTCAAAAGATAGTAACGGGATAGTATAGTAGGTGGTCTTAGGAATCCCTTTGTTACACAATATAGATGAGTGCCCTGCATTGTTACAGGTCCACATTGAGGTGGATTTCAGCCGCATGACAGTACAAGCTACCAACCGTTTTCCCAAAATGTCTAGAGGAGTCAGATATAGCAATCTCCAGTGCCTGGGTGTATATGCTGTATCCAGGCTGTTACCCCATATAAAAGAATTGGTCTGATTGTTGCGATGTATAACCAATGTACGATGCAGGGCTCCAGCGCTCATCCTTTCCTAATGAGTTTTACAGGAACATAGCACTACCGTCGCTTTCTTTACCCTTTCCAAAATATTAGGTTTGCAATTTAATTTGCTATTCAAAACGAGATCCAGATACTTCGCTTCATCTATAAAAGTCAACTTCATTAGAAAGTCAAGTGGGAGGATCGATATGAGGAAGTTTGTGTTTCCTAACTCAGTTTTGTGTGGGTTTATATTAAGCCTATAACCATTGGTCTATGTGGTAAGAATGCACAGAGAATTTTGCACGAGTTCACTAAGGGTACTAAACACCACATACACCAATACTAACGTCATCCCCATAGACAACCACCTTAAAACCACTATCCCCCAGTTTTAGCAACAGGTCACTAATGACCAAATTCCAAAGTAAGGGGAAAAGTACGCCATCTTGCGTTGTACCTCTACTAACAAATCTTCTGACAGAATGGCCCAAACTAGCATGTATGATCCTGCCTCAGCATTTCATCTACTCAGTCCCTGAGTGATTCATCCGCTCCCAGATTTGAAAGTGATCGAGTTACAGCCCCCGGAAGCACGTTACTAAAGGCCCCCTCAATATCCAAAACGGTTACCATTGCGTAATTTGTATGTCTCAATGAAATATACAAGAGAATGAAGAGCACTCTCCACAGATCACTCTTTGCAGTAATCATGTTGAGATTTTGACAAGTTTCCGGTATATGAGCTTCTATTTGTCTTCCAGGTGTTTTAAACAGAAAGGAAGATAACCTAATAGGCCTAAGGTCCTTGGGCATGTAATTCGATGAAATTACCGTCTTGGGTTTTAATACAACCTTTACTTCCGTCCATTTGCTACGAATGTGACATAGTTCTAGGCTACGTTTAAAGATTATGCGTATCGAATTTCGCGTATCGAAAACTTCATAAAAAAAATGGAGGTGTGGCCAAACACACGACTTTCTTTTACGAACAGAGAATTTTGAGAAATTTTATGTTTTTTTATAACTTTTTTTTTAAATTTTTATTTTTTTTTAATTTTTAAATTTTTTTTTTTAATTTTTTATTTTTATTTGTTTTTAATTTTTGGAAACATTTTGTATTACGTAGTTTTTTGTAAACCTTATACTTTTTAAGCTACATTTGCAAAATAAAATTTCAGGACCAAGGGAGTGGCCACTTTCGGTTAGCCGATTTTGAGTAAAATTCACTGGGACCTACCAATTTACCAAAAAAGCTTAAATCTGAAGTTTCAGTTCCATTTGTTAAACCATCTGGGCTGTAGAGAGGACACAGACTGACAGACGGACTGACTGACAGACAGACACCATTTCGAAACCCACTTTTTCGGACTGAGGGTTGAGGTCCCCACTAGATAAATCTCTAAAAATCTCAAGGTCCAAAATTTTCATGATTACTATACTTTATTTTACTAGAGTAAAAGAAAGTAAAATGGGAAACAAAAATTGTATATCATAGTTTCATTGAAATCCCTTTGGATCTTTTCACAAATCGTTAAAAAGAAATTGTTTTAGAAACGCTACAAAACTATTTTCATAATCGGAAAATTTTCACATGATCACAAAAGAAGGTCGTCGAATAATTTCATAATAGCTCATTTTCGACGTTGTCGAAAAAACAGCGCGCGTCGAAAATTTCATAGTAGCCCCCCAGGATATGGTTACGTCCATAGTTTTTTTGGATATCTGCAGGGAAAATACCAACAGGTCCAGGCGACTTATATGGTTTAAAACTATTTATCGCCCACAGAATCTTCCTTCTACTATTTGACCTACGAGGCTACTTGCCCTGTTACCTACTGACTTAATAGACACAAATTCGGAGCAACCCGGAAAGTGAGTCTCCAGCAGAAGTTCTAACGATTCCGCACTGTTAGTGGTCCATATCCCATCCGCCCGTTGAAGATAACTTGGAATGGAAGGGCCAGAAGATAGTAATTTGCGTACCCTTGACATCTCCGGACTCCTGGGGGGACATGTTATAACCATCACTTTTTTCGCTTCGATGGATTTTCGACAGAGTAACGGTATCTTACAACTAAATTGTTTTAAAATTTTATATTTTTAACAAAGGAATACAGTTATTCTATCGAAAATGCATCGAAGCGAAAAAAGTGATGTTTATAACATGTCCCCCCTGGATTTTACCGCAGTATAGTCTACAAGATCCGTTCTTGGCATTTTTTAAATTAGTATTTATAAGTTTTGAGGAGTTTCTTAAAGAGGTCTCTCAAGTCTTAAAAATCATCAATTTGAAGATGAATATTCGCACCAATAAAAACAAATTACTCTCAAATTTTGGATCAACGCTATAAACTTTATTGAACTACTTTTACAAATAATTATTCAATAAATAAAGCAAATTATAATATTAGTTCAGTAGTAGGATTTCAAACTAAAAGGGGTAAAAATAACAAAACAAAATAAAAAACTATAATGTTGGCTGTAAATTAACAATTTAAATAGCGTCTGCGAAGCCAATTCGATCGTTTCCGGCATCAAATTCTGTGTAGTAACGACCAATGAATACATCACCAAGAATCCATAGGGGCCCGTTTGGTGGAGGAATATCAATACCCATGAATCCAGAAAGGCACAAAGTTTTGCCCATTTGTGAGATCTAAAGAAAAATTAATTTTTAAACATGTTTACAAATCTTACTTACTACAATTTTTACTTACTCTTAACACATAATCTTTTCCTTCCAAAACGAATTGTTTACCGGCAAATGTGAACGAAATTTTCGGGAGAGTTGGAATATTATTACAATTGACCATATATTGACCATTAATGATTGGTGTACCACCAATAGCTTTATTTAAGGCAGTAATTTCGGCGAGTGGCCCAGCAATCAAACTGGTGCCTGTATCAGCAATAGCTTTACAACCACCACTGCAGAATTGTTGACCATTGATTTCCACCTTATCCATTGCGAATTCCCAATATCTCTTGCGACTGACTGGAACATAAGTGAATTCACCTTTATATTTGGTGGAATCTGAACCACCAAAAATAATTTCACCACCATCTGCGGAGCTTGGATCACGATTTAAATAGAACGAAAATATTGGTGCCGGAATCAAACCTTGATTGTACATATTGTAGAATGGTGGAATAACACCATCGACCGAAATTGATTTATACGCCAAACCCAAAATGCCATCAAACTTAGCCGCAACAAATACTAAACCGGGTTCACTTAGAGCTTCCGCAAATGTTTGTTTCTGAATGTTTAGTCCGCCAATGCCAACCGTGTCAGTTGACAAAAATCCAGATAAACTTCCGGTTCCATAACGTATAGCGAATTCGGTTCCATTAGCTTGATAAGTTTTTGACTTCCCACTGTCGTATTTATTGTGAACCACTGTAGAAAAAATGTATACAAGGTGAAAAAAATAATAAAAATAAATAATGTGTTATCAGTTTCATGTGAATTCCATATTGGTATCAGATTAACAATAATAACAATAACAATTTACAAAAAACAATACTTACAACACGCAATATTAGTGTAATGGCATTTTTTCGATGGAACCCATAAATTTGATGATCCAGTATCAAATATAACCTTGAAACTCTGAGGTGGTGTACCTATTGTGATGGCACCAAAATATTGGGCATCCAAGTAATTTGACAAAGGTTCGGGCACCGGTCCATTATAACCACCGTAATATCTCAGTCTTAGTTGTTGGAATTCAGTTCCAACATCAGTAAGCGATCGTCGTACTGAATCCATTCTATGAAGCTTGATACTGTAAAATAATAAATGATTTAAAAAAATGATGGAGGGGATTTTTCCGAATTAAATGATAATTTGGGGTTTTTGTCAAAATTATTTCTATCGCCAAATTTGGATAAGGTAATAGTGTAATTATTTAAGCGAGTCAAGCTGAAATCAATTTTTATCCAAATAAAGTTGTTGAATTTACAATAGAAACCGAATTTTGATCTAAATTTGATTCCATTTTACAAGGATCTCGGCCGTATGTACAAAAGGATTTTTCAAAGCATCGGTGAAGGATTATGATGAAATGGAAATTGGATTCCAAAATTTCCTTAACTGATTATAATAAAATTTGACTTGTGCGATAGAAACTGGATTCTAAAATGTTTTTTAGAGTTCTAAATTAATGCCACATTTGACATGGAGTTCTGCTAAGGCCAAGTGGGATGGACTCGGTTTAAAACGAATTAAAAGCATCTTTCAAAAATGTGTTGTATTTAAAAAACTTGCTTTTTCCAGATTGAATTGTTTTGGGCATTATTTTATTTTGTATATAACGTTACCAACCCGCTCTTTTCGGTTCTGTCCGGTTCGATATCGTTCATATAGCTATCCCATTTGGCATAGAGGCATAAGATCAAAACAAAACAATTCGAACGAAAATAAAATTCTTCTTTTGAAAAGATCGAAAAAAAATAATCTCGAAACATGATAATATTGAAACCAAAATGATCGATTTTTGATAAAATGTTATAATTATAACCGGGAGCCCGCTTATAAATAAAATTTTTTACCCAAAATCGATTGGTATTGTTCGAATTGTGTGATTTGTTTCTAACTATAACGTAGTCAAATCATTTTTAACTGTCGCTATTGTTCGTATCGAATTTAATTTTATGACCTAAGACATATTCAAACCCATTCACCTTGCAGTTGGAGCCTGGAATTGTATAAATTCGTCGCAGATATTTAAAATTATATTTGTTATTGTAATTATTATTTGGTAATATTCAGCCGGCAACTGAAAACGCATAACGCAAATTACGAAATAAAATAACAAAGTAAAGTTGTGTTAAGATAGCTAAAACCTAAAAGCAAAGCTTAACGAGTTTGTGAAAATAACTAGCTAATGCCAATAAAAACAAAAACAAGTTAGTTTTTAATGGATTTGGTTATAACTTAGAAAAACCTCTGTTTTCAGATGGGGTTGTGTAATGAGCTTTCTTTATGACCCATACATTTTTTAAGGGTTTGGCATTTAATATTCAACTCTTTGAATGCTTTGAACTTTAAACTAATGATGAATTTAAAATATTAAATTGAATTATAAGGTATAAGGTCGTATATAAAACTGAATAGCAAATCATTATGGGACGCCTTTAAAATAATATTATGCCATTAGCGTGGAGCGAATTTAGGAGAAAGGCGCTGGGAGATCTATAAAATGAAATGGTATGTGACGAGGAGGTGGGATTTTTGTATTCTCGAATGGTCCACAGTGACGCCAAGCAGTGAGTGAAGAATCATATCGGTCAATTCTGACGTTGGTCACATAATATTGTGAAACAGCACAAATTTTCAGAAAATTAATTTTTAACATTGTGGATGCTCTCTAAAACGCAGTAATTTAAATTAAGGATTTTCAACAGTATACTAGAGATATATAACTGGATCTAATTGTTAAAGGTCGAAGATGTCACGTGTCAGTTCCACTGGAGTGGGGTTATGTAAGTACTACGAGATTCGAGTTTCTCGAAATTGAGACAAAACACGATTTTAGTATAACTTTACGAGTTCTCGTATTTGTTACTTGTTTTATTCATACACCTTTTTAAGAACGACAGGCAACTCGTAATAATTGAAAAGATTATTTTTAAAGAAAAGAAAGCGTTTGTCGCAATTTTGAGAAACTCGAACCTCGTAATGCTTACATAATCGCACTTCTGATTTGTATCTATATTTATTTGTATCACTGGTCAGTTCTAAATAATCTAACAAGGGAACCTTTTGAACTGTCCAATTCAAAAAATTATAAAAACTATTCTAAGTTGTAGTACTCTGTGAGACATTAACCAAACCTTTTTTATCGGCAACCAAGCCCCTTTGAGGGGTTGAAATCCCCCTTTAATTTAACCTTAAAAAACGTTTCTTTTTTCGATACATCCCCGACTTCTACTCCACTTTTTTTGATAAAACAAATTAGTAATTAATCCTCATAAAAAGTGCAAGTAATCGATAGTAAATTAGATTATGAGAGTTGCATCTCTATTTTTTTAGGGAATGAAATTACCTGTTTTCGCAAATTAGGGGATGGTTTTAACCTAAAAAAAGGGCTTGCCTGCCGATAAAAAAATGCTTTCGTTAATGTCTCACAGAGTACTACAACTTAGAAAAGTTTTTATAATTTTTTGAATTTAACAGTACAAAAGGTTCCCTTGTAAGATTATTTGTGAGTCTGTGATTTGGCGGCATGAGAGTGGAAGATTTATATTGTCGTGACCAATTGTGATATTGGGGAAAAAGTCTCAATAAATGGTTGGTTTGGTAATCTTTAACCGACGCTTTGTGGGAAAAGTGTCGTCCGAGGTGCCGGATAAACCCAATTTTTTATTTTTATTTTGAAACGGTATTTCATTGTGGCTCTACGAATTGAGAAATATAAAATTTAGTATTCTATAAACAATAAATATAAAAAATAATAAAAAATATGTACAACGGGTAATCAACATTTAGAGGTGCAAGCATTAGACAATAACCGGTTTTTTAATTTGTAATTTTCTTTTAAACTGTACAAATAAAATTTTCTCAATTGTACGTATTCCTACGTTAATAGGTCGTGTCTCGGACACAAGCTCGTCGGTTTTTTTCTTAGTTGGTGTAGCACCCTAAAAGACAGCTTTGTCAAATTTCGTGTCAATATTTTTAGTAGTTAATGAGATGTGCTTGTTTACTTTAACCTAAAAAACTGCATTTTTCGATTTTTAAAAACGTTCAGCATAGAAGTTTTATCCAATTTTGCCTCAAAAATTAAATTTGGCTTCCAGAACGTTGGAAACGTGGGAAAAGGCTTTTGGTTACAATGTACTGTCCAGAGCGAGTGTTTTTGATTCATATAAATTGATCAAAGGAGGCAGAGAACGCGTTGTAACGATAAACGTCCTTGCCGTCCTTCGACGTCTATCGATGAATACCACGTCAAGGAAGTCAAAGATTTGTTGCTCAAAAATCATAGATTGATAATTGATTGTTGACATCACGGCAAATATAGTTTGAGTCAGGTAACTCTTGGTTTTTGCATCAAGATAATGCACCGTCTCACACTGCATTGTTTGTACGTGATTATTTGGCCAAAAATTCGATCCATATCGATTCGCAACCGCTATTTCACATCATTTAGCTCCGTTTGACTTCTGGCTATTCCCGAAATTGGAAAGCCCGCTCCCGAGACATCGTTTTAACTCCATTGAAGAGACACAAGACGAATCGAAGAGGGTTCTAAAGGTCATTCCGGAAATCGAATTTAACAACTTTTTCGAAGACTGGAAAAAACGTTGGCTTAAGTGTATTCTATCCGAAGAGGATTAATTTGAAGGGAATGAAATAAATTTGAAAGAATAATAAGCCGTTTGTGTTTTATTTAAAAAGTTTCTCTGTAGTGCTTATTGCTATGTACAGGGGGATCCATTTTAAAAGAACCACTGAAGGTGGAAAGCCTAAATAAAAAGTGTAAATATAAAAATCTAATGTCAAACCTTGAAATCAAATTTCAAGGTCAAGCCGGTTTTTTTTAAATGGAAACATTTAGTTTTTACTCTGGATTCTGAAAGACACACTTTCAGAATCCAGAGTCAAAAAGAGTTTTCATTTAAAAAAAATCGACCTGACCCTGAAATGACTTTAAAATTTCACCTCAAGGTCAAATTCAAGCTCGTCATTTGATTTCACGCTAAAAATTGTCCAACTTTTCTATCAACACTTTTTTTTTTTATTTAGGCCTTCTCCTGGGAGTTATTTGAGTGGTTCTTTTAAAATGGGTCACCTGTGGCCGAATTCCGGTTCGATGACAAATGATGATGAGAAATGACTTGATTTTTTATTTCAATTAGTCGGTTGCATTTATATTTAGAGTAGGCGAAATAAAAAATAAAACCATTTTTCATTCTCATTTATCATTGAACCGGAATTCGGGTGCTGGTATATTAATAAATAGAAAACAGAGATGGGTAAAAATCTGATTTTTCAACAATTTTGTCAAAAATCTTAAATTATGGTCGAAAACTGTCGAAAAGAGTCAAAAATTGTAAAAAAGTATCAAAAACTATTGAAAAATGTCAAAACTGTTTGAAATGTTAACACTTTCAGTGCGTATGATATTGTTGTATTGACATAGCTTTGCGTTTGTTATTAAAAAAAAAAAAAAGGAAACAAAATTATTCCAACTGTTGAAACAGTTCTGAACATAAATCAAGCTAATATTGTAGGTTTTTCAATTTATTTCGCTGTCAAAATGTCTTATCAAAAGCACAAATTCTGAAAGGTTGTCAAGATCAAAAAGTGTCGAAAACTGTGCCATAAATGCTAGTTTTCGACAATACCTAACTCGGCACATGAAAATTGTTCACCATAACCGTGTTTTATAATTCATATTAATTTATATAGCATTCCACAATATCTTTTACTAGAGTTTCTTTAGGATATTAGTCGGTATTTCAGAACAAAATAATTTCAAATTTGTTATTTTAAAATTCGAGACCATTTGCCTTTTCGGCAAAGTAATTTTAGCTTGTGAGGGTGTAGTACCAAGCACGGCAATTTCCGTTTTTACCAAATTGAGATATTTGAAGAAAACGTTTGTGGTATTTTCTTAGCTATTGATTTATAATTAAATCCTCTTTAATTATTTTTAACAAATACATATGTATATGAATAAATTAAATTTAAAAAATGGAGGTTGCCGGCTTTGTAACTGCAAACGGAGATTTTCATAGTAGGTAATCAAAAGTGAATCACAAATTCTCCAGTTGTGTTGTCGTTTTAGGTAATTTGGCGTTTGATGGCCTCACTGTCGACTCATATGGAAAAATGTATATAGAGTTTGCGGTGTTTGATCCCAATTCGCCTAGTTTGAAACTAACTAATCACACGATTATGTGTAGGTTTAAATAACGAAAAAAATGATGTATCAAACTCACTTTATCAAAGGATGGAGATTGCCGTGTTTGATTCTGTACCCTCTCAAGTGTTTGTGATACGTGAAAAATTTTATTGTTACTTAACAGTTCCTTAGCAAGTACTTAATACCAACACAACTATATGTCAAGAGAGGCTATTCTTTAATTGGCATTATGGATAAAGAGTATGTTTATTGATTATCGGTAATAAATAAATAATAGACTTTTCTTGTAATTGAATTCTCCCTAGTGGCAAATACTGTATTACATCGTAAAAATTGTAATTTATGCGAGGATTATTAAAAAACATTGACTAAAAAACATTGTTTAATCGCTGTTGCTAACTATTGTATAATGAATCGAATTGCGAGATTTTGTAATACGAGTAATACACACAAATTTGAATGAATTTCATCCACTATTATCATCGTACACTGCTACACAAATATCGGAGAAAAATACCCCAAAAAATTGATTAGGATTAGGTTATTTACGTTAATGAAAAATCCCCAGATTAGCTTGTTTTTGAAATTTGGTTAAATTCCATTTTTAGCGTAGTTTTCACTTGTATCTGAAAGATCACTGGGTCAAATAAATTATTCAAATAAATGTTGTTAGATCAGAAATTAATTAACGTTGTTGATTTTTAAGACTACATCCATCAAACTCAGAACATACTAGTTAGATTTAATCAAGCAAACTTATTTGAGGTATGTATGTATTAAAATTGGAAAATCAAATTTTAAAGCAATACTTCGATTACCTAAAACTCTGTTCCGAGTTAGGAAAAAGTTGTAAAGGCATTTTCCTATTTTTCTTCTACATCATTTGTAAATTAAAAAGTAATTAGAATGTTCTTATAAAAAGTTTCTCAGTACAAATAAACATTATTACTATGGATCATTTACTTTATTATGTATCTAATGTATATTTATCTATTTATATTTTGAGATACAGTTGCTCAACCTGTGTGTTTACAAAAAATAAGAGAGTTATTATAAATAACCTAATAACTAATCAGCTACATTTTGTATTTTTTTTATTATCTCAACACAGATAAGGAATTAATACTCTGGTTTTAATAAACTCACACCAAATACCCTTTATTATATACTTATGTATTTTTATAAGACGATCGAAGAAAGAAATCATAGGAATGAACCCAAAACAATGATTAATTATTTTGATGACTCAGTGGCTTTGAATAAAAGTGCCAATTTGCGACAAATTTGCGACACTTTAACTAAATACTATAGTGTTTAATGAATACAATATACATAAGTGTTTACCAAAAAGTAAATTTTTGCAAAATATAAATCAATAAGAATTACAAGAAAAGTTAATACGCTTTATTTGAAGGTAAAATGATGTCCGTCATCAATAAAAAAAAAAATAGTCACACTTACCTAGTAAATTGTCCATTTATTATAGCAAAAAACGCAAATATCAGTAAGAATTTCAATTTGTTAAACATTTTTGTATTTATTTATCACTTTTAAATTAAAAAAAATATTATTAAATTAGCCAATTACGAAATTATTTCACTGTACTTCGTAACGAAATGCCGACATAACAATAAATGGAGAAATGTCAAAATCAGCAGAGTCATTTGTTTTCTTTTTTTTCGTTTTAGGTTTAGTACATCATGAATTTTTTAGTACTGCAAATATTAGTGGATGGATTCTCGTAGACATTAAATTTATTTTTAACGCGTAGCGAAGCGGCATTTTGGTTTTTTCGAAATGAAAATAGCCAGAAAATGTTTTAATTTTATTCATTATTTGTTAAATATCTGAGATAAAAAATTAATAATAAACCATTATCTAGATTTTCTGATCTATTGTTGATAGTTGCAGGGTTTTTTTGATTTTGAAGAACCATTACGGTTTTTCTTTCAGTTTGCGTATAAAATCTAATACCGATTTTCCATCGTCAATAGCATGAAGTACTTTTCATACCAGCCGCCTCGGCTTTGTTTGAGCTTCAAAAAATAAAAAAATTTTATTTCATTTTTCAATTATGTAAATTAGTTTTATTTGATTGGCAACGTTTAATTTTATATAAATAAATTTAATTTGTTGAAAAATAATTTATTTTTAAGTGATACTTTTAAAAAAATCAAAATATATTACAATGAAGTTATTCAAAAAGCCAAAGCAATGCGTTCCACACTAGACTGCGAGATTTTAAAGTAGTACAAAGCGAAGTGCTTTGTCAACATAACCTAAAAATCACATTTTTTGCACAATTGTTTCATACTTACCAAAAAATCTAGCTCATATGTACGTTACAAATTTAGAATATCTCAGTTTTTGCTATAATTCACGCGTAAAATAGACCTAAATAAAACATTTGATAGCAACCGAATGTTCAAAGCCAAAGCCACAGGTACGAAAGTATCTCTGCTTCGCATTTGTGGTAACTAAATATTTCGAGGCGAGGCGCCTGGTATGAAAAGTACTTAATAGTATAATACTATTATACTATTATTCCTTGTTGGTTTTCCATCGCATGCGATGAAGTTAGCACCAATTATAGTTTTTTTTTTGTGAACTTAGGTATAATTCCTATTTTGAAAATTGTAACGTGTATTTCATAATAAAAAAACAATTAAAAATAACCAAGCATACGCATTAGTTGTGTTTTAAAAAAATTAATAAAATTAGTACCACAAAAAAAACAAAAAAAAAATCGAATGGTAATTTAGTGAATTGTCAAAATAATATACTGTCAGATAAATTTACAATGTCGAAAACACAATTTACTACCTATTATATTTTTTATAGCTAGTATAACAAAATATTATAATTATACCACAGAAGAAATTAGCCAGAATAGACATTGCGTGGACCAAATTTTTTTTCATCTTACCTTCATTTTTGGACATTGAAGTATAATTATTTTTGAATATTATAGTAGTTAATACAAATTATGCTGTCAAAATAAAACTTGTCAAATAATTTCACTAACTACTATATTTCGCTAAGGATTCTCAATTTTTATTATTTCAAATCAAAACCAGTAAACCATAGTATACATAACCCAACTTACTCTTACCTTCGGCAAATCAAGGTCAAAAAATGAGTCAAAGTTTTTCTATACAAAAACAGCGTTATGTCTCTTCTGGTTGTATTCTGTGATTATACTATCAACTTCGGTTTTCCATCGTCGTAGTATAATAGTATGTATAATATACTGTTATACTATTATACTATGACGATAGGAAATCGGTATAACCTAGGTAGGCTTCGGTCGAATTCACGGGTAAAACATTTACTACGGTAAATGTAGATTTTTAGTGTTTGTTTTCTATTAACCTTCACTCTGTGTTAAGCTTACTATAACGTCGTCCGCGTACAGGGGTCAATCCGCCCCCTTCGCCTATCTTAATATATTTCGTAGAGAAAGTAATTAGAAACTACTTAATTACCAATTGGGCCCTCTTTTCATTGTATTGCGTGTATAAGATATTAGTTGGGGGTATCTTATAAGACATGCGCCGTTTAGATAATAAGAAACATATTTTTTTAATTTTAAAATCAATTGGGGTCAATTTGACCCCAGTGCACGTAATAAGGGTTAAATTACGCATATTTTTTTCTATTTTATACTTGTTTAATTTTTATAACAATAAAGAATAAAGTATCTAAACGTGAAATATTTACCTTTTTTCATTTCGTTTACCTTACATAAAAAAGGGTAAATACATTTACCGAATTTTGCGGATTTACTCGAGAATTCGACCGCAGCCCTAATATAATAATCGTTTTATAGTTAATAAGGCTTTGTTAATTTTGTTTTTTGTGTGCGTATGTATGTGTTCTTAGTTTATTACATATAAAAGTGAACTTATTGTCCACTATAAATATGTTGGTATATAAAGTAAGATTTTGCGATCATTGAATACGTTTATGCTCAGAGTCGAGTCATCTTTTAGTTAACTTTGGATCATCTTGTAGTTATCTTTTTTAGCGTTTAAGTACTTTTCATACCAGGCGCCTCGCCTCGAAATATTTAGTTACCACAAATGCGAAGCTGAGACCCTTTCATACCGGTGGCGTTGGCTTTGAACATTCGGTTGCTATCAAATATTTTATTTAGGTCTATTTTACACGTGAATTTTAGCAAGAACTGAGATATTCTCAATTTGTAACGTACATATGAGCTAGATTTTTTGGTAAGTATGAAATATTTGTGCAAAAAATTTGATTTGTAGGTTATGTTGAGAAAGCACTTCGCTTTGTATTACTTTAAAATCTCGCAGTCGAGTGTGGAACGCATTGCCTTGGCTTTGTAAATAACTTCATTGTAATATATTTCGTTTTTTTCTTAAATTATCACTTAAAAATAAATTGTTTTTCAACAAATTGAATTTATTACTATAAAATTAAACGGTATCAATCGCATAAAACTAATTTACATAATTAAAAAACAAAATAAAAAATTTTTATTTACGAAGCTCAAAGCCGAGTATGAAAAGTACTTTATACTGGTATGAAAAGTACTTTATACTGCAGAGTCAAATCGTAGTCGAGTCGAAACTAGGTTGAAACCGAGTCAGAAACGTCAAAAAAAAATCATTTACTATCGTATGTTTATATATTTTTCTTGTATTATTTTCTGAATTTTATAAAAATAAAATAACAAAGTTTTATTGCCACACAAAAATCGAAGATTCGCACACGAATTAAGAAATCAAAATGGTGTCGTTTTATTACTATTTTTTTGTTGTTTTTATTTTTCGACTCGAGTCCGTTTATAGTGGCTGTTTTTAGAGTTAACTCGACTCGACCCTAGAAATTTTTTAGGTCGAGTCGAGTTAACTACAAGATGACTCGACTCCGTTTATAGTAAAAGTTAACCTAGGTTCAAACCAGGTTGAACCCTAAGCACAAACGTACTCATTGTAAAATTTATAGTACAGGGGCCCTATTCTCGAATTCCACATCCATTTTCCACATGCGGACATCTGTCAAAATTCATCAAAACGTTCGGAAATTTTAATTCGTGTTTAAAACACATGGGGCATGGATATTTTCCTATATGGGGAGTTTCTTCCACCTGCTTATACCCATTCGGAAATATTCCCTTAGTATCGAAAAAGTTCAACTTTTATGATTTTTGAACATGTGGAACATGGATGTGGAATTCGAGAATAGGGCCCCAGGTAAATAAAATTTGTGAATTAACTGAAATTGTGCGAAAAATCGAAACATTTGTGAATATAAAAAGTAATAATTCGCAATATTTAACTTGTCAACGGCAATCTGAGAAAAATGTCAATATTCTATTACGGATTCCACCATTTGGCCAGTAAGAGTGCATTCACAGTAGGGCTCGTCACGAGCATTTTCGTATATGCGTATTTCGTAATTTCTTAAACTTGTAACTTCTAAATCTTAAAATTATATATTGAAACTAGACAAATTCCCTATGCTTTTTTGAAAAATAAACTAAATTTGTAAATATTGTTCTATTATTTTGTATTAAGAGGTACAGATACAATTTTTGTGGTGATTATTACAAATATTTATTAAATGATTTCTATTAAAAATTTCATAGAAATGTCTTCCTGCTAATACCGAGTTCCATCGTTAATAGTATAATAGCATAGTAGTATAATATTATTATACTATTTTTTTTATATCTCTGCAATCTTTTCTGGGGCTCAAGGCACTCCCAACTCTTTCGCAGTTCGCTTTTTGCGTCCTACCTCACTCACGCAGTAGCCAAATCGAGGACGACCCGTTTTCGTTTAAACCATTGATATTATTTAATTCCATGCTTTTTAGAAATAAATGCCAATTTTCACAATGCTAATTTCAAAAAAATAACTGCAAATTCCATTATAATATTTAAACAAGTTATGCAGGTACCACAAACAAAAATTCTAATGCTAATTTTGCGAATTGCGGGACACTGCGGGTACGTAGAAGTGGTACGAACTCATGCATGAGTTCGGCCACTCACAGCACGTGATTAAACCACCGCTTGGATTAAGCAGCGTACCAGGCTGCACTATTCATAATAATAATATTTCAGACAATGAGGAAATAGGGGGAGGAGTATTTATTGGAAGAAGAGGAGACAGATGGTACAGCTCCCTCAACGTCATCATCCAATCGTCAACCTTCAACATCAAATCCTACCCTATCAGTTCCAAAAAGGCGCAATATCCGCAAAAAAAATTAATTGATATTTACTTAAAGGAATCAAAAAGGTTAAAGAAAGAGGGTAAATGTTTGCTCCAATTTTTCTAGGAATAATGCTAAAAAAATGATATTCCATTTGTGTTGCCATCTTCTTCGTCTGATAGTGACGATTAATGTGTAATTTTTTGGAGAATACATTTTCGCTCTTTTCTTAACCTTCTAATTCTTCTGTGTTTATTTTTAAAGTAAAGTGGATTATTTACATATACGTACAACATATTAAAACAAAAAAATAAAGGCTGAAATATATTTAAATCCACTCGTGTATTTATTTATTTAAAATTCAAATTCAAATCTATAATCAATAAATTTAAATTATTAGGTATCTACATTTGGTTAACCATTTCATCTCTATATTCAAGGGCAGCAGTTTGATCATTATAGCCCCGATTTTGCTCAATTGGCGGTTCTGAGCTTTCATTCTCAACTTCCAAAGTAAGTCCAAGTGGCATGCTATCTCTGCTTTTAACGCAAACATTATGAAATGTACAGAAAGCTGCCACAGTTTTAACACAATTTTCTATTTTCAACTCCAGCGATTTTTTAAAAATATTTCTCCATCTAACTTTTAATTGGCCAAAAGCACGTTCAACGATGTTACTGGCTTTGGAATGCTTTTTGTTGAACCTTAATTGGTCTGGAGTGATACGCTGATTCCTTTTAAATGGAGTTATTATTCTTATCGGTTCTAATCTACAAGGGTACCCACTGTCACCAAGAATAATAAACGGATGAGGTGGATATAATTTTTTAGTGTAAATTGGGCGATTGTAAAGTACCCGAGTGTCATGTACAGACCCCGGATAACCGACAAAAATGTCCAAAAATTGCAAATTAGCATCACAAATTGCCTGGCATTGGATCGAATAATCCAATTTCCTGTTGATATATTGGTCATGTAAATTTACGGGACACAAAATGCTAATATGGATTCCATCGATTGCACCGACTACAGTTTTAAATATCGAACTTCCAGCTCTTCTACGGAACTGTAATCCAATATTGTCCAATTCAATTGGTTTTGGAAGTTTTATTACCTGTGGCAAAATATGATCCACCGTAAAATTTAGCAGTTTATGAATTATTTCTGTAATGGTTGTTCTGGGTATTCCCATTAGTGCTCCGACCATTCTGTGGCTAGTGCCACTGGCTAGCCAAAACAAAAATGCCATTAGCTCAATTTCCGCTGCCCAACCATGAGATTTACGTGGTAAGAAGTTGGCTATTTCACGAAAACTAACAACCGAAGAAATCCTTAAATGTTTTTTCGTTTCAATTTCATCATACGCTAAGATTTGTTCGATGATAGAGTTGTGAGATTTAGGAGTATAAGTGAATCGCTACAATTTAAAAATGGTGAATTATTATATGTACATAACTGACCTACAAAAATGATTTTGGGTTACCTCGGAATTTTGCATGAACATGAAAATCAGCCGTCTTGATTGATTGCGTCTTTTGATAAAACGTAAATAATAAGAAAACAACATAAACATAATTTTTGGTTCAGTTTCATCCATTATTATTAATTTAATAATAACAAATTTAAATAAGAAATACAATAATCAATTAAAGGTTATAACTTAATCAAATTTTCACAACAAATGTCAAAGAAAAAAAAAATGTGTGTTATTCGAGTAGCGAAACGAAAGAAAGGAGAACTGCTTTAAATCGAATGTCAAAAACTACAACGAGAAAATTTTTACCACAGTATTCGAGCAGACCCATAGTATAATAGTATAATACTATTGTACTATTATACTGTGACGAAGGAAAATTGGTATGCTAAGCCGGTAAATTGTCTTGTGAAAATCAAGTACAAAAATAAAAATGGAAATAAAAGGAAAATTCGTAATTTTTAGATTGAACCTTTTGTCGTTTTAGTTTTATCTTTAGTTCTATTTATTAAAATTAAATTATTTTCATACTTTTTAAGACAGTTTCATGTAAACTAGGTAATGTTTTTTCCTGTGTTGTTTCAGTGATTACTTGTGATTTTTAATAAATAGAAATAAATAAGAATGCAAATTTTGGAAAATGGGCAAGATTGTCTACTGCTCATTTTCATGTAATTTATAATTCACTAATTTACTCATTTATTCATTAATTTACTCGAAAAAATCACTAGTAATCACAAACAGAAATTTAAATCAAGCAATAACTATGTACTATATCAGAGCCTTCTAGAGTATAAAGCCATAATCTTAATGACGTATTTTTTACAAGCTTTTTTAGTGGTATAACTTTTCACCGATTTCTATAGGAATCCATAGTAAAAATGGTGTTTTTTAACTTCAAGTTTTTCAATGAAAAAAGCAAAAATATTATAAAATGTTTGTATAAAAGTGTTCTACATATCTTTAAGAACAATATAAAAGAAGGCCATATTGGTATTAAGTAAATATTTATAGCAGAAATATTAAAATTAAATTATGTATTTCTAAAATATATTTTTTCGAACTTTCATTTTGAAAAATAAATCAAAGTTGGCTCTGACAAATTAAAATAATACTTGCTAAATTTATCTTTAGTTTTACTAGCGTACGTAAGATGTCTAAAATGGTAACAGAAAAATACGAAAAAAAATTATTTAATCATAAAATAATCACACGTTCCTATAATTTGTGAATTTGTTTTGCTTTTCCTACAATTTTTGAGCTTGAAATTTCCCCAGGTGGTAATTATTGGTATGATTTTTCAAAATGTTTACGGCCATCACTGCCATCTATGTAATGTGTATTGACTTAAATGACCAAACGAATCGTAGTAAGCTTTTATTTTAATTTGACCAGAATGCTGTTGTTATGAATTTTTTTTAATATTTTGGTTTAAATTAATCAATTATTACAAGAAAATGAAAACGATTTACTTAAACGATATTCAAATATGTTGAAATTCAAACATTTATGAAAGTATTTCAGAAATCATAATTAAGAATTTGTAACGTTTTCATTTAAAAATTTGTCTTAGGAAAAAAAGTTATTTCCCATATGTTTTGTGTGTTTTACTATGAAAAGTTTGGTTTTTTCCTCGTTTCTAATTCCCTTATAAAAGCTCAGATTTTTTGATTATGGCTCTATAAAATACAGGGTGCTCTGACTATATACGCTGAAGAATTTACGAAAATAAATAGCCAGTGTGCGTTTATTTTTGACGTTTCTTGCTTATTTAGGGGAAATAATTTAAATCAATCAGAAGACACGTTAAATTTATGCTCGTGACGAGCCCTAACAAAAAACTTTTGACTTACAGGTTTTATGAATTTCCAACAAACCGAGCACACATTTTTATTCGTTAAGTTGGAAATTCATACAAACCTATAAGTTAGAAGTAAAAAGATTTTTCACTGTGAATGCACTGTTACTGTTCTGGTGAACACATGTAAGGAATCATCAAGTTACTGTCAAGCTAGTGACGAAATATGGCAGCCTAATTTAATGGTAAAAAGTAGAGTTCCAAATCTTACAAGTGGACTTAGTCGGGATGAAGTTGTCATTTGTAACGATAAGTGTGATGTCAATACTGTCACAAACCTGAATGCAATAATTGCTAGTGACGAACTTGCTGCAAGTTGTGTGGAGTGTGCTGATGTATTCAGTTCGTCCTTAAGTCGGAAACCAAATGAAGTGATAATTGGAACCGGTATTGATAGTAATGTGTTGCGTACTGTTGAGAGATGTATATCCAAACTGCATGTGTTCAAAATATTGCTTGGAATCAAATTTTGAAACATTGATGAATCCAAGTGCTTCGCCATTAAGAACTCTGGTCAAAGAATTTCAAAATAGAACTCGTGGTCGCCCTTTTATGGGAATTCCAACAGTTTCTCCGGTAAAAATTTGAACACACAAAAAAAAAAAATTGGAACAACACTATAAATGATTCTTACTTATTTATTGTACATCAAAATATTAGAAGTATTCGTCGTAATTATAATTTATTTCTAAGACTTCATCGATTTCAGAAATCATTTTACAGTCGAAGGTTTGGTTTGAAAATTTTTACCTGGATAGCAACAATATTTCGGACTTTAGTATTTTTGGTAAGTGTAATTCTACTTATAGCATTCAGAACACTAGTGCCTCCTATTTTAATACTAGTAGTGCTGACATTCTACTACTTAAATTTAAGTTTGATTCTGTTTCTCTTTCGGTTGTGTGTACTTATAGATTTCATGCTTTCAACTCTTCTGTCTTTAGCTGTATTTTGTTGAGAAATTTACAACAACAATTGCACGTGACAGGAATTAAATAATTTGAACAAAAAATTTGAGTTAGTTAATTCGAGCTCGAACAAATAAAATACGTAATTGCTTGAATGAAAAACAGAATAAATACAAACATAGAATATAAAAATTAAATCGAAAAAATATTTCGCGCCTTATTCTGTTAAGAAAAAAATAACTCCAACATAATTCGAATTAATTTTTTCTCAACAAAATACAGCTTTTGTTGATAAATTTAGTAATATTGTTTCAGGTGTCAATTCGAAAAATCTTATTGTCTTTGGTGATATATATGAATATAAATATTCTTGATGATGGTTATGTGATGACTATTTATTTATGATGGCTTCACATGGATTAAAATCGCTAATTAATTCTCTAACTCGAGTTTCAAAGAATTCCTCTAGATGCTTGTTAAACCTTAAGTTCAAAGATTCTGCGAATGTTCATAATTAAAATATAGTATAACTAATCATTGCATGAGTCTTGCACCTTTTCGTAAACCTTTAAAAATTAAATCTTTGGCCAAAACTATTTTTAATTATTCAAATTTAACAAATGATCTGTGAAAATTGGTCGGCCACAAGCAATTCACAAGCAAATGTGTCTGAAGCTTTTGATTTTTTTTTTTTTGACTAGGTTAAAATTTTATCTAAGTAAAAATACTTCGGTGATTGAAGTTAAATCAAAGGACACAATTATTAAGTCTTGGATTAAACAAAATGTGTTTAAAAGTTAGAAATTTCGCTGTACATTCATGTGTTTTCTTTAAAACATGTCCAGCTGAACTGTTAAATGTTATTTCAAGTCTGAAACCTAGTTATTCTACTGAAATTGACAACTGCAGCAATGTACTTGTCAAACAAAATCCACTTTGTATTGTTAATGTGTTTTCAAACATTGTAAATTTTAGTTTGATTCCGGTATTTTTGCAACTAAACCGAAAGGGGGTCTGGTTATCTCTATTTTTAAGAAAGGAGATACAACTAATATTGCAAATTAAAGGCATATTTCTTTATTATCGGTGTTTTCTAAAACTGTTCAAAGTTTTTTGAATAAAACAAATTTTTTACATACCATGCAGTTTGGGTTTAGAAAACCTAAAAGTATTGAAGGGGCTCTGGTAGAATTGACTAATTTTCTGTATGAAGGTCTTGATAAGAAAAAATCAGTTGCATCTTTTTTTGTGGATTTAACTAAATCCTTTGATATGGTTAACCATTAAGTATTATTTCAAAAACTGCTTCATGCTGGGTTTCGCAGTCACTTTGCACTGGTTGTTGGAAGATGACATGAACAAACAATTTCACAATCAAATCGGTCTTAAACCATATAAATACTTATCTAATATTATTTGTATTCATCATTTTGTATCCCAATTTTATTAGCATTAATTAATCCCGTATTATTCCATTACATCTAAAAGAAAAATTAACAAATTATAAACTAAACTTGTAATTAAAATTTAAATTCCTTGATTATTTTAAAATTGAATTCGTCTCAAAGTTCAAGTACCTTCGACTGTTTGTGGACCCTTCTATCTTTGGTTACAAATTGATACTCTCCGTAATTTCATGTGTGCTGTGATGCAAAAATTTTATATATTGCGTGCACCGTATCCGTTAGCAGTTTTAAGAAATATTTATTATGAACTGGTTAAATCCAGATTTTCGTTTGGATTAGTATGCTGGGGAGGGACTTATAATTCTACAATTCATCCACTTGCTGTTGCTCAGAGACATGTTATACGAATTATGTTCAACTCACAGAGGCTATCGTCTTCATGGCCTTTGTTAAGGAGATTTTCCCTATTAGACATCTGTTTGTGTACAAGGTAATGAAAGCATTTTTTTCTGTTAAGGTTAACTTGAGAAATAAGCAGTATACCATATACGGCTTGAAAAATTTACAACGACAAACTATTAAAATTCATTTCTAATATTGGCGCCTAAAATTTTCAATAACCTACCAGAAGATTTAAAAATACTTGTCACATCAATATATTTAAGACTAGGTCTTTAAGTACTTTCCGGACCGGCCGCGATGACTTTGGACTTCAAAAACGAAAATTCATCATTTAACTTTTTAGTTGAATAAATTACTTTTATTTGATTAACCATGTTAAGATCTATAGAAATTAATCGAAACAATTACAAAATAACTTCCACATGCAACACATTCTACACACGACTTCAACAATTTAAAGTTATAAAGCAAAGTCAATTGTCAACATAACCCAACATAACAACAAATTGTTTGTTTGCATCTTGTTTATTAATTTAATATTTTTATATTATTACGTATTTTACCGGTAACGGGATTGTTATATTTCTGCTGGAATGTAGGTATGTACATATGTTATGATTAGAGCCGCTTGCACGGCTAACAAATTGTTTCGAAATTTTTTATTTTTGTATACCATACCCAAAATGGATAATTTTTATGCGGAAGAATATTTGGACGATAAAGGAGAAAATGAATATAATATTGAGGTATTACAAACCGATAACGAAAATAATTTTGAAGATTGTTGAATATTGGAAGTTCAAACCAACCCAATATTATTTGATTTATCCTGTGAAGAGTACCATAATAAAAAAATAAAAAAAAGATTCGGTTTGGCTAAAAGTAGCAGAAAACTGTAATCGGCCAGGTAACGCATTTTGTATTGCAGTTGTTATCATAACCTTTAAATATTTTAAATCCTTATTTCGTTGCAGTAATTGATTGTAAAAGACGGCGGAGGTCTCTAAGAGACCGTTTTAGAGCTCTCTATAATAAGGAGAAGCACACAACTAGTGGACAGCAGGCTGTGACCAAAAAATTAGATTGGCCGTTTTATAATTCTTTGAAATTTTTTATACCGACAATTAATCAAGCTCCGTAATTATGAAAACAATATTACGCCAATTCAAATAATCGCGTCACTTAAGTATTTATTTTTACTTTTTAGGTCAATCAGCAACAACATCGAGCATGGAACTATTCAACAAACGCCGTCTCAACAAATATCATTTCAACAAACTTGATCAGCAAAGCAGAGCACTAAATGGAAAAAAACGGTTTAGCTCGATTACAAATTCAACAAGTTATGTATGACCTGCAACATGAGGAATAATTTTCGTTATTTAAAAGTTTTGAATTAAAAAATGAAAAGACTGGAGTTTATTATTTTTTTACGATAATTGAAATTTAATAATTATTAATGAAATACAAGTATATTATGTATATGAAATTTATGTACGCTATTAAATATGTCTGTCTTGCCACTCTATTTTTCCATCGTTTAAAAACTACTCGGCCAGCTCTTCTCTATTGTTAATCATTTCTTGTGAATTAATTGATATTGCGGATGCAATATCTTCTGTCTAATGCTTTTTAAAATAAAAATGCTTATTATACTTTTTATGTACTATGTCAAGTCAAATTTGTAGACTTTTCATCTGAAAATAAATAAATAAATAAAATCATTTTAAAAGTAAATTGTTCCGTTCGAAACAAACTGAAATATCTGAAATAAAAACTTTAATGTTAAACATTTGTTGGAATTAATTAGAAAGATGAATATATATTTCATGTTGACAAAGTATCTTATAATGGCCGTGTAACTCTCTGTTTATTTGGGAGTTAAATTCATTCATCCAACAACTTTTGTTCCTTGTTTATTTTATTTAAAAAATTTGACTATAAGTTACAGTTACGAACTAACAATTAAATTTGATTGACAACTGTCAAATGGATAAAGTCGACGCTATCGGTATACCGATTAAGCTATAATTCTTTCATATATGAAAGAATCATAGCTTCATATACTTAAATCATTTTTATTCGAAGCTTATACATACTATATAGTGACAGTGTTACCACTTTGGATACAATTGTATCCATTTGATACATTTGCGCTCTCTCAGATACGTTTTTCTGCTGAAAAAGTACTAAACATTTAAAATAATAACCATCAATGAGATTTAAATTGGAAACAATTGGATTCCTCTCCCCTGTACATGAATTTTGGTCGCAAGATTCCTCACTGCCTCATGAGAATTTTGTATACGTACAAGGCGTATAGGATACATTTTGTTATTGTACGTATTGTCATATACGTTATTTGTATTAGTGTATCGTTTTGTGGCGGTAAGTATCAAAAGTAAGCCAATCGGTTGAAATCAGTTCAAACTTTTTTGTGCTTATGTTCACGTGTGAGAAGATCTCACTTGCTATGAAGCAGGAGAATTTACAATACTGCGTTGTTCATTGTTCAAACAAAATTTTAAGTATTTTTTGAATATTCTACTTTTAGTAAAGTTCTACTATTATACAATAAAAAAATGTTTGTTTATTAATACTTTATTAATTTATAATAAATCAGTTATTATTATAAATTATTAAAAAATTAATAAACAAAAATATTAAGTTAAAACTAAAGAAATTTTTATTTTTATTTTGTGAATGTACATAATGTAAATTAATGATAATTCGTACTTGTAGCAGCCAAAAATGTACAACGCCACTTAAAATACAGTAGAACGACAACACGGAAATTGATCCTGGAAGTACAGTAAGTGTGTAAAGAGATTAAAGGGGGATTTTATTAAGAATATTAATTATAATGATCGAAAATATAGTTTACCAAATACAACAGGTTTAAATGACGGTTAAGTGGTATTGGATCTAAAAAAACAGCAAAAGACTCAACTCAGCATTAACAGTGGATCATCGAATAGCTCGAACGGAATTCGCTAGGGAGCATCTGAATTGGACTTTCGATGATTGGGAATGAGTTTGATGAGTCGAGATTCTCTCTGTATTCTTCAGAAGGACGTTCAAGAGTATTCCGACGGCTAGTATTCCGAGGGTTATGCGCAGTGCAATATGATTATTGTAAATTATATAGTTCCGAATACAATAATAAAGAAAAAAATAGTTTTAAAATAAGGAAAAATTCAAAATAAGAAGTTAAATCGAGTATTTATCGGAACTCAAGTTAAGGAAATGTCTAAAAATACTTTTGATTTGTTAAAGCATTTAAAACCTATTTCTGGTATACAGGACAGGATATATGAAATAGAATTTGTTATTAAATACAAAATGGTTGCCAGATTTTGTTTATTAGATTTAAAAATGGAGTGTAGGTGGAATAAGAAGAAGCTTCTGGAATTGAGGAAAGAGATACTAAGAGAAAAAGAGCGAATTTAATTATATTTATCAATTTATTAATTTGGCGTTATCGAATTTTAAATAATTTAATGATTATAATGAAATTTAGTTTGATACAAAAATGAAAAAATGATTCGCTTTAAATACTCTTATCGGATGCACATAGATTCTTTGAAATATTTACAGTCTTAACCAAAATTATTTGTAGCTGCTAAATTTTTGATGGAACGTAACATTTTAATTCAATTACCTTGCTTTACATTTCTATAAATTTTTTTTTTTAAATTTTAGTTCTATCAGAAATTACAGTTAATTTAATTTTTGCCAAAATTATTTGTACCCACAAATTTGTTCTCAATATTATTTGTGCAGTATGGAAAAAATCAAAATAAAATAGTAAATCAATTAAATTTAAGATTATTTTTGGCCAATTAAATAATTATATAGTCACTCATGGTTTTTATGCATATGGTCAGTTTTTGTTTATTCTCTATAACATCTCGCAAGTGGTTCAAAAATTTGGTTTTAACATCACCTAGAATCTTATGCCGCTCGGTCTTTTTGGATCATGAATATCTTCTACTTTAACTTAAGCCTACACACGTTGAAATCGAAGCCCTACCCTGGCCAAGACATATAATTATATTCAAAATTTTTGTATAATTTCGTGGCAATGACTTTGCTTATGAAAGCATTATTGTGCTGAAGAGGAAAATGGGGACCGACTAGTTTATTATCAACCAGGAATGTTACTTCATCAAATAAGCCGAAATAGAACATTTTCCTTTAATAGTTCAGTTTGTATAGCCGTGTAACATTTTATTTGCTGCCCAAGAAAAACTAAACGAGGCAGTATCCACACTAATTGATGCTCGATGTTTATGTAATAATAAAAATATTTGCAATATTATCAAATTAAGATAAAACGCATTAATATGGACATAAAACAGTTCTCCATAGATCGTAGGGCTTATCTTAAGATGCCGTTCACGTTTCATTTGCTGACGGTAGACCATATTCCGTTTGTATCTATGCCCTATAAACTACAACTGTTCAAAGCCATAGCTCAATTTCGTTTTTTTTTTTTTCATGAAGTATCATTCCTGGTTGATGATAAACCAGTCGGTCCTCAATTTGCTCTTCAGCACAATAATGCTTCCATACATAAGAAAAATCATTGCCACGAAATTATACAAAAATCTTGTCTTGGCCAGGGCAGGGTTTCCATTTAAACTTGCGGAGGTTTAAGTTAAAGTGGAAGATATTCATGATCTAAAAAGACCAAAAATTTGTAGCAGGGTGCATAGTATAAATACATATAGTACTACCATCATACAAAAAAAATATTTAATCGGTGAAATTCCAGATGTCGCGTCGATCGCATGTAAAATTAATATACAAACTTTGGCCATCGCCTAAATGTTTGTATGGTTAATTGAACATACAACAGAAATTCGAATTGTTCGCGTGTAGTTTTATCCTACTCTAACACTTAGTAACGAATAAACATATGTTCATAGCCGACTACACAATACACATCCTTTTAAATACACATTTTAATTGTGTATTTTTGTTGTACGTACTACTCAAACATAATTTTTGTTTTTTTGTTTAAATACTGAAGGTCATTGCCTAAAACTGGCCAAAATGGCAATAAAAATCAATTTGTCATTTTTTAATTTCAACTCAATTTTTTATTTTATTTAAAATTTTCACTAATTATTTTTATTTTTATATTCTAATAAATAATTGAATATGTAGATATGTAATTTCTATTGAGCAAAAAATTGTTTAGGAATGAGAAAAGATAATTTTTATTTTTGCGGTTCACACGGTCATTGACCTTTTGTATTTTGTTTTGGTAGCATAAACATTTTAAGTAAATACAATGAAATCCATTTCAAAATAACAAAAAAAAAGTTAAATATTAGTAGAATTTTAGTTTTCGTTTTCCTCTAAATTGAAAAATTTTATTTTGATGCCTTTTCGGTTGCTTGAGTTCATCATTTTTTTGCTTTAAGCTAAGACGTATAAATTCAGCAATTATATATTTGGTAATACGAGCAGTGTCCGCATCACTTAATCGATGTGGATATTTCCCGTGAATAAACTTCGTAAAAAGTTTGTCAATAATATTTTCTTCGCAACCCATATTTGAGATATTTTTTTTAAATGTATTTAATATGTTTTCGATGAATTCTTCGAATTCGACGGAGGACACAAATTTCCATATGCAGCTGATTTCGTATTTTCAGTTACATGGGTCTTTATTTTTAAAGAGCGTAATTTTTTCGTTCTTAATTATTTGTATATATTGTATATGTATATTATAACCGCAAATATTGAGCAATTGTCACAATTAAACTGTTTAGTAACTTTGTTACTGAAAAACCCTGTTAAATAAACTAGAGAGCAGATCTACATTGTCAACTTGCAGTACTAATAATAATTTAACATCTAGGAACAAAACATATGTTTATGCATACACATACATATATGTAATTTTAATTTTTTTTAACTTTGTTTGTTTGTTTTTTCTTAACCACTGTTAAATTTTAACTTAAATTGGATTTATGAAAATAATTGTTTGCGATCGCAACTTAGTATGTTTTTTGTATGCGTTAGCTTCCTTTAGTTGTTGCATACATTTTTTTGTACCTTTTCTTGTATTATATTCCTTATATAACTATTTAAATTAATTTAAGTTTTTCAAAAATATCGGGGCAAATGTGCTTACGAGTGAGGCCATGTAAAACTCTCACTGATCCATGCTCCATTGAATAAAGTGTTTGTAGTATCTGCCACAATATTGCCTTTTCGCAGTCGTTGGTTAATATGTTATCAGAATATAAACAATTCTGAACACTTTTAAAAAGGTGAGGGATGTCGTAAAAACAAAATATTTTTCGTGGACCAAACCTCGCCCATGGCTCTCTAAACTTGAAAATGCTTTTCTGTTTGTACTACCTAGACCATTTTTGATACCAACTATTTGCAAACCGGTTTTGTGAACTTTGTTGACAACTGTTTCTGTTCCGTTAGTCGCCTTTTGGTGAACCCATGTAATAACCGACTACTTGTTTCCAATTGCGGTTGAGTGTACGTAGCATAAATACAAATGCTTTGTCGGAAATCAAATTGCCCCTTTCAAGTTCACCAAGGTCCTGGTATCCATGGATTAGGTCATCTGCTGAATTATATTCCAATTCTTTTTTTAGTGACATTTTATCCATCACAGAATGTAACGTTGGTCTATTTCAATCATGCCGTCACATTTATTTTTTAAAAGACTAATTATATTCTTGGATACTCCACTTTCAAATCTTGTTAGCGAATGCCAACCTAAAATAGTCGATATTCCTAAGTAAAAAAAATATATGACTGAGTATTGAGTATACTATAATTTGGTTTTCATTTTAATATAACGTATGGTTACTGTAGTAGGTTGCGAAACGGCAGATTTTTCATAACTAGATAAGAAATGAAGAATATATACAGTGTAATACCACAGTAAAACCTATAAAAGTAAAATTTAAATTGATGAAATTCATGAATTGAATATAAATAAAATCGCATGAAATAAAAATCTTTGCACCTACCGCATCAAAAATGTATTTATTTTTTTTATTTATTTCTTAAGTTTGGACACAAAATTTCTCATTCTTAATTTTTCTTAATTGACAGATCTAATTTAACGAAGCTTCGTTAAATTTCTTAAGTGACGTCAATTTTTCGCTAGGCGAGAATACAGAAATGCTATCTACCGCATTTTTAAGTTTTGTTAATTCTTAATTAGTTTATAATTTTTCGCTGGTTACCACTTAATAAACTTAAAAATTAAGAATTAACAAATCTTAAAAATGGGGTAGATAGCATTTCTGTATTCTCGCCCAGCGAAAAATTAACGTCACTTAACAAATTTAACGAAGCTTCGTAATTTTGCATCCAAACTTAAGAAATATGTAAATGGCTTTTTAGTTTTATTTATTTATTTAAATTTTATTTCTCTAGGCTTAACGGATGTATCAATTTATTTGTTAATTTGAAAAAATTTGTCTAGTGTATTTTTTTATTAAAGGTAAAAAATGTCAACATTTTGTGATTGGCGAATTATGTAGCCCCATTTTGCTTTGCACATAAACAATAACAATTTGTAGTTTAATAGTTTTTTATTTTATGCCACAGTAAAATAGTTTAAAATATTCAAGTGTATTTTATTAGAAGTAAAGAAAGTTTGGTTTGAAAACAAATATCGAAAAATAATGGTTCCACTAAAATTCTTAAGTTTATAATTTTTTGTCGTGACGTTTTTGTCAAGTTCTTTTGCTTTGAAATTACCAAGTTACTGTTGGTAGATTTCAAGTATGCGGCATTAAGGCAAAAATTGAACATTATTCAATTTTGTATACAGAACATTTTTTTGCCTTTCACGCAAAATTACATGATCTTAAAAATGTAACAGCTATTTCAACAAATCAGCATGGAAACACGTTGCACTTATCACTGCCTTATTTCACAACTCGTGATGAAATATTCACCAGTTTGTGTCTACTTGATTTAAAACAAAAAAAAACAAAAATTAAATTAATTTGGAATTTTACGACTTTAAGACTTTTTTGCCAAAATTCAATAATTTATTGTTTTTTTTACAAAAATTAGAAAAAATCTTTGTAACGAAACGTTATGAATAATCATTTTGTGTAACTTGTGTGATTTTCGAAATAAGCGAAGCGAGCAATATCCCACTCGTTACACAAAATGAAATATTTCCTATCTGGTTGCACAGCTATTTAAATAAAAATAAAAAATTAATTTTAAATTAATAAAATAAAATAGCTACTTATGTGAAATATTACAAATCATATTTTTAAAATTTGGTATACAAATCCTTATTCTTAAAAAAGCAGGTGATTTAAAATAAAATCCTAGAAATTACTTTTGCTCTGTTTGTGTCCATGTCGATTTTTTTTTGTGGAATTTTTGTTTAAACACAAACGTTTTCACTTCTGGCCGTTCTTCAAGTAAGTTGCTAATAAAATCTTTTACCCCAATATCCACGGATGCGAGCTTCTTTTTAGGCGGAGTGTTTAAAAGGAACCTCGAAATTTTTTTCAGTTGCTCATTTTCTTGATTGGTTTCGGTCTTCCTTCGGTGATGTGGACTGAGGAACTGAGAGGGCGATATAGGACACGCTAAAGGAACTTGTGGAACATCATAATTCCTTAGATACGTTTTTGGGGGCCCTGCTTCATATTTTAATTTGAGTGGTGGCGAGTCAGCCCTACTCAGAGTACTGGCTCAACCTCAGAATACTCTGTGTTAAAAGTAATGGTTGGCGGCAAAGGTTTTTTTGAAATAGGAGCTTTGGTAGTTGTATAAAGTCTTAGATTTATTAATCTTTGACAAGCAACGTCGATGTAATTGTCTTTACATTTACAAACAAAACTATTAAATATTTTATTAAGCGCCGTTCTTTTCAAAACTTTTGTATACACAGTTATTTTAATCTCTCTGACACAGAAGTGTTTTTCACAAAATGTAATATATAGTATTTTGAACACTCTTGGAGTTTGTCCCACACACAACCATGCTTCAACCAAACTTTACAGCGATTGCCCTGTGGCACAATAAAAAATGTTCTTGTGGCATTGGTGCCGTTTTTGTTTAAATAAGTTTTATAAACACACACTATTTTAATATTAATAATTTAAAAATGTAAATAAAATTTATACATACGAAACTAGTTTCAAAATACCTTTATAGAAATACTTCAAACTATAGCGACAACTTGTTTTGGTTTGTTTTACACGAACATTAATTTAGGCCGTGCCTGAATAACCTGAATAGCCTGAAAAACCTTGTTAAATATTACACTCATCCAAATTATTACAGTCGTTCCCTATGATACATTTTGACAGATCCATGTGAAATATTTTACTACTGAATGTGATTTGAATATTTTATTAGCAACAGCAATCAACAATAGTGAGAACATATTATTTTTTACAATATTAAATAAAATATAATTTGGGTATTAACAATAATATAATTTGATATTAACAGCTCCCACCATTCTATGCCTTGTCCCACTTGCAAGCTACAAAAAGCCATGAGTTGTAACTAACGTTGCCATCCATGCGTTTTGCGTGGTAAAAAATCTGTGATTTCGTGAAACGAATCCCCAGAAATCCTTACGTATTTATTCTTTTCCTCATCATTACAGGATAATATTTCACCAATAATCGGGTTGTGGAACCGCGGAGTATAATGTAGTCGTATTTTTTATTATTATTTTCAATTTGATTTTATTAGAAAAAATAGGCGAGGAAATTATCACGTACAAATTAGGCTGTGTTTCAATCGGATAAAAAGTTACATTTGTTAACTGTGGTGAAAAATATTAAATTTTTCTTACTTTTTAATCGCTTTGGTGTTTTAAATGGAACTGGTTAAAATTGTAACGTGTACGTTTTTTATTTTTATTTTGCGTAGAGAAAAGTAAAATACAAGCTAGAAATTTTTAACTGGTCCTTGAATAAATTGTCAAAAATTTAACTTTTTAACTTTTTATGCGGATTTTTATTCGTTTGAAACACAGCCTTATTATTAAATTCGGGCAGTAAAAATAAAAAATGTCTGCGAAGGGGAAAATTTCTCAAGTAAATGTCACAAATTATTATTTATTACGGTATTATCACAGTATTCGGGCACGGCCTAGGTAAGAATATTAAAACAATACTAGACATTTTTGATTTTGATTTTTAGTTTTACTTTTTATACCAATACTGAAACAAGAGCTAAGTAGGTCAAAACCTGGGGCCCTATTCTCGAATTCCACATCCATTTTCCACATGTGGACATCTGTCAAAATTAATAAAAAAAGAATTTTTTTGGTACTAAGGGAATATTTCCGAATGGGTATAAGCAGGTGGAAGAAATTCTCCAAAAAGAAAAATATTCATGCCCCATGTGTTTTATATACGAATTAAAATTTCAGAACGTTTTGATGAATTTTGACAGATGTCCGCATGTGGAAAATGGATGTGGAATTCGAGAATAAGGCCCCCGCACAAGTTTTTTTACAAACCGTCTATAAAAACTAGTTTTCACATCAAATGTTTTTCTCTTTCCATCATAAGGGAAATAAATGCTTTGGTCCCTTGTTCTCTCTAAAGATGAACTAACACGAAAAATCTAACATCAGCTGATTTTGTTTACAAATATTATTGTGTAGAGTTGATATTTATGGTTTTATTAGGATTTTTCATATAAATAGAAATTAAAAAAAAGAAAACAAAATTATGTTTTGTTTATGGTTTTTATGGGGAATTTGATATTGTACATATTTAATCAAATAGCACTGCCAAGAATTTTCATCAACATTAAAATTTACCATCAGTGCATAAATAAAATTTTTTATAAATAATATTGTTTTAGTGTTGGTTGAACCGAAACGAAATAAACAAATATCTATGGATATGTCTATATTTTACACACTTAACTATTCAATGAACGGTTAGAAAAATATGATGACATTTGGGCGTATTAATTCGAACATATATTTGGGCGGATTTATATACAAAAATATTTTCAAAAATCGAAAACGATATCAGTATCTCCATCTAACACTTCACCGATGAAGTTTGCATGGAAGTACTATATGTATTTATACTATGCAGGGTGCCAAGAAAACCGAGCGGCATAAAATTCTAGGTGATGTTAATAACAAATTTTTGAACCACTTGCGAGATGTTATAGAGAATAAACAAAAACTGAATCCACAATGAATGTACTCTCATTCTATACGTTTAAAAGAAACATAAACTGTCTACAAATGCTTAGGTGATGGAAAGCATAGACTATCCAAAATTATTGTATGTGTATGACTGTGTATCGGTTTATCATTTATCTCATTATGAAGATAAGCATTCATACGCGTAATGGTATGACGATTAAAGTCTCACTAATACCAATTACCAAATTACAGTGCAATTGAGATGGAATTGTCATCTGTTCATCTGTTCATCTGGTTAGAACAACCGTAGTGAAAGGTTTAAAACAAATAAAAAAAAATAAAAGATAAATTAAAATAAAACCTTGGGTGAGATGTTGTAACCATCACGTTTTTCGCTTCGATGCATTTTCGATAGAATAACTGTACTGCCTTGTTAAAAATATAAAATTTTAAAACAATTTAGTTCTAAAATACCGTTATTCTATCGAAAATGCATCGAAGCGAAAAACGTGATGGTTACAACATCTCACCCCTTAATTTCATAACTTATTATTGAATATCAGTGATATAACCGTACAGACTAATTCTTTCTGCAAACAACACTTTCTGGATACTGAAATAAAAGTTTAAGTGATATAACATATTGTACGATTTCCTCCTTAAAGGATCCACATATCGGAAGGTAAATTTAATTTATTTTAAAGCTATAAGGCTTTTCCTAATAAAATCCATTTATCCTCAATTTTTTTTAGAGTCAGTAAAACTGATCTATATACAATTGCAACTAACACTTTTGCGAAGATTTTTGGAGAAGCAAATCAACAGAGGCGCGGCTTTGAGTGCGTTAATCAAAAGATCAGCACAACAAAAGTAAATCACAGCTTGATGAGCTGTTGGATGCAAAGCCGCGCATGTTTGAGATTTTTACCATCAAACAAAAAGTGTTATTAGTTTAATGAGTGTCTCTTTGTTAAATAGTGCATACAGTTAAGAATACCGTTTAAGGTTTCCAATAGATAATTTCCTACGGAAAATTTAAATTCTTTAAAACAAAAAAAAAAAAAAATAAAGTAAATTAAAAGTCGTAAAGTAAATTAATATAATATTTAGAAAATCTATGGTGTATGACCGTGTTAGATGGAATTAGCTACATATACCGTGTGCAAGTGAAAATTCAAATCGGGATTTATTTGGCAGACAGAAGATAATTTTCTTTTACAGCCTTTTCGACCTTGGAGCGCTCTACAGGAGATAAAACAGGTGAGTTTATTTTAAAATTGTTCTACTTGGGAGCCTAAGGCAGCTAAGACATTATTGAATTTTCATTTATGAAATATTTATTTATGATTTTTTGTTCCTAATATAAAATTTATTATTCGTGAATCATAATCATACACAATTAATTGAAAACAAAAGAAGAAAGCTAGGTAAACTTTTGTGCCTCTATGCTATCATCAGTGGCGGAGCTTGAACCTATTTCTTCTAGTTTAGTGTAGAATGTCGTATTTTATTTGTTTATAATTAATTCTAAAATTAGCTCTTAATAATTTATTTAGTATGAATAAAATTTGTTTACTTAATTAATTTAAAAAAAAAAAAATGCAAAGCTAAATCTTTTTATTTAGTATGGTGATGATTATTGATAATTGTTCTTGTTAATCCAAGTGATGACGATTTTTTTTATATTTGAATATGAGTTACACGTATTTGTTTGTTCGAATACTAATTATTGGAGAAAAATAACCCCCCATATCCACTGATCTGCTAATCATAGAAAATTACAAAAAAACGTCCTCCAATGTACCGTAACAGCTCTAATACGAGTACATTCACTAATACGAAATTTTAAAAATTATTTCATTTCTACTCTTTGACGTCTACGTTTAAAAACACACAGAAGCAAATATGCACACGTAAACAAATCCCAAATCAAATAATTTCATAAAAGTCATAAAAATGTTTCTTTTTGTTGATATTTAATAAATTTTTCTCTTTAATTTATCAAAAACAATAGAAAAAGTTTCTGTTCTTTTTATGGTGAAACGGAAATTTTCTTTTTTGTTTATAATTTATATTCGCTTGTATTAACTGAAGTGAAAATGGAATAGAAGATATTTGGGGAGAGAATAAGGGGAGGGGGTGTGCCGTGGGACGGGATGGAGAAATAAATGTTTATAACTAGTGTATTATTATAAGACACAAAATTAAAGAAAATAACTAAGTTTTTCGTCATAAAATCATAAAAGACGAGAATAAAGTTTTTGTTTTTTATTTTGTGGGTAATAGTCAAACTTCTAAAATGACCTAGATAAATTCTTTTTTGTATTTTTTAAAAATCTCTTTAATTGGCATGACCAGGATAAGAAAAAATGGTTAAGATTAAGCTTTAATGTGTGTGGTAACCTGTGCACAATTCGCAAGTGTACGTACTGCCTCCTCGTGGCAACCACTGGTAACTAAGGCCACTTGGCACATTTTAGGCCATTTGGCACAGGCCAAAGTACGGCGCTAAAGGAGAAAACCTTGACAAAAAACCCTAATCTAAGGTGGAACAGCATATGCCGAAAGATGAATGGCTGATAGGTTAATCAGCCCAAAATATGCGGACTCTGGATACCAGGCACCCTCCAGTTTTATTTTTAGCCTTCCTATAGTAAAGCTGGGTGACCTACAGGTGATTTGCAATTCCCAGCAACTCGTAAGAGTAAAATCAAACGGAATACGGGGCAGGAGTAGGAATATACGGGAGTGGCACAACCCTCTCGAGGTCCTTGAGCTCCAATGCTACCGTCTTTCTAGCGGAACTACATGCTGTAGTAAACATCTAGCAGGGAGAGCAATATGCCCAGATAGTATGTATCACGTACCGGGAGGCAGTATTGTCAGGTTCATTAAGAACCTGAATATTGACTGGACGGATAATTAAGCAGGGGCCAGCACAATAGATCTTTTAGGTCGCAGTGCGAAGTGGCTGATCGCCCGCATGGCCCCCCCCAATAATAATAATAATAATAAGCTTTAATGTCCGATAGGTCTCGATTTTTTCCGCTAAAAACACTTTAAATAGTTCTGAATATAAAGTCGCGGAGGGAACCGAATACCAAATGTAATATTATATAGCTTACCTTAACATACAAAAGTGCAAAAACATAAAATAAAATTTATTATTTAAAACCGTAGACTAAATATTTTTAAAAATTCATTCAATACCAAGGTTTTTACACAAAAGCGATAATAATTTAATATTAAACATATCCATATACACAAATCTAATGAAGTTTAACCAACATTTACGTACAACATTTTTACGTACATACATGTATAATATAATGTATAATAAAAGAGCATCATGTTGTAAATTTCATGATTGTAATATAATGTAAACCCCTTAGAGAGAGAGAGAGTAGAGGAATCATGACCTAAGAAACTGCTGTTTTACAAGAAAAATCCATATACGGTTGATCCAGCTAGATAATATACAGCACTTTTTTTCATTTATCCAGCATAAAAATTATCTAGATACGAGTATATATTTGAACCTAATTGAATTCATACTCACGTCATAATATTTTAGTACCGTGCTGTATAAAAAATAACCCGACACCAAATTGTATCAAAAATCTAAAATTTAACGACGAATATTTTAAAGCTTTTTATTTTATTTTATTAGTATTTTTTTTTTTGCATTGCTTAGCAGCTAGACTGCCTTTTAACATAAAAAATATTAAGGTTGTGCTCCCAAAAAAGATGTCAGAAGAATTGTATGCTATTATTTGCTTGAACGTAAATATGCTAAATTAATTTTATATGGTTTATCGAATTAAAATTCTTGTTTCATCTTACATAAATAGCGAATAATTTAGTGTCTCAGCCAGAAGAAGACGCATTAATATTAAACGAGGTGTCGTATAGAGACATCCATTTTTTTTTTAACCAAATCTTTTGTGACACCTGCGAATTTCAATCTTTTAATCGCAGCAATTTTTAACTAATTTGCTTTTAATTTAGTATACAAATGTGTGTTCATTTGTTTGCTTTTATATTTTCTTGTTATTCTCGTGTTTTTAATTGTAATTTGCTTTTCAAACACATTATTTCAACGCATCACTGCTGGCCATAATTTGTGAATCTGCTTAAGGCGACATTTGGGCTTAACTTTTGTATCAACTCAATTTTATTAAGAGTTTTGTATTATGTCATATGAAAGACGTTAAATTTGCGTAATAGATAAGATATCACAATTAAAATGTCTTTTGTTTTATTAAAAAAAAACTTCATACAATTGTGAAAAATTGAATATACTCAGGATGTCGTGTTGACACAAGGGTTAAATGTTTGCTTAAAATATTGTTTGACTGGGAGATCAGGCATTTTTTCGTGCTCAGTTTGGTTTGCCATTTCACCATGAGTAGACTTACGTCAGAACAGCGCTTGCAAAATGTGCAAATCTATTTCGACAATAGAAGTTCAGTTTCACCACAAACGGGAGTGGCTACGTCAACAAGCAAAATTGTAGCATTTGGAGTGAAGAAAATGCACAAGCCATTTTTGATTCACCGTTACATCCACAAAAAGCCACTGTTTTGTGTGCTTATGAGATCGAATCATTGGTCCATATTTCTTGAAAAATGATGCCGGCCAGAACGTTACAGTCAATAGATACAGTTATTGAGAAATGATAACTGATGGAATGATTTTAATATGAAAGATGTGTGGTTCAACAAGACGGCGCAACATATCAAATAGCGCGTGCCTCAATCGATTTATTGAAAGAAATATTCGATGAGCGCATAATTTTATGCAGAAAAACTGTACTTAAAAATTGAAGAAATTTAACTTTAAGTTTACTATAAATATGTATATCATTGAGACACTAAACATTTTTGAAGCTGTACTAAACCTTATTTACCAAGTTTTAAACGATCTGCTTTAATTTAATATTTTTGAAATATTTAAACTTCTATTAAGCTTAAAGGGCTAACCAGCGAATCAGTTATAGCCTATTCACATGAATCGCGATGTTACTCGTACGGGTTAAAACGATTCAGTGATTTCTCCTTAATTACATGATAAAATATGTACTAGTCACTTAAAATTCGTTAATAAAACAATTCCGAACATAATCAAATTGACAACTTTTTTAGCAGACGCACATTTCCTAATAAAAACTGCAAAAATGTTTAAATCGCCGCCATTTTCGAAGTTCGCGCGAGAAAACTCTTTTTTGCCATTTTTATTAGGAAATGTGCGTTTGCTGGAAAAACTGTCAATTATATTATGTTCGGAACTATTTTATTAACTATTTTTAAGTGATCAGTATATATTTTACCTTGGAATTTAAAAGAAATCAATGAATCATTTTTACTCGTACGAGTAAAATCGTGATTCATGTGAATAGGCTTTAAGAATCCTTAAAGAATTTTACGAAATTATTTCCTTACAGAATATTTGACATATCGGCCACTGAATCCGTAACAACTGAAAAATTCAGTATTAAAATTGTAATGTGAATAGGAAAATTTATTATTTTTAAGAAAAGTGTGCTGTGGAAATTTTGATGTGTTCTGACATATTGTAACTGGCGCTTGTCATCCTCGTTACAAAATATACCTAATTCCAAAAAAAAAAAAAAAAAAACTGCATCCCTCCTTTGAAGATATTTTCTTCTAAAAACAACTAAAAATTATAATGACAATTCCCGGATGTAGTTATAATTCTAATTACACTAGTTTGTGTTGTATCAAACTTGTTTACACATAGCGGAACTATGTACATAAACAAGCTTCACAAGCACCAAAAAAATTAGTGTAAAATCTTCTTAATAGGCGCGTGCCCATACGGCTAATATTTTTATTTATAATATTTACATATTTACAAAACTGTCTCTACTCAAGTTTCAGTAAACAAATGAATGAATGAATTGAATTCTATCAGGTGAATAAACGTGAAAACACTTTTTTTGTAATTTGGGCAATTCATTTACACATACAACGAAAACGTGCCGAATATTTGCAATTTTTTGCATATGATAAAATTTTTGCCAATAACCAATGAAATATTGGAGGAGGTAAAAGGCATTTTTCGGTTGATTGATCGATGTATAAAATAGTTTTTCTTTTTTGGTCAATCAGCAGAAAAATTGTATAAAAACCTCGCCAATATTTTATTGTGAGATATTCAGTTTTACTTTCTTTTACTCTAGTAAAATAAAGTATAGTAATCATGAAATTTTTGAACCTTGAGATTTTTAGAGATTTATTTGTTTTGAGGTCCCCTGAGTCCGAAAAAGTGGGTTTCGAAATGGTGTCTGTCTGTCAGTCTGTCAGTCTGTCAGTCTGTCAGTCTGTCAGTCTGTCTGTGTCCTCTCTACAGCCCATATGCTTTAATCAATCGAACTGAAACTTCAGATTTAAGCTTTTTTGATAAATTTGGAGGTCCCAGTGAATTTTACTCCAAATCGGCTAACCGGAAGTGGCCACTCCCTTGGTCCAGAAAATTTGTTTTGCAAATATCTTAAAAAGTATAAGGTTTACAAAAAACTACTTAATACAAAATATTTCCAAAAATTAAAAACAAATAAAAATAAAAAAAACAATTAAAAAAAACAAATTTAAAAATTTAAAAATTAAAAAAAAATTAAGAAAAAAATAAAATTTCTCAAAATTCTCTGTTCGTAAGAGAAAGTCGTTTGTTAGCCACACCTCAATTTTAACTAGGTAATTAAGGGACCTATTCCATGTGCTAGCGAAACCTTTGTCATCACTGTTGGCAATGGCCGATATTGGCCCTTGGGAGTTGTGTGTGATTTCCAAAAAATAATTTTTCAGAACTTTTACTAAACGAACGATTCGTATGGATTAGGGTTTTCTAACTAGGTATTTGAGGAACCTATTCTATATGCTAGCCAAACCTTTGTCATCACTGTTGGCAATGGCCGATATTGGCCCTTGGGAGTTGAGTGCGATTTCCAAAAAATAATTTTGCAGAACTTTTTTACTAAACGAACGATTCATATGGATTAGGGTTTTCTAACTAGGTAATTAAGGGACCTATTCCATGTGCTAAACTTTTACTAAACGAACGATTCTTATGGATTAGGGTTTTCTAACTAGGTATTTGAGGAACCTATTCTATATGCTAGCCAAACCTTTGTCATCATTGTTGGCAATGGCCGATATTGGCCCTTGGGATTTGAGTGCGATTTCCAAAAAATAATTTTCCAGAACTTTTACTAAACGAACGATTCGTATGGATTAGGGTTTTTTAGTTTCTTTTTACTCTAGTAGAATAAAGTATAGTAATCATGAAAATTTTTGACTTCGAGATTTTTAGAGATTTATTTGTTTTGAGGTCCCCTGAGTCCGAAAAAGTGGGTTTCGAAATGGTGTCTGTCTGTCTGTCTGTCAGTCTGTCGGTCTGTCTGTGTCCTCTCTACAGCCCATATCGTTTAATCAATCGAACTGAAACTTCAGATTTAAGCTTTTTTGATAAATTGGGAGGTCCCATTGAATTTTACTCAAAATCGGCTAACCGAAAGTGGCCACTCCCTTGGTCCAGAAAATTTGTTTTGCAAATATCTTAAAAAGTATAAGGTTTACAAAAAACTACTTAATACAAAATATTTCCAAAAATGAAAAACAAATTAAAAAAAAAAATTAGGAAAAAAATAAAATTTCTCAAAATTCTCTGTTCGTAAAAGAAAGTCGTGTGTTGGCCACGCCTCAATTTTTTTTTGTTAGATTGAGATAGTCAATTTTTGGTTCACCGCGGGGATAATAAAGTTTTATTTAAACGAAATATAAATCTGTTTGTTATCTATAACCAAATTCCAGTTGAATTTTAATTTCATTTAAATTTTTTTTTTTGTGGAGAAATCATAATTGGGATCAAATCGTAGATGAGGTAGAGGTAAGAATCCACCGCGGAAATTTCCAAATGCATATTAATTAACGGGCACCGGTTGTTGGATATCTGTGGGCTGTCCCTTATGTGACGGGAGACGGTAAGTGCTTTGCACTGTTCTCCCTCTGTTCACAATATCCAACAACCTTTTCTTGGCCTATGGCCAACTTTAATTTATTTTTTTTTGTTTTATTTTCCTAAATGATTTCCAAATGGCCACATTTTAACTATGGGTCCGTTTTTGTTTTCCTTTTTCATATTTTTCCTTTTTCATTGTTTTCAACCACATTTTCTCTAACACGACTTTAACTACATCTTAAGGCAAGCTACCAACCCCCACGACCGAACTCCTCTACCCGACTTGAGCACCGAGATTAAGTCGTGGTAGCATTCCTCCCTTAAGGTAATTTTTGTAACGACTTCATTAAGGTCAAACTGAATCTAGTCAAAAATTAGTTACAATATCCTTCAGTTTGCCCGTTAATTTTCGCTCGGTTAAGTGACGGCTGAACTGAACGAAACGTTCTTAAAAATTTGCCGGTCAGTAACATGCACTTTCTGTATATCGGGTTCTTACTTAAAGTTGTTACTGACTCGCTGGTTCCCCCATAAGTAGGTAAGACTAATAAATGTAATCCATATTGCGGTATAGGTCAACAATTTGTAATAAAGAACTATGGAAAGCCCATATTTAGGGTCAATCATTACAGAATTGCAATTACAATATTATCGAGAAAAGCAATGTATGTTACATATGTACCATGTATGTAAAATGAAAGCACCGAAAAAAACATCTAGATAGAGAAAAAATCGAGTTATTGAAATTCGAACTTTAGACAGTTGACTGTATTCTCGAAAAGAAGAGGTGCCCCATTTCCCTTTTATCTAAAAAAATGTTTAATTTGAGTTTGAGAAGTTGTCTTTGAACTATTGGCATTAACTTTTTTATTCAATTTGATACATTAGAAAGTACCCTTATATCGTACCCTTATAAGTACCCTTATTTGTAAAACTGATTTTCAGGAAATCATAGTACACTTGGGCGTTACACAAAACACAATACGTTGGTATATCTGCACCAGTGAATAGATGTATTGTTTTTGTGCGAAGAGGTGTATTGTTTTGTGCGGACGAATTAGCTGATGTGGTGAGTGAACAAATGTATGTGTGCTAAATGAATGAGCCGCCACAAACTTATACCAATCAAAAATACTCGCTCTGGACCAGTACATTGTCACCAAAAGCTTTTTAGACATTGGAAACACTTTGGAAGCCGAAATTCTATTTTTGAAGCAACATTTGATGAAATTTCCATGCGCTGAACTTTTTTAAAAATAGAAAAATTAACATTTTTAGATGAAAGCAAGCAAGCGTATCTCATTAACTACTAAAGATATTGACACGAAATTTGACACAGTTATCTGTTAGAGTGTTACCAACCTAAGAAAAAAAACTACTCGTTCAGATAAGCCTGCGCGATTTAAATGAAAAAGTCTTGCTCCTTTCTGATGAAAGTAGTAACTATTATTAGTATTTGATTTTTCTTCTACCCCCCCCCCCCCTCCCCCCACACCCTATAACATATGTCATAGTTATAATTATAAGCATTCCAAACTTTTATTATTTTCTTTTTTTGTTTGTGGTCTTACTTTTAATTTTTTATTTTATAGTTAGATTTAATAATTGTATATATGTTACGTTGCCTTATTTGCCTATCAAAAAACCATTAATAAATAATTAAAATTTTCACCGAAATGCTTTGATGCCCCCAACTGCAGTCACCTTAGGCAGAATTCACCATCATTCTAGGTTTTGCGAACAATGTCTTCGTCTTCAGTTGCAGTAGTAATTAAAACAAAGAAAAGCCGTGCCAGCACACCCATCAGCATGTCATTTTAAAGTTACAGTTAAACTTGCTTGAATTTTCCAAAACGGTTATATTCGTCAAATTTCTAGCTAATTTGTCTGAAAAAGTGGAAAATCAATTATGTATTACTTTACTGAACATACATATGTACATATGTACTCATATTATTTGAACAATGTCGCATACTCTTTCATAATTACAAAATAAATTTTTATTAGTTCGTTTATAATATTTACGATTATTTTTTGTTATACGTAAACTTATGAATACAACACATTAATATTTTAGAACGATTTCCAAATTGTCGTTACCGTAGCATTCTTATTTCCTTCAAAATGTTAAGCTGCTGAAAGCTTTCAAGTATTTTAAATATTTTATTTTATATAATTTTCGTCATCAACGTTATTTTTTTACTTGCTGGAGATTAAATTTTCAAAACCAACATGTACAAGTACTACGTACAATTACGTAATGTAATGTATGCAAATTTTGAGTGATGAGTTAACCTACGTACATGATATGTAAACGACATATTTGTGAGAAATATTTTTTAATTAAAAAAAGCCGCGCTTATTATTTTATATTAGCGTTCGCATACTCAAAAACCGACACTTGTTTAATGTTTAACTTTTTCGAAGTTATATTTGGTACTCGTTTGTCGGTTGATGAAAATATAATTTTCTTAAGCTTTAACATTTTATTTTTTTGGTAACGTCTTGTAGACATAATATAATATGTTGGTATGTGTACATGGTATGTTTATATATAATAAAGCATAATAAATCCTACATGTTGTTATATGATAATAAATTATTTATAAAATAGGATTTTAAACCACAAAATTAACTCGTTTCGTAATTTTGCACGCTACTTAGTAAATTACATTCACCATATATAATTATCACGGTACAAAATCTAAATGAATTTGTACTTAGGAAAGGAAATCTTTAAATTTTCTCTTGGAAAATAAAATAAAAAAAAAACGAATTCACTTAACACTTTTTCATTTTGCTTCTTGTTGAATTTTTCCATAGAAGGAAAATCAAAATTTGTACATATAGATGCGTATACGAACATGTATGTATTATAAAGCTGCTGTATGACTACATACTATTTATATACGATATACTGTAGCAGCGAGAGAAAGGAAAGTGTGAATATGTCACATAAAAGCTAAGTAATAATGCGTACGTGTTAATTTTATGAGTGAAAGCAAACAGCCGTAAAAATAAAAATGTTGTGTTTCCTTATATTCAACGGTACCTACTTGTGTATTTCAAAAGATTTTTATTTTATTTAGAAAAATATGTTGAATTGTATCATTTATAAAATGTGATATGTGAATCTATCGTGGTTAAATTAGTGTTCATTAAATGTAATAATTTTGTTTAGATTATTGAGTAGTATTTGAGGTTTTGAGGATTATAACGTTAGTTCGTCATGTTTTAGGATTGAATGAAGTAGGCAACGGATTTGATTCAGACCAGGAATTAGTAACAGAAATTTGCCTAATTAAGTTTAGTCATCATCTTCCTTGAATACAAATTATTTCGCCGTAATATCCCAATATTTTAACCGCTGATAATTTAATCGAGGTTACAGACAAAACCTATCAATTTTTGGACGATTAGTTTATCCTTTAATTGAAACAGGATTACCTTAATCTATGTTTTTCAGATTACTAATTCTTAGTCTGAACATATAACATTAGATATTTAGTTAGGTTAAGTACAGATTAATAAACCACATAATATATAATAAGATTATACTTGCTCCAAGATGCCTTATCTTCGGCGGAGTGGGTTTCATGGTATAGGCTACCCATATACACAAATAAGTTAAATTAATTAATTAAAAAAAAAATTAGTTCATTACTTACCTCACTTAAAATTTGAGAGGATTTCATGTTCTGGACCTTTATCTATAACATTAAACGAGCTATAGCGCCTTTGACAATAATACGGAAATTTGTGGGAACTGCAGACCAAAAATATCATAATGAGGTCAACATTTCAAACATATGAGGGACTATCTACCAGAATTAAACCTTGAAACATTTTGGACAATATTTCTTGAAGCCAAGTGATATGTGCAATAAAGAATATTTATAGAACAATTTGCTGGTCATTAGCAAGCTATAAAGAACGATCGGTAGTGCAGTCATCGGACAATTAAATTAAAGCCGAAATAAATCAGTGAAAATAATAAGTGAACTAAAGTGAAAGATTGAGTGAACTAGAGGGTATAAAGAAACAACGCATCACATTCAGGGACCTTTTGGCCAAATCAAAATTTGCAAGTAGTATCACGGAACATTCTGGAGAAACAGTTGAAGAACTACGCTTAAAGGCGAGCCGCGTCGAGGAGCTTCTAGAAAAGGTAATATACCAAGAAGCATTGATATTTGCCAGGCCGATGAAGCATATTTGGTTACCGTGGCCACATTGAACGATTCGATAAAAAAACGTGATATCAACGAATTGAGTAATCTCACCAATGACACCAGTTTGAATATTTCTGCTATAAATACAGGCCCCTGGTGCGCATCTTGCTTGCCTAAAAATTTCCACTTTTTCTGGCGATTATACGGAATGGCAAATTTGTTTTGATTTGTTCCATTCCAGCATTCATAGCAGCGATAATATAAACGCTGTGCAAAAGTTTCAATACTTATGTGGAGAAAACTAATGTAGAGCGCCATACGATTAATGCTTTTATTCGTAACTTTATGGAGCAACCGAACGTGAATATAACCAGTGCGTCTAATATCTCTGATGAAACAGTCCGTGGTTTGGAAGTATTAGGCTACAGATCTGAACCAAGAGAACCTTAGTTCTTTTATACATATTATTGCAAAAGCTGTATGATGAGAAACGCAGTTTATGGCGCAAGAGAATATTGACCAAGATTTCCCAAATATCAATGTGTTCTTCGATTTCGTGATTAAAAGAACCATCTCCAACTCCAGACTATGATTCTATGTTTTAAATCGTCTAATTCTATAAAGAGAGCTAGGCATAATTTACCGTTATCAGCGAACATTTTATTTTGAGTATCTACTATAATATTTGTAATAAAATTAGTAAATAATGTTTATTGTTGGAGTTGTAAGTAATAATTTTACTATCTACGAATACATTTTTTTAAATTGATTTATTACGAGTACATTAAGCAATCGTTCGAAACATGTACATTATGTCATTAGGCTATAACGTAAAGACACCACATTATTTAGTATTTCTGTCCCGTTTGCTACTTTAATTACACAGAGCCGCATGTTTTTTTTTGTCATGATGAACAGTCGTATCCGAAGTAATTTTTCCGCTGAATTCGAATCTTGCTACAAAATTACCCTATCTCGTCAGGTTTTTGAGATTTTCTAACTTATAAGTATCAAAAAGCGTGTTTTTGGCATTTTGCACTTGAAATAACTCAAGACCGAAAAGAGTTAGGGCAAATCTGAAAACGGAATTTTATTTAGCGTACCAAAATCTACGACTACAAAAACATTAGGAATATAAGAAACGGCAGATCATTTATTTATAAAATGCGAAGGAATACAAGTTATGCGTGGTTATGAAATTCTTAGATTATGCATAATTGAAGGAGAACTTGTTAATACAAATTTTTTTTTTTAATTTTTTAATGCTTACTTTATGGTTTTCCGTAGATTTTGGTACGCTAAATGCGATCCCGTTGTCAAATTTGCTCTACCTGTTTTTGGTCTTGAGTTATTTCAAGTCCAAAAGTGCCAAAACACACTTTTTGACACTTTTAGTCTATACCTTTTCATTTTCAAATTGGAAATAATCAATATCAAATTGGAAATAATCATTTCCAAAATGACAATAATCAATATCAAATTGGAAAAAATCATTTTTAATAGGTAATGTGGGGCTTATTCATCACGAAGTAAGAAGAGCAGCATTTAAAGCCCCGCAAGCGAATGAGTTCGTACTCAATTGTTTACGCAATGCTCTAACCAAATATCAATCACCAATTGTAATGGTAATTGATAATGCTCCGTGTCATACGTCTATTGAAGCTGTGTTTCTTGAAAGCGAATTTATCAATCATCATTTATTAAGATTAGGCCCATTGTTAAAGCCTATAGAATTTGCTTGGTCGGCTCTTAAGGCCTCTATTAAACGAGATTTAACAACTGAAATGCCACAGATTTCAGCAGGTGAAAATATGATAGATTTGATCCAAACCGAATTTCGTTTACAAAGGCTGGAAAATATTAATAACGGAATTTGCCAAATTTATCTGTTGCAAATTGTGCTAAATATGTTGCATATATTCAAAAATTCATACCAGATGTTTTAAATTTAGTCGATATGATTTTTTAATTTACTGTATATATTAATAAAGTTTTGATCATAAATATTGTTGTACCCTGTGAGTTTTTAATTTTTAAATTAAAAATGATTATTTCCAATTTGATATTGATTATTCCCATTTTGGAAATGATTATTTCCAATTTGATATTGATTATTTCCAATTTGAAAATGATTATTTCCAATATGAAAATGATAACTTCCAATTTGAAGTTGAAAAGGTATAGAATATCTCAAAACACCTGACGTACTAGGGTAATTCTGTAGCCAGATTCGGATTCAGCGCAAAAATTATTTTTGCAGGCCTGTGTTATTATGTACTTTTGTGCTACCATGATTGCTGTACTCGCGACCAAAACAATATCAACATTGCTTGGTTATTGTCAATCAGTAATTAAGTGGGTTTTTGCTTAGTTTACCGTTAAGTATTTTTGTTAACTTCTATAAGTTCTAACCTTATTTATTCAAAGGAAAGATACAGTTTATTTCTGAAACTATATCAAAGAGTACCAGGCTGCGGTAAATCAATGTGGATTTTAAATTCACTTGTAGGTAATTGGAAAAGATCACGTCCTCACAAAATATAAAGAAGGTGGTAAAAACTATGAAGATATCAAAACCGGCTACCGCAACATATCATCTTATCTCTTTGAACGGTTTTCAGAAAAATGATACCGTATAAATCGATGAGCTCATGAAGATGCATGCAGGACTACTGGGCGCAGTGGCTTTGTTAAGTAATGGTTGTAAATTGCTCATCCTGGAGATCAACCAATTATCGTTTATATGCCAAATATGCTGCTCTAAACTTTCACAAACTCGGACAAAGGGCAATTAACTAGCAATTTAAAATTACCTGATTCAAATAAAATCCTGATTATTCATTGAGACTCAAGGGTTAACAACCGTTGGACATATTTGTGTTCGACGATCTGAGAAACAAATTTAATTTTCGACAGCTTACTGCATGCTACAGTGATCTTAACGAGACACACACACAAACAATTTGAATTATTATTCACCAATTGAAGGAGACCATCTGGATTTATTTATTTATTGAAGCAAAGAAATCGTTTTTGTCATTAAGATTTATGATTTTATATAAAAAGAAATAATCACCAATTATTAAAATTTAAAATTAATATAAAAAAAAACAAGAAATTTAGAAAATAATAAAACTAGAAAAAGCTTGAAGCTGTCAGAAAAATTAATCATTAATTTAAAATACAGATTTTAAAATTTTTTTTAAACTGCGGTACTCTGCGGTACTGAATGATTTTGCTAGTCTATTGATTGCGTTGTTATCGTCATAATTGGTGGAATACCCTGCTTGGAACATTTGTAGAGATGTTTTCCAATAAATAGGCTGAATCGATGTGGCCAAGTAGTACGTTTCCGATACAAGCACCATCCAGAAGAAGACGTCTGTTTTCAAGGATGTACATTTTATATTCTTTACATCTTGTTGAATATGGTGTGTTATTGTAATATTCGCAGTCAGTTTTTTTTTAATATTAAACACTTTTTTATAAGCTTTCAATCGCATTTAATCAACAATTCTTTTCATCGTAGTAAAAATTCGAGACGATTACAGCATTCCACTTGAGATCTTATATAAGCGACATATAGCGTAAATAAAGTTTGTATATCCCTGAATTCCCCCATATATCGCTTGACAAAGCCAAACATAGAGTTTCAGTAATATGAACTGCTTTAGCTGCAAACCGGCCAAACCTCCATCATATCACTATGAAATCTGGATTCAGCACACCCGCCAATCAGAACCCAGATCATAAATACCAGATTTTAAATACCCAATTCGAAGAACACTACACCAATGGCCGTACCCCAAAATACTAGGAACCAATCATTTTATTTCCAAAATGTAAAATGTCTTTGAATGCTGCTGAATTTCACAATTTTTTGTTAAAAATGCTCTTTCCGCTCTTAACATTCAATAAATGGATCCTAGTTCTGAATTCTTTCCTATTTCTTTTTTCATTTTTTTGGAATAAAACCATCTAGTGTTTTCATAAAAAATCTATAGAAAGCCACATGATAGTGTGGAAAGAGTTTCGCTGGGTAAAAGTGCTGAACTAAAATTGAACAATATTTTTGACGTTTTTGACAGTACAGCGATTTATGCAGCGCAAATGAGATCGCCGGAGTCAATTCTGTAGATGGAGAACCTCCAGCCTTCAGGTCATCGTCATATTGGTATTCACCACCTGTATCCAGTATTATATCCGTATGGTGATCCAGGATGGGACTTCCAATGACTTATAATGGTCCACGTCGACAAAAAAACCGTCAACGTATGACTAGGTTGCAATTTGCATGCTACCGACTTGCTACACGCCAAGAATTTTCACACATTCACCAATGTAAAAATCTATTTCAACAATATATCGTCGATTTGTATGTTAGAGTTGAAGGTGAAAGATTGAATTATATTCGACAGCATCAGTAGGATCTTCGCGTTGAACATTATAGAGGACTACAGGATATTGTTCTGCAGCATGTGCAGTTACAACATCTGCTGCACAAAAAATTGTTGCTTTACCTTATTCTTTTGAGGGTAGCGCACATAATATGGCTCTACGGTATCAAGATACAATGGCGATAGTCCGGAAATTTGTAAAACCAGACATTTTTTTAACGATAATGTATAATCCGAATGGTCAGCAATAACTTCAGAATTGGGTAAAAATGAAAAACCTGCTGATCGTCCTGACATTGTATCTCGAGCACTTCACTGGAAACTAAATGAGTTAAATATGGTACAGATATTTTAAAAAATATCGTTCTGAGAATTATTGTCGCCCATGTGTTATAGAATTTCAAAAGCGTGGATTACCACACTGTCAAATGCTTTTGATATTTGATAAATACTCCAAATTTTAAAAACCAGCTGATATTGATAAATGTGTGTGTGCTGAAATACCTGATCCCTTACGCTTTCCAAGGCTATAGTACTGTCGTTTCATGTATGGGCCATGCGGTGTTCGTAATCCAAATGCCTAGTTTTTGGAAGAAACCGTTGAAAATAATAACGGATATCCAAAGTATCGCAGGCGTAATAATGGAATAATTACACGAAACGCTATTCACCAAATTGATAATCGTGATGTCATTCCTTGTAATCCGTTTCTACTATTAAATGTGGAAATTTGTTCCAGTGTCCGTTCGGTGAAATACCTTTTTAAATATGTGTATAAAGACCATGACTCGGCATTTAAGGAATTCGTTAGATGTATCAATGAGGGCCATCAACTAGGATTTGATGAAATTGTAACATATGCAAACATGCGATATGTTGGCTCACACGAGTATATTTGGTGCTTTCATGCGAACGAAAGGGATGACCGATCACATACAATAGTCCATGATTATGGCTTCCACAATGTGTTTTTTCGAGAAGAAAGTGGACAAAATGCAATTGATGTATCAAACCGAAGAACATTAACAGCATGGTTTGACTTAAACAAGCGTGATCAGAATGCTAACAAATATTTGTATACTGCCATCCCGCAATATTACAATTAACTAACAATAAATAGATGTCAGTTCACGCCAAAGAGATATTAGCAAAGTAATTGAAAGAATATAAGGGGTCGCACCAAATGATCATAGGCGATTTTATATACGCATGAATGTACATGTTTTGATCTATTGAGCCTTCATATAACCAAATTGAAGAGGCTATTCATGGTGCTGATATCTATAGTAAATCGGTTTCTGGACGCAACTAATATTGCCGAAGCTAATTGGTTCTTCTTGGAAGCTCCTGGCGGATGTGGTAAGATGTTCGTTTGTTCATGAATTCTGAGTAAAGTTAGGGAGCGAATTGACATAGCTCTGGCAGCTGCCTGGACTCGAATAGTGGCATTACTGTTAGATGGTGGAGCAACACTCAATCGTTTAATCGGTCTCCATGTACCAACATCAGAAAGAGCTGCAGCGTTACGTAAAGCGTCAGTTATTTTAATTGATAAGGCACCGATGAAACCAGCAGCAGTAGTGAACTGTATAGATCGCCTACTTCGTGATAATATAAAATGTGAGGACGCGTTATTAGCTAACGTTCCCCTGGACGGAAAAGTAATACTTTTCGGGGAAGATTTCAGACAAGTCTTACTAGTGGTGTCATTGGCAAGTAAAGTTCAAATCCTCGAAGCGATCAAACCTTATTTAAGTAAAAATATGCATGCTGATGACAATGAACGAGAATTTTCCAAGTGGATGCTTAAACTGGGAAATGGAATACTCCAATGTACTTTTGTTTAAAACAAGATTGAGATTCCCACCAGTTTCTTATGCGAAAAAAACTCAATTGTTCACCATATTTTTAGTGATTCTTTGGATCCCCGTAATATAGATCAATATTCAGTAAGAGCAATGATAATTGCAACCAGATCAACAAAGAGATGCTAAATTTAATTGCCGAGAATTCCAAGGAGTATTGAAGTGTCGATGCAATCATCAAAACGGATCCTTTAGAAACATTAAACATACCATTAGAGTATATAAATTCTATTACACCTTTTCAAATTCCCCCACACAAACTATTTCTGAAAGTTGGTGCAATAGTTATGCTTATCAGCCATATGAATTTAGGATTAGTTTAGTCAATGGTGTCCGTATGGTGGTTATTGAATTATTTGAAAAATCTGTAAAGGTAATATTGTTTTTATGCCAAGAATAAAGCTGATAACAACTTATTCAAATATGTCATTTACAATATCAAGATTGAAATTGCCATTAAGACTCCATTAAGCACAGGGGCAGACGTTTAAAATAATTGGGATCAACCTACCTAAACCAGTATTTACTCACGGTCAGCTTTATGTGGCTTTTAGTTGTACGAGGGCTCCCACTGATGGTTTATACGAAAAATATTGTTTATAAAAAAATAATACTAATTACTTAGTGTTTTAAGAGTATATAATATCTACATATGTATTCTAACAAATAAAATTACACAATTCCACAACAAAGGCCTTGGGCCGACTGTTAAAAGTATTCGTTTTGGTTATACTTTTATAATAAAATATATTAAATTAAAATAAGTGAAATAGGTAATTGCATAATAGCAAGCAACACACATACAAAACCGGTACCATTTAGCGAATTAAATTTGCCGTGATTCGGCCCGATAGCGGCCACAGGCCACTAGTAAATATATATTGCTATAACAACTAGCAATAAATAACTAAAATTACAGCCTATTTTTTAGTAACACTTGATAAAACCCATGAAATTTTCCAGTGTAAAATATAACTGTACTACTGTGATCAAAAAGTAACAAGACTTTTCTATTTAAATCGCGCAGAGTTATACAAACGAATGGTTTTTTGTTATACCCTAGACAGACTGTGGTTTAATAAATCCGATTTAACTAAACTAGTTGAAGTATTCTATGCAAAAACAAAGGGATTAGCTAAAATCGAGGTTGACACACTGCGACTAATCTCAAAAAATTCACTAAATCGGTTCTATTAAATCGCAATGTGTCTAGGATATTAGGTTGGTAGCATGCTAATAGATATGTATGTAAAATTTCGTGTCAATATCTTTAGTGGTTAATGAGATACGCTTTTTTACTTTCACCTAAAAAAGTGCAGTTTTCGATTTTTTTAAAAGTTCAGCATAGAAGTTGTATCAAATTTTGCTTCAAAAATGGAATTTCGGCTTTCGATAGAAATATTTGAAAAGGTTTCTGGTGTCAATTCATTGTACAGTGCGAGTATTTTTGATTTGTATCTTACCAATGAACACTGTCGATTGACAATTACAGATCTTGTTGACATCACGCAAATATCGTTTGGGTCAGACAACTGACATGTACAACACCAAAAATTAAAAAGTTGCAATCGGAGTTAAAACGCTTGAACAACTGTAACGGCTGGCAATTGCTCGTCGTTTCAAAGTTGGGTGGGTTTGATATCCCTGACATAATTAGGGCTATTATTTATTACGTATGCCACAAAACGGAACAAACAAGAAAAAAATAAAACGCGGGAAAAATTTTGTTTTTGATTCTGTTGAATTGACCCGTTTTCAGAAATTTTTTTTTTATTATTGGTCCAGGAAACCATGATGATTTTTTTTTGTTTTTTTTTTTTGTTAATAAATATCGGTTTTTTTGGAAAGATCGGGAGTGGATTGCTAATTTTTATCAAGTGCACAACATTGAGTGGATACAAAGAAAAATTCGAAAAATTATTTTTTTTGTAGTTGATAAGAATATTTTGGTAATTAAGTTCGATTATAATAATCGAACATTTAAAAAAACTTTTGGCTTGTCTTTTTGAGATATGTAAATACTAAAATCATTAATAAGTTTTCTCTAATTTTATTTTTTTTCTGTGAATTTTATGCTCTGGAAGTTTCCAGATAATGTCAATACAATGAGATACTAATTGATATTAACTAAAAACATAGACCTATTTTGGAAAAGATCAGTTTTTTTTATCAAAAACATTTTTTTTCTGTGCTTAAAATAGTTGTTTTATTGAACTTTAAATTAAAATTTGTGAAAATTTCAATTATGAAATTAAAATGATGTTATATTAAATGAGAAAAAAAAAACTGTTGTAATATAATTGATCCGTTATTAATAAACTAATAAGACATTTATAATGCACTTAATACGAATTAACATTGTTATAATATGTAATTAACGTGCGGCCATATTTAAGAAACCAAGTGTATATGGTCGCTTAAAAATTTTTCACGACAAATAACATTAATTTTTGTTGGGTGAAAATAAAACCGATTACATGTAAAAATACAGTTTAAGAACCAAATTGTGAAAAGGGACCACATGTCCGTTTTGTATGCTGTGCATGTTTGCAAAAACAATAATCTTGAAAACTTAAAAAAAAAAAAAAACAAAGAAAAGCAAACTAAGTTAGTGAATAAAAAAAAAATAAATAAAAAAAAACATTAATCAGAAATTGTATTCCGTAAAAACAAAAACAACAAAGAAAGAAAAACTGTAAAGTGATATTTGTGAGCTGCATAATGATGGCCATCCATAAAATAATAAGGTTTTCTTTTTATATATGCCATTTTTTTTTTATATTACATACTATACATATGTTTGATCTAGTGTTTAAGTTTATTATCTATTACTATCTTTTTCTTTATATACAATATTTTATTTTAGTCATATTTCTCTTATTAATTTCCAAAAATTATTTGTTTTTCCTTTACTTTAATTTAAGATACTGTGACGTCATGGTGTTAGGTAGTAATTAGTAAATAATTTAAAAAAAATTATCTTACTTTGAATTTATTTCTGTATCCTTATACTATTTTCTTTTATTTCGGATTTATGATTTTTCTTTAATAAATATTATTAAATTATTGTAATCATTATCTACATCTTTATGGTTTCATTAATAATTTTTTTTTATTCAATACTCTTTCGGGTTGACCATTTTTATTTTTTTTTTTGATTGTGCATATTGTTCTGTACTTTGTGGCATTTCAGGATGAGAGTTTAACAAATTTTTTTAAGATGAAGTGGTAAGTGCATTCTCAGCATTCTACGGTGAGTTGGTCCATGCCTTGTTTCCGTTCCTTATCTTTGATTTTTTTTTTCCTATTTTAATTCCCTAGTCCTTTTTCCAGCGGTCTAACAAGACTCACTCAAGCTTTGGGAAACCCCACCCCAATCCACTGAGCTTAGCCGGCCTCAAGATGACCGTCCAAAGCCTCTGAGCGAGTAACACAATTTTCTGTTGACAGACCGATACCCACCATCCGTGTTGGTCTCGTTACACAACCATAGGGTGAAAACCACCTGCAACAACATAAGGGAATTCATCGACGGAGTGGCTGGTCTCAGACTCGTGGCCCTCAACGTTCAGTGTTTGTTGGCACACAGCGGAAACACGGAGAGCGATGATATTCCACAGAGAGCAGATCTGTTAATTATTGGTGAAACTTGGCTTGATAACGATTCGAGTATAAATATAGATGGAATTCATTGCATAACTAAATTTAAGAGAGAAAACGTAAGAGCAAGCGGTGACACGATATACGAAAAGGACGGCGCTCTAGCTGTAGCAGTATCACACATATTTACGAATGTTGACAACGGCTATGACAACTTTGGTAAAACAAATGCGATTGTATTTTCTGTTTATACTTCGCCGAATACGACGCCAAGTGACATACGATGCTTCTTACTGCGAATTTTGCTCAATTATACGCCGAAGTGACATCATCATCAAAAGAGAGCTGGACACGATTCCGATTATATGCTGTGTGGTGACTTTAACTTGGATGTTAAAGAGGAAGAAAACCAAAAATTCATCGACTTCATGCAAGAAGAATTCAGTTTGAGGTTGGTTTCCAGTGCAACGGATACAGCAACCCTAAGTGACTGTTGTTTGGATATGATATTTGTAAGATTAGTAATTCCTACATGATATATTTCATGTAGGAATTTCATAACTTACTTTACCTACCATAGACCTATATTTGCAATAACGTAATCGTAATGTAACTTTCTCTATTATTATTACTTAATTTTTATTTTGATCTGAAAGTACTAAATTTTTATTAAAAATGTATGTATGTGTTGGTTTTTTACTGGACATACAGTTTTAATTCTTAATTTCTAAATTTTGGTTTCAATTAAATTATAAATAAAGTTGTTTTATTTTTATGTAGTCCTACGTTAATAGGTCGTGTCTCGGATACAAGCTCGTCGGTTTTTTTTTAATGGAATTGATCCAGACTTGAGAATTTTATTATTATCTGCTGTATAATAACGCGTTTTGGCATTATAACTTACTTAGAAGACATTTATAATCGTTTTCATGAAATTGCTCACGGTAAACATGAAATTGGTTTGAAGGGTGCTTTCTTAATCTTAATTTTACAATCCATATTTTTCTTAAATTTGGTTGGCTGGGAAAACGGTGGAATTTAATTTGAGAATTTCTCAAAAACTTGTTATTATAATTAGGCACACAACATTTTGTAACCATAATGGTTGCTCATAAATATGCAAAGTTTTACATTAAAAAGACTAAATCATATATTTTAACTTTTCAATAAAGAAATTAATTGTTTACTTTTTATATTTAAGCACTGTGCCCGAATTGATATGGCCTAGTTTTTAACATTAAAAATAAAACACTTAAAAAAATTCAGCATATATTTCTTTACAAATCGAAACGCCAAACTTTTTTCTAGACTTGACCGACAGTAATGCCATCTAGTGGTTATAAACCATAGCACTACCTATCGAAATAAAACCAAGCTGTAACGATGACCAAAAATTACCATCAGCGCTCGCAGAGCGACTGAAATATGGTATAGTGGAAATTTTTTAAAGCCGAGGAGTCTCAAATATTTTGTGTATAAGACCACGGCTCTAATCCTCAATAAGAAGTGAAAAAACGAACTTAAAAATATAAAATGCATCAAGTTGCAATATATTTAACAGGTGTCACCATATGATCTGCACCCGAATTCCGGTTCGATGATAAATTTCTCTTATGGGTTTTTTTAATTGTATAAAAAATCCCATTGGCCTAAAAACTCAGGAAACGCGATTCCCGTTTGATCACCGAGAAAATAAAACTCGTAAATAATGTCAAAAAAACCATAATTCTTTTTTTCATGAAAACGAGAACTTGGTGAAGTTAATCAAATAAATAAATCTTTAAATTCAAGAATTAATATTAAGAGTAAGTGCAAGGCATTATTTTTTTTTTCTTATGTGTTCCAATAATTATAAGTAATTTAACTTGTTTTTTTCTAATCACATAGATTAATACAGAAAAAAAACCAGTAAAGAGCAGCAGAGCTTCGTTCCACTAGATGCCTTGTGTTTTTTGTGGGCGACATTATATTTTTCCTGTCGCGCATTAATTGGATCTGCAAACCAGGTCATCAGCCATGGTTGCTGACCATATCCGCTATCACCTAAAATTGTAAGAAATAGTTAAATAAAAACACTGTAAATATGTACATTTAATGTTTAATTAATTTACCAAGCAAATATGGATTTCTTCCACCATTTTCAAAATGGTCGGTCATTTTTTGTTTAATGAGAGAGTTGTTCCACACGAAACATCATACGCCGATCCTCCATACCATCCATTCACGTTTAAGATCATTAGATCAGAGTCACAAATTATTTGGACATTTTTGGTATGTGCAGCCTTCCTCGACGAATAATAGACATTTATACTAGACGAATAATAATATTTATTTATTTTATTATTAATTTATTGAATGCTCGCGGTAAAAAAATTTTAGTTTTGTCAAAATATTACTGTTTACTTTCTGTCCTTAACTAAAACACGCATGCTATAAAATTTATAGTAAGCGAAAACTCATTTGTAGAATGGGAATCGGAAATTTTCTGATAATGGGAACCGACTGGTCGAAAAAAAAGTCAACTCATTTATCATTCTCATTTGTCATCGAACCGGAATTCGGGTGCTGATTATTGTTGCAATGTACAATTGACGATTGGAAATATAGAGAAAGCACTACCTATCAGAATGAAATAAAGCTGTAACGACGACCAAAAATTAGCATCGGCGCTCGCAGAATGACTAAAATATAGTACAGTGGAAATTTTATGAAGCCGAGCAGCATCAAATATTTTGTCTAAAATCACGGCTCCAATCGTCAATTACATTTGAATTTGAATGTATTGTTGTTTAATAATTGTAGCGTTGAACGAATGATTGATTGATGAATGATTGAATCGCTACAATGTGTTGCCAATTCGAAAAACAAACCTTTTTTAAAAATACCATATTTGCGAGTATATATTAAATATACCCTATTGAGAACTGGTACATTTTGGGTTAGTGACATCTAGCTTTAAATAAACTAACTTGCTTGGTGGTATTAATTTATGACATTTGCGATTTGTATACAAAACTGAAAGCAAATTAACAAATAAGGCTGGTAAATATAGATTATTTTAAATAAAATTATTCGTTGTTTGTTTTTAATCCAATTGTAATTACATTAACCATTTTATGAACTTTTTGAAACAAGATAGTAAATAAACTGTCCTATCGTAATAGCTTAGAAAAATGAATTCAAAAAAGGATTATTAATAGAATTTCAATGAGGTTATGTCATTGGTAATTTCTTATTATTGAATTTAATTATAAAAATAATTGTGAAATATTATTCAGTGATTGTAAATAAATATTTATATATTGTAGATTTTTTGTGAAAATGTCATCTTCTCAAGACATATGCGAGAATGTTACAATTCCCATTACAAAAATATTAAAGTATTTTGGAAATTCGAAAAGGCCTGTCCGCGAAGGTGAAGCTATTATTAACGCTGGCTGGATCCACGCTATCGGTACTGAAACCAATTCAAAGCACCGATCCCCTGTTATTACTGGTATGGTCGTCCAGGCTTCGGCATTGTCGTCAACACCACACAAGGTTAAATTTTTAAATATTGATAAGCCAGTAAGGCTTTGGAAATTCTCATGTTCCTGTAAAGCCGGAGAAGGCGCCAAATGCAAACATATTGCAGCATGTCTTCTCTTCATATATCGGTAAAAATGTAAATTAATTATTAAATACATCTATTTCATAACTAATTAATATATTAAATTAAACTGCACAGAATTTCGGCAAAAGTGGGGTAAATTTGGTCCTGCTTTTCCAAAGCGATACAGCGGCGTGACGACAATCGATATGTGTCATACCCGAATAAAACAGCTAATAGTTGATATTGTCACTGATGCTCAAATACATGAATTTTTGCTGCAATTCATAAAAAGTAAAATTATTAATATTAATTAACGAAATATACTTTTAAATTTGGATACTATTTATGTTTCAGCTCAACCAGATTCAGAATTGGCAAAGCTCATACTTGGTATGCGAACAGTTTATTCAGCTCCCACAAACAATTCCAATGCTATTGAATTGTATTACATTTTAATACAGCACGATGGGCCAAACAATTCATTCCGTTAATGGAACGGTTCATGAAATCGAACCCAATGGCTAGTTTAAATTCTATTAAAAAAACTATGGACGAAGCCGCTGAGATTTGTAAAACCACAATCTCGCAAACCAGTGCTAAATGGCTACTTGAAAGGAAATGCAGAATTACGGGAAGTGTGTCGTACAGCTTATATACTTATGGCTCCAACAAAAACCAAAACTGGTCAAAAAAACTTAATACAATATATAATAGCATGTTCAAAGGAAATAGAGCCACAAAGTATCACACATATGCTAAAAAACTTGCCAAAAAATTATATGGCATTCATTATTTACTATTTGACTGTGGAATAATAATTTCCCCTGATCTGCCATTTTTAGCAGTAAGCCCCGATGGCATTTCTTTTAATGGTGAAAATTGGAGTTTAGTGGAAATTAAATCACCTGTCAATGGGAAGATCATGCCTGCTGAAGAGCTTATTAAAACCCTTCTATATATTACAACAAGAGCAAGCGGAGAATATGCATTAAATGAACGACACCCGTACTACGGGCAGATTCAATTGGGATTGGCAGTAACCAATCTGCATAGCTGTGATTTGGTAATTTATAGCAAATTTAATAATAGCTATGTAATAATTATAGTAATAAAAAATGTAATTTTTATAAAAGATTACATTGAAAAATTAACCAAAATCTATTTTAATTTCGTAATGCCATTTGTTTTTCAACAACAATAATGAATTTGAATCAATTGTGATATTCGTGAACCTGAATTATTGTGATAACTATTGAATTAATTTTTTATAATTTACATTATTTTTGTTATATTTTTCTTAGTCTTAGTATTTCTTTTATTTTGTACATCATGAAATCAGAACTATTTTTTATGAATTATTGTTTTTAAGTACATATTTATTTATTTTGTTAAATATAATAAACGGAATTATTTTTTGTTTAAAATTTATCATCCTTTAAAATTGGTGCAGTTAAATTAGACAGTGCACTCACAACTACCATGATGTCGTCAATATATGGTATTACACTGGCACAAATCCTCTCGGACAATACCATCATTTGCTTAAGACGCGCTATTCGTCTTTCTACATGCACTCGTGCGGATGCAATTTTTGTCGACCGTTCTACTTGGGATTTTGTAAATTTGACGAAAAGGAAATCCGGCCTGATCATTTCTATACCAGCCTGGGCTAGTTCGTCCGAGATTAAAAACCCCTTATCGACAATGACTGCATCACCCACTTCGAGTTTATTCCGCAATTCACTTAGATTGAACAATGCCTTGTCCGACGATTTCCCTGTAGCTATTTTGCTTAGAAAGTTAACTGCTCCCGAGGGTGATACTCCAATCAGCACTTTAAGGGTGTGAGTCCCTTTATAGTGCGAATATGTGCTCGTTCTGCAAGTCAAGCATTTTGATTTAACTGTTTTGAACTCCGTATAGGTTCAAACGGTTTTTACGGTTCGAAAATCTTTAAAACATTTGGGCAAGTTTTTGGCATTCTGTTCTCGAGACTGCCAATATATTAATCCTTGTATTCCTTTTGCCAATATCTGGATAATATCACTAAAATATACAGTCATTGTAAATAATATACTATCAGTATTCCACAATGATGTTATATCAAATAAAATTATCGTATTTGCTTGTACCGACTTATCCTCCATTAATGATGTACATTGAGTTCCAATGGATGCATACGCAATTTCTTCGTTTCCAGTTAAGCTTGTTGTCATCACTTCATTGGTACATGTTGTCCTGAAAATTTAATTTTAATATTAGTAAGTTGATAAGAACTAAACAAAATAACCTAGAACTTACTCATTATGGTTTTGTAATGCATTTGCTCTGCCCAAACGAGCTTTTAACCGGAGGGCTCGACTTGGATCTATTCGGTTACTCGTTGTTACAGACGAAACTGGTAGCATTTGACATGGAAACGCTTTTTTGGTTAAAATTTTTCTTCCGCTGAGGATAGCTTTTGAAATATGTTTCTGTTCGAAATGTTCACTGCATATTACAAAATGTTTTGGAAAATTTTTGCCCATTCTCAATACTGATGCCCATTTTGCTAACTCTTTCGAACATTTTTTACATTGTGTGGAAGTCGATGTATGGAAATATAATCTGTTGCATAATTAGCATTGCGGTACTCCACAGTGTTGTACTGTTAAGTACTGTTTTGTACAATTAAGATAATTCGCTAAACAATAAGAATTAAAAACAATAACATAACCTCTTCAGAATACATTTGTTCACAAAAATCTTTATGTAATTGATGGGTTTTTCTTAAGTAAAACATAAGTATAACTAACAATTTTTTGTGTTATGAAGAGGTTACAATATTGTAAATACGACAAATTTTAATTTATACAAAACTTTATATTTTTCATTTATAAATATTAAAATGTTTGCCACTCATTCTCGATTTTACACTAAGCCTTCTTATAAATCGCGAAGATCAAATTTTCATAACAGCAGTCTACTTCAATTTTTTCCGCTAGATCTACGACCAGTAGAAAATAAACATACTCTACAAAAATGTCCTATTTACGAGTATAGCGTATTTCAAACCAAATAGGTGTGGGAATATATTTCCATTACATTTACGTGAAAAAATGGTGTTGTCAAAATATACGAGATATTTTACATGTGGTTAATTTTACATGTAATTAATTAATTATTCTGGTGTATTTTATAAATTTTTTGTAAATTTCTAAAATTGTAAGTCAAAAACAAATTTGCTTTCTATTTTGAATGATTCCTCTTCGTGTGCTAAGCTAAAATTATTTTTTCATAAATTCAAAATATCAGCATGAATTAATGTCTGAATATCTTCATGAACTTATATAATTAATGGCTATATCCTCCAATCGGTGGCAAATAAACTATTTGCGCTATAAAATATGACTACTCGATTGATTTTAACATGAGTTTTTCAATTGAATTTTTGTTTCGTGTTTCGTTTGCTTTTGCGACTGCCTCTTAGTGATGGGAAATTATCGACAATATATCGATACTATCGACAGTACCGTAAATATCGAAAATATCGATAGTAAAAAAAAACATCGATCGATATTTTTTCCATCATTTCTATGTCATTCATTTACATCAGTTTAATTACATACTTACATATTTTGGTTAGGAGGACATCACTTACTTACTTACCTATTTTGGTTTAGAGGGCTTCAGTTTGACATTTGATAAATCGCGAAATTTTTTTGTTTTGGTTTGTGACGCATCTAAATTTTACGGGTTTTCGGAATAGGAGTACTGTACAATATATGATTCAACATTGTTTGTGAATAGTTACTTAATTAAATTCAATTTAATTAATTAATCTTTGTAACACACTAATTTTAAGAATGTCGGGTACGTTAACTTCGTCGAAGGTTTGGAATTTTTTTAAAAAAGCTGCTGGTGGAAAACCAATTGCAAAGTGCAATATATGCACCAAGGAATCTAAGACGAGTGGCAACACTACAAATCTCATCGATCACATGCGCAGAATACAGAAATCAGAATGGGACAAATTTATTCAAAATGAGCCGGGTACTTCTGTATTCGTAAATCAAAGGCCCTTAAAATCGTATTTTACGTCTAAAGACGTTTACGATGTCAATAGTCCAAGACATAAAGCACTTTCGCAAAAATTGGTCGCGTTCATTGCAAAAGACTTTCAGCCACTGTGTGTTGTTGAGGATGCTGGATTCAAGGATTTTATATTTGAATTGGATTGTAAATTTGTGCTGCCGTCTCGCAGGCATGTAAGTGATGTCCTTCTACCAAACGCCTATCGAACTGCCCGACAATTATTGCAGGTTATGTTACAAAGTGTTCGATTTTGCGCGCTTACTACCGACACCTGGACTTCCTCTGTTACTGAGGGGTACATAACAGTAACGTGTCACTTTATACATTGTAAAAAGCTAATGTCAGCTGTAATAACAACGGAAAAAATTGAAGGTAGCCACACAGCTGAACACTTAAAAGATATTCTCTCAGCAGTGATCGCCAAATGGGAAATTACGGAGAAAGTTACGACCATAGTAACCGACAATGCGGCAAATATAGTTGCGGCTACCAATCTTCTGAAAATTAAGCACATGCCATGTTTCGCTCACACGCTAAATTTAGTGGTGAAAGACGTTTTGTCGTCATTGTCAACAAACCCAGATTTAAAAAGTTTTATTAAACGGATTAAAGATATAGTTACTTTTTTAATTCTAGCACAGTGGCAAGTGATAAGCTTCGAAGTTTACAAAAGGAGAGAGATATGGCTGAATTACGCTTGATGCAATCAGTAACTACTCGATGGAATAGTGAATTGGCCATGATACGACGTTATTTGAAATTAAGGGAGCTTACTACAATAGTAATTATATCGCTCAAAAATGGACCATCAGCCTCTGTTGCCATCACAACTAGCGAAGCCGAAGCATTAGGAGATGTTGTTAACTTATTGGATCCATTCGAAGATGCAACCACAGAAATTTCCGGTGATCAATAAGTGACAATGTCATTGGTAATCCCACTAATTCATGGGATTACATTAAAGCTGGACGCATTAATGTCTAAAATAGTCACACCAATTGGGGAACAAATGCTTCAAGAATTGAAACAATCTATATCGAAAAGACTGGTCCCTTATGAACAAAGGACAACCGCCATGGTAGCATCTTTAGTCGACCCTCGTTTTAAAAAAATGCATTTCGAGTCAAAGACAATGCTAACAACGCTCAAAAGTTTCTGACAACTGAAGTTTCGCAATTTATTTCCATGTCACCACAGGCAGTAGAAACTTCTGACACAGAAGTAAAATCAACATCTGACGTCGGCAGTAAAGGCTTGTTGTCTTTTGTATTAGAACACCAAACACCTATATTAAGAACATCTCAGTCGGATCCTATAATTTCTATAAGGCAATATCTTGAGGGACCTATAATCCAACAATCGTGCGACCCAATTTCGTTCTGGATTGAAAACAAAAATAAGTACGAGTCACTTTCAACGGTTTATTTGAAATATCTGAGTGTTCCTGCCACATCCGTACCCTCTGAAAGAAGTTTTTCGGCTGCTGGGGAAATATTAAACGATAGACGAAGTCGTCTTAAACCTAAAAAAGTTGACATGCTGGTATTTTTACAAAAAAATCAGTTTCTCCTTGACGGCTAGTTTATTAATTTTTTCTACTTAATGCAAAATTTTGCAATATTTTTTAATAATTTTTGTACCTGAAAGTATCTATCTATGATTTATTTATATAATATTGAATAAATATAATTTTATAATTTTTCTTTCTAATTTTTGTGTTAAAATTTAAACAGATAGTACTATCGACCAGTGCTGCCGAAGTGAGTACAATCGGAGTATTTGTACTACTTTCGCCTAATGGTTACTCATGTACTCCGCTATTACATTTTGTACTCCCCTGTTCAAATGACTGCTGAACTTAATAATACATATACACAATATTTTAACTTATCGGATTTCTTTGCAATAATTATAATATTTTGGGAGATAGCTGACTTTTTCATAAACCATTTTATCAAAGCTAATTTAAAATGGTTTCTGTCATTCTCAGGCAAAAACCCACCAAACCCGTTTTCTTGCAGTAACGTGCTAGTCACTTTAGCAGACAATATCAATTCAAACATATCAAATTTACGCGAACTACATTAGTTCAACTTCGCAATGGTTTTATTCAGAATCTGAAGATTCGTTGGTAAAACTTATAAAAAGATAATTTAGAGTTTCTCACACAACTTATAAAAACATCAAGGCACTCTGTATACGGCACCAGATAAACTCAAGCATGACAGAGTTTACCCGATTTTAACAAAAACTTTTATCTGATTTGGCTAAATATTTAGATTAGGACCTCCTGAATACAAAAATTACGGTGCAAGACAAATTATGCGGCCATTTATCCTTACTGCACAAAAACGATGTGTGGAAGTCTAGATTTACAATACTCACAAATCCTTCCAAAAGGTAAGACTAGAACCCTATTTTATAGGGATATAAAAATAGTACTGAGATAATTTCTGCAGTCATTTAACCTTTTCAGACTAGATAGAAAGTTGTATGGAAGTTTGGATTCAAGCAGTGTGCTATGGGAAATTTCATTGGTCCAATACGCCTTGACATCAATATTCTCAAATCCTTTGCATACATTTGAATAAAATCCAGTCCCCCTTGCATCTTTCTTGTCTAGCAAGGTTAAATGCCGATAGCAGCAATTTTCTTTCGGTTTTATTTTGACATTCTCCTTCTCGCTTATGTAGGATATAGGGTCATACTTCCTGCAAAATTCAAGAGGAACCAGAAAAATAATAATTTCAACAAGATTTAATTCGAGCTCCAACCCAAATGACTGGCCCAATGCTTACTCTTTATATATATAGGAACAAATATGTGTATTCCTTTCAGTGCTGCAGGCGAACAAAATTGTCTGGGTTGGCTGTGCATGGAAAAAAAAATTGGAAAATTTAATTTTTGATTTGTGGTATCGATCATGATACCATTAGCACGAGTAGTGTTCCAAAATAGTTCTTGCCGTTGGGCCTTGTTTTATTTTAAAAACTCTGATTCCAGCCCTGCTTTATGGCAGAATTATTTTTTTTAAAACTATTTATAGAATTTACAAAATATTGTAGACAATAAATATAACTAAAATCCATCAACAAATGTGCTTATTCCATCCGTTTGATACAGGAGACTGAGAAGATAGTCTGAATTAGTTAAGTATATGTCTATGTAAAATCAAAGAAAAATTGTTGAAACAATGTTTCTAATAAATGTTACCAACCAAAATATCATTAGTGGTGCTTCGCAATATTTCTTGAATTTGGCTCTTATTTTATTTATCAAATCCAAACCCAAATGAAGTGACCCAAGGAATTTTCAGGGTGTGAATAATTTGGTTTTATATTAAGAACTGAAGATAGCTTTATAACTCAGGTATAAAACTACACTAAAATCCATTGGCAAAGGTGCTCCATTTGGTGCGGGAACCCGGAAAATTAAAAAAGGCCTGGAGTGATTGTAAAACACAAATTTTTCTTTGGCAAATCTAATTTCCTTAAAGTTTTTCTCATAACCAAAGTGGCATTAAAGTGTTTTGCAATATTTGTTGAATTTTGGCCTTGTTTTATTTAAGGAACTCTATTGAAATTTACTGTTTGACTTAGCCAATAAATTTGATGATCAATGAATTAGTTATAGCAGCACCACATCAAGAATCAAGTTAGCAAGTTTAAAACTTTTTTAGAAGAGATTTTGCCAACTGCATGATTTGTGACCAGTCGTCGCCACCAAACCAATATTAGCAATTTTTTTAAAACTAATACACAACACATTTCGAGACTTCATAACTGTCCTGTTTTTTTTAGTCTTCATCTAGGCTTAGTAATTTTTGACCTGGTTCACCCCTAGGTACGTACTAAGGTATCTAACAATGACATACCTGACATGTTTGAATTTGCATATGTGTTAAAATTACGCTTTTGAAAATGAAGAGGGTTCGAAGCTAAAGTTGCTTTAAGATAAATTTTCCATTTACCATGGAAAATTTAGATAAAAGTAGCTAAAAATTAAAAATTTCGTCGATCGGTACTCTTCTCTACGAGAAAAATTTAAAAACTCGAAAAGATCTAAAAATATTTGTGATTTCGTGGAGAGTTGTGGCAGCATTAAAAACTATTTAGCTCGAGCAGCATACAGTGCAATAAATAAACCACTTTTCTTTTAATATTCAAATTTGGCTGAAAAACTAAAAACAATTTTAGTGTAATTTGCTGGATCGTGATTTTTTTTTATCAGAAAATGCCATAGGTCTAACTATTGTATTTTCTGAAAACGTACTCCGTTTAAAGTATTCAGAGCGATAGCACCACCGGCACCGACCCTGAAATGAGATACTAACATTAAAATCAGTTGACTGGAGAGAAAACCTGTTGACTTTTTTTATCAGGCTGACTCTGTTAAAAGCCAGATCAACCCTCGGAACGAAGTGGAGCAAGCCCTTACCTCAATCGAACTCTAAAACTCTAATTCTCCAATTCCACAAACCACAACGTAAATGTATTTATGTTTATCCGATTACTTACACAACGTTTTAGTTCATACAAAACTATCACACAGACACACTAACTTAGTGAATTATAAACTATTTTCTTAACATTTTGGTCGTGTCGATTTCTTTTTTTAAAATAGGACGACAAATTGGCAACATAAGCAGGCTGAGACTTTATACATTTGTAAATGTGATAGAAGAAATATTTAAATATTTTTATAAAAAATTCTTAAATTTTTTTGCTCAAAATACGATTTTCTGTGAATCCATAAGCAAAGTAACGTATTCTAATTCACAGCTAATACGTCATTCCTTGCGTATTTAAAAGTATATTTAAGTTTTGACTTCTTCGCTCGACTATACCGAGGCTGCCTAAGGTTTAAATAGTTGTGTTTTATTTTTTTACTTTGTTCTAGTGCTCAATGTTAACCGTTATAAAATATATAGCGATAATTATATAAAGTTAATCAATTAAATTTGGCGATTAAATTTACGGTTTTAGGATCAAAATAATTGATAGTCTTATCTTGCCACACTTAATTAAGGACCAATTCCTCGCGGATTGAAGCTAAAACAAAGTGTGCAAGCTTCTAATAGTAGTATAGGCTTCCGGAATTAGAAACATCATATTAGAGCCCCATTTCCATCGCATGTGTCGAATTTCTTCATAACCGGTTAAGAAGAGTCAAGTTCCATCCTAATCGCACAGAGTTGCGTTAAAATTAAGTATAAACCATACACACGTTTCTTTGAAAATAAAGCGAAAGTAAAGTGGAAACTTTGTGTGTGAGCAAAAACAAAAACTTTATTTTGATTAAAACCATGAGACTTCGAACAACTTTATTTTTTTTTCGTTCAAGTCATTTCCTCCAAGTTTCCTGTCTAGATACCTACTGTGGTATCGTCTGGCGACGACATTTCTTTAAATTGCACCAAAATTTCTTCCAATTACCCAAAATTAGGTTTGTGAAAATGATGAACATGTTCGCATAGTTGACAAGTCCAAGTTGTATTGGTATATATCTGCCAAAATTACGCTTTTGAAAATGAAAAGGGTTCGAAACTAAAATTGCTTTAAAATAAATTTTCCATTAACCACTTACAGTTTCGCTGACCGGTACTCTGACCTACTAGAAAAACTTAAAAATCTCAAAACGATAATCTAAAAATATCTGTGATTTCGTGGAGAGTTGTGGCCACGTTTAAAACTATTTAGCTCGAGCAGCATACAGGGCTTAACACTTTAATAGTAAAATAGGTAAATAGTTCTAAACCAATAAATAAATCACTTTTCTTTTAATATTCTAATTTTGCTCAAAAACTACAATTTTAGTGTAATTTGTTGGATCGTGATTATTCTTAAACACCATCAATTATTTATGTCTAAGGTGGCTATTGTATTTCGTATGTACTGTACTCCCTTCTGACTTGAAATACTCCCCTGAAAATTTGAAACCTACTCCGTTTAAAGTTTTCAGAGCGGCAGCACTGCTATCGATAGTATCGATTGATAAATTTAAACAATCGATAACTATCGATTGGAGTCACTATCGATAATATTCCTTTACTACTGCCTCTTGGTTCTTACCAAAACTCCATTGTAAATAATTCCAAAGGGATTTTTTTTTTACAGGAAATTTTTCATTTACAATGTGAAAAGATATATGCTGGGCTACTTTTGATTGCAAATCACATTGTAAATTTATATATTGTGTATACCGATATACAGGGTGACTGACACGAAGTGTTACCAACTTCAGACTGTTATTGCTGTCAAACCAGTGATGACAGAGCGCTTAAATTTACACCAATGACAGTTCATTGCATTGTTTACAAGCGTACAGAAGCATTTTAGTGGGAAATATTCAGAAAAAAAGTTATCCGCAATGGAATTCAAGCGTAATAGTGTGATTTCTCTATATTTGGCTGGAAAATCACAGCCGCAGATTGTTAACCAGTTAAAACATCTGCATGTGAATAAAATATATGTGTATCGCACCATAAATCGTTATAACGGTACTGGCAGCATTTCAAAATGCCATGGTGGTGGACCGAAATGCACTGCAACATCGCCGTATATCATTCGGAAGGTGAACGCCAAATTGGCTCGGATCTGCGCCGTAGCGGCAGAAAAATGACTCGTGAGGAGAACATTTCGCTCGAACGGATGCAACACATATTGAAAGATCATCTTGGACTAAAGGCCTTGAAATTCCATAAAACGTATGGTCTCACCGATGCTCAAAAAAAAAAAGGTAGAGTGGAAAGAGCAAAGGAGTTGTTACGCTTGCACGAAAGTGGCGATTTGCCGAATTTGGTTTTCTCCGATGAGTCACCGTTCGTTATTGAGCAATATGTGAACAAGCAAAACGACCGGATTTACTTGACCTTACGTTCTACTGAAAATTTGGACCAACGGGTTGCCACTCGAAACCAAGCGCCGCCGATGGTAATGGTTTGGGCCGCCGTAACGGCCGAAAGCCGTTCACTGCTCGTTTTTTTGGACCGTGGCATCAAGATAAATGCTCAAATTTATCGGGATCATGTGTTGGAGGGAGCGTTGAAGCCTTGGGCACAAAAGCATTTCGGCCGCAGAGCCTGGACATTTTAACAGGACTCGGAGCCGAGTCATAAAGCGCGCGTCAATCAAGATTGGCTGAGAAACAACGTTCCGCGGTTCATTTCCACTGCCCAATGGCCACCAAATTCACCGGATGCAAATCCGCTAGATTTATCGGTTTGGGGTATTTTGAAGAGCAAGGTTGGGACAAAAAAATACCAAAGTGTCGATCATCTCTAACAAGCGCTTCGCCGGGAATGGGCCAAAATACAGCAGAACCACTTTCGTAAAGCATGCAATAGCTTTGTCGGCCGTTTGAAGGCCATAATCGCGGCTAATGGTGGCCAAATCGAAAACTGGTAATGCAATTCGAAAATTTAAATATTTGTGAACATTTTTTACTTTGATTCAATAAAATTCATCAAAAAATAAAAATTCTGTGGCTTTTGTTTTGGTAACACTTCGTGTCAGTCACCCTGTATATTTTTTTTTATTGTATAATATTCATGGGAAAGAAAATCAAATAGATTGCAAATATTTGCAATCTACCTTTAGTGAGAACCCATAGTTAGTAGTAAAAACATTATAGAAAAGTTACCACCGACTTTTTGACGATGCAAATAAAATCAAATAGGTCAATACAATTTATACTAAACTAGCAGCTTGCGGCAGCTATGCGTACCGAATCTACAGTGATTAAGCAACCGCTTGCTTTAGGTTTTGCTTGGTTTAGTGACAAAGACTCAATGGTGATGGTGAAAGATATTCAATGGTGAACATAAAATTAAAATTTATTTCATTTACATAATATAATTTTTTATTTTAAGCACTTCTGAATAAGTTATACTTTTGGTTTTATTGCAGTCGGGTATTAGGATAAATTGGTTATCGGAATTTCTAATTCTTGACAGATCCACATATAATTGACCATACGAAAAACATTCTAATCGCAAGTCTACCCCTATATACTTAAAGGTTTGATCCTGTGATTTGTTGATTGTGATTGCGAAGAAAGTTTAATTGGAAACTGAAGCCTATTAAACTGAAAAGGCAAATCTGTAGGGATCATGGGAATGCGAGGTATATATGCTAGTTCTCCAGCTGCTGGTCCTGTGAGAATAATTGCTTGAAGTGTATTATTTCGCATTGATTTGATCTGCAATCTGGTGCCATTACACATGTTGGGCGGATTCAGGTTGCGCAGCAATATAATTGGAGTCCCAACTTTCAATTTAAGATTATATGGTGGAAAGCCTGTGGGATTAAGACTGTTCAAGAATTCTTGCGGATAATTCACTACATCTTCCGTATTAATGATAGTGTCGATAGATTTGTATTCTCGAGTTTCTCCGTTGAATTTGTCTAAAATGATGTGGTTTATTTCCTCTGCAGATGAGTTACGTGGCGAAACGATTCCCGGTAAACCACAAGTCGATTATTCGCCGAGAGATTCGGAAATTTATAAAATCATTCGTCGACAAATGTAGTCACTTATCTATATAGGTAAGTCAGCTAAAAGGATATATGAAAAGCAAGCCGGTTACCTCTCCTATAATTGACTTTGACTATAGAGGAAGTCACTTTATCGTAACTATACTTGTCAACTAACCTTTGATTTAAAAAGGCATTGTACCACTGACTTTAATTCTGTTTGTATATCAGTCGACTAATCTTACAAACAGTATACGATCCTTCGACTTCCATGAATAACTTATTTTTAACGTTCCGATCAATCATTGAACAGGCAATATGGACCAAAATACGACGAAATAATTAAATACATAGAACGTTTATAATAATAAGGTATTTATTTAATTTAAAAAAATACAGGTTTTATAACAATTCCATTGTTATGACTATTTAGTTCATTTAAAATAAAATAAAATAAAATATAAAAAGATATTAAAATAATTTCACTACTAGTTATTTTTTTATATAATTCTTTCTTTTAAAAAAATCTTGCGTGGCCTGTGACACGTTATCTTTATTATAATAAAAAGATGAATCTTTTTTATTTAAGTTGCATATTTCGGTCATCAACTCCAGTATATTTGAATATTTTTTAAAAAATATTTGTTCTGTAACTAAAACAAGCAAATTTAAAAAAGCCATTTTTCAAAATTCAAATTTTAAGGTCTATAGGACTAGTGAAAGTTTGTTAAAAAGAACCTCAAAGAAATTGAAACAAATAGACATTCAAGGTTCTTGTCAAGTTAAATAACAGGTTTTAAAACTATAATATTAAAATTGTTTACTTACCATTTTCCTCAGTATGTAACTCATCAACCTTTTTAATTCGGTCCCACTTCAATTGGTCTTCAAAATTTGTGTCTAGTAATTTCGTTAGGATAGATTTGACAAACCCATTAACTTCTTTTTTTGCGTCACCTTTCCACGTATACTGGGTATACGCATGAGCCTATCGAAATCAATATAAGAAAAGAATAAACAATATAAAAGTTATTAAAATAAATAATTTATTCAAAATACGTATTTATTTAAAGAAGAAAAAAACCGTTGTATATACAGAGTATTAATGGGTTTAGTGAAGGGAGGTAACGATATGATATCTACTGTTAAAAATATCATAGGTGACCCCCAATAAACCCACATCGCTCTATACGTATAAACATATATGCAGAAATAGAACGGAACAGAACCTTAATAAAAATAATTAATAATTGTATGCATACCATATTATCTTTAAACTGCTTATCCTCCAGATTTTTTTCCAGTTCATCCAATTGCGGTTTATTGTCTATATTTGTTACAGGAACAAAAGAGTGTGCTAGCGATTTTTTGCTAGATTCTGATATAATCTTGATCATTGTTTTATTTTGCGCGATCAGTTGATCCATGCTAGATTGTATTTGATCAACTTTTATGGCCAGCATCACTTGAGACTGTTTGAGATCCGCTAATTCTTGCAAAGCTTGTTGCAATGAATTGTAATCGACGCAACTTACAACATTGTTGACTGAATTGCTATTCTTAGTTATTAGTTCCACAACAGATTCCTCAACAGTTTCTGTGTTTGGCTGTTGAACTGTGACCTCAATAGTTTGTTCATCTGATGGTGAAATGAGATCCTCCACAACCTCATCAAACAATTTATTATAGTTTCTTGGGGAGCTCCTAGCATCTAATATATTTGTTTGATTTTGCACGGTTTGTTCTTCATCGGATAAATCAGTTGTTGTGTAGTTTAGACGCAGGCTGCACTCTATATTAGCTGATTTTATGCTGTCTTTTAAGAAAAAAAAGAAAAACATTTTAAACCAAATAATAATTATAAACTAAAAATAATTAAAAACTTACCAATATGATATTTCAATACCCGACAAGGATGTTTAATCCAGTCTGCCCTCGGTATACCAAAATTTTTTAATTCGATACTCCAATTCTTAGTTTTCGGACAAAAACATTGATTGCCATCTTCTGTCAGCCATGCGAATCGTACAACCTCTACAAATTTTTTGTGTGGTTTATTTTTATCCGCAGCAAACTCGATGACTGCAAAATGATCTTTATTCATTTTTAGATAAACGTCAATCTATTTAGTTATTATAAAGAATTTTTTAGAATGAATTATTAGTTGTATATTTTGGAATAAATAGACACAATTTTAAAAACACTTATTTAAAATAATTATTTCGAATGATTCTCACGCTACGATTTTATTACAGAGTCTAATTTGGATTTATAAAAATTAGTTATATTAGATATAATGTATTTTAAATTTGTGTAATTATCTTACTTCTTATTTTGAATTTATTAACTGTTTATTTAGTATTATTAGTTTTCTCATTTATTTTGTGCAGTAGGAAACTTAATTAACGGAAAAAATATTTTTAGTGACGGGCTCTCTTTTTGTACCATTGCAAATAATTTTCGCTCAATTTGTGAAATATGTAATTTTTCAACATTTAATGTTAAATTTTGGCACTGATCTGATATATGTTGAGCTTTGAAGAATTTATTGGGTATGTATAAAAATCGGTTTTTTCTAGGTATTGTTTGGCAAGCAGGAATATTTCGTTTTCGTCCTTTATGAAATGTATTATTTCATAAATTTTATTTTCCTTAGTTAGATTATTTTTTTCATCATTATTTAATTTATAATCATAATATAACAGCTTCAAATAAATGTTTTCAAATGATGTATTTTGCTTCTTTAATTCAATGTTCAGAGCAGTGTTTGTTTTTTTATTGATCAGATAACAATTATTATTTTCATGTAGTCTATTTGCAAACTCAATCAATGGGTGTTTTCGGGCCGCCAATAGTTTTTTAAATGGATTCATATACGATTCGAATTGAAATGCTGAAAACGTATCTAAAGGCCCTTTAAAAATTAACACATCCTTTGCTAAATGACTTAACACATGAACGTTGTGATTTACCATATCTGAGCCATACAAAACAGCATATTCCTTTATAAAATCTTTTAAAATAAGTTCTGCAAACGTATTATATTTTATATAGAAATCTGGGCAACACAGAATTTTTATTGCGATATGTAGTTTTAAAAAATTAGTATAATATTTTTTCAGATGCACTGGCAATGAGTTTTTCAGCACAAATGGTCCGTAAAAAAGTAAAAAATTCCTAAGCTCACTTCCTTTGAAAACGGCGAAATGTTCTAAGGGTCTTATCTGCCTTTGAAAATTATTTGGAAGAAATTGGTTTAAAAATACCATTTTATTAGAAATTAAACTTTTTAAATATTTTGAGAATAGAGGTTTTTTTCCGAACCATATTTTGAGCAACTTTTTTGTTACTCCCAGCAATACAACATGTAGATAATCCAGAGCTATTTGTGATACCATACCTATACCAAGTTCTTCAAGTGGGGAACACGAAATATGGTGATCTTTATCAATTCGTTGAGCAAATGAGTAATCTGTACGGAGCGGGGCATCTAAATTATTGAAACACATCCTGTGGTATTTATTAACATATTTCCCTCGAATACAACATTTTGGACAGCCAGTAATCCCGTTGTATTGCTTAATGCCACAGACACTTGCTCTAGCTGGAGCATCACAAATGATTGCTCGAATTTTAATTAAAATATTTTGTCCGTTATAAGCAAAGCTATCTTTAATTTGTTTCATCTCAGAAACAAACGGGTTTAAAAACTCCACGAAATTATTAGGCTTTTTTGGGCCATGATAAATGCCAATGACAAAAATATTATTCAAGTTAATGTGAGTAATTCTACCTAGAATGAGCCAAAACGAATGCTCAGTATTATCACTCAAAACGGGCAGCCCATCCACATTTAAATCAATATATATAAAATTTGCGGTAATAGACCAATGGAATTTTCATGTGCTAAAATTCGTTTTAAATTTTCCTCTAAGCCAACATGCACATATTCTCCTGGACAGACTGTAATTTTTTCCAGTTTTCGTGGAGTTTGTAATAGAGTTCTATAGTCCATTGGGAGTTCCGGGAATTTTTTTTTCAAAAATTTCAATAATTCTGATATTGAAGTTTTATTTATATTATGATCAATAGACCATTTCTGCAAAAATTCCTTAACGTACGAATTAATTTGTGGGTTGTTGTATGGTTTAACAAAATTAATCAAATCTAAATTTCCACTAATGTTGTTGGATTCAGAAATAGAGGATTTCATAGCCATATTGCAAAAATCATCTTCACTTGAATTAGTAGACTCATCACAATAATTAGAGTCATTTTCTTCACTTGATTCATTTAAAATAGTATCAATATCACTTAACCTAACACGTTTATTTGAAACTTTATATATCCCGTTATTTTCATTCAAATCCACATGTACACAATAATTAGCATCAAAACTACTTTTTCCCGGTTTGTTTAAAATATGTACTCGTATTAACATCACTTTCTAATTCACTTATAAGAATATTTGAGGTTATTTTTTTTTGATTTTCCATAATAAACTTTTCTTTATTTTTTTTTTAATTTATATTTAAAATTATTTATAGATTTATTTTTACGCTTATTATTTATTGCAATGGAATCCATATTGAATGTGCAATTTTTATTATTAATTATTTAATGCAATATTGCATATTAATAAACAATATAAAAAATAACTGTTTTACCTGCTGTTATTTTTTACATATTTAACACTATAGGTTTTTGTTACTCCAATGTGCTTCTTTCAATGCCGTTTTTATTTTTAGTGTGTTTATCTCGTCAAATAATAGACCTTTAATAGAGAACTTCTGAAAATGACTTTATTTATTGAAAAAATAGACATTAAAGTCATTCAACTGTAAGTGGCGTTGATGCTAGTCAAATAATAGACGTTCAAGTCAGTTTTCTGTAATTGACTTAAACAGACAATAATGTAGCACACTTGATTGCCAAATGTAAATAACTGGATTAGTTGTTCGTCGATTAATTGACATTTATGTTATAGTTAGATCTACGTTATTTAAGTCAGTTGTCAGACTCACTTAAATGTCGGAATTTTATAAAACGGGTTTTATTTATGTTGTACAATTAGCATTTACGCCCTAAATATATATTCTACCTTTATGTTTGTTTTATGTAAACAATGAACAGTCACGCATTTCAAATTATGAATTCTGACGCTATTGTCAGTCTTAAGATTAACTATTCGAAAATATTAAGACTTGTGGTTTATCGGGATTGCTCTTTCGCATAGCCAATGATATGGTTTCTACAAAATATTTTCTATTCCTGGATAAACTGCCGAAATCAACTCTGTTCAACTCTGTGTATAGTGGTAACTACGGTCCCTATTTGGTGATCAACTGTGATGATAGAATTTACATTTTGAAATTTTCCATCTCCGATTAGAAGTACTTGCCAGGAGAATTTGGCACTACCTCCGCCAAGTTGCCCTACCTCTCATGTTTGTTCTCAAACTCAATTTCTCTACGAAATTCCAGATAGACGATGATTTCAAACATTCTTTTACATTATCCGCCCGAGTTCCTTTTGGTATAACTGGTAGAGTCTGGCGGAAATCCTCAGCAAAAACCAACGTCACGCCGCCCATTAGTTTCCTGTTTGATTTAATATCTTTTAGGGTTCGGTCGATGGCTTCAATGTGTGCTCGATGACTCATCGTACACTCATCCCACACTACAAACTTAGTTTCTTGTAATATTTTTCCGAGAGGACCATTTTTTCTGATATAGCAGACGGATTCTTGTTAAAGAGAAACGTTTAGAGGTAGTTTAAATGTGGAATGTGCTGTTCTACCACCGCTGATTAGTGTGGCGGCAATACCTGACGATGCAACAGCTAGGGCCATACTACCTACAGATCTAACTTTAGCCAGTAAAATATTAATAAGAAATGTCTTTCCCGTTCCATCAGGAGCATCCACGAAAAATATTTACCCACGGTTGTTGTTAACGCTATCGATGATTTTATCAAAAGCTCATTGTTGATCAGATTCCAATTTAGGAATATTTTCTTGTACGTGATTTCGCAACATAGTGGTATCATACGAACGCCTTAAATTACCTTCGTAGAGATAAGTGGCATTTTGCTGGGAACGGATCGATGAAGGCAAGCCTAAGTCAACTAAATGTTTCTCACTCATACTGTAAACCTTGTCTTCTATTTCAATGAGGCATTGGTTAAAGATATCTCCGGAAAATGGGATAGTGTTATCATTGCATCGTATCCGCTCTGTGTGAAGAATGTCATCACATAAATTTTTTTGGAATGTTTCCCACAATACATTGGGTTGGGTTGGTTGACAGAAAATCAAGATTATTGCGAACAATTCTCTTAACTTGTATATGACGGCTGAAAGGCTGCGGCATCGGCAAGTGTATCTCTCCAGTGATCGTAATTTTCTAGAAGGCAAAGTTCTCAAACTATACTATTCACAGTTCTCAACTGCTTGCTCCAGGTGAAGTAACCTGGAACCTCGTGATATAATAACGTTTTGGCAAAATCATCCAAACTACACAGGTTAAAAAAGCCAATAAGCGTAGTTTTTGGTGGATTTTGTACGATTTGGTGTATGTTGTCCTCCGTAAAATACACACGTTGGCCATTTTCTAAATGTACAGCCAAATGGATGACAGCGGGATATCGTTCATGGATGGACAACTCAAATATTCGCCAGACAGCCTCCGAAGTGCTTATATCGACCGTTCACATACTTCTGTATCTCATCTTTGTCATTTTGGATGCAGAACGTAGCTTGATCCGAACCCTTATTTATGTACTTGCATATATGTATATTTGATTGCCTGCACGGAGTGACAGTATTCAACATTTATGGTATATGAGCACTGAAGCATCGTAGCAATATTGGGCAATGCGGAACAACACTTCTGTTGTCTACTGTCGCTGTTTTTCCAAGTACTCTAATGCCCGGTTTCACAAAATAATAGCAATCTCTAAGTTAAATAATATTCCCTCCCTTTCTTCTTTTATTAAATTGCGATTTATTTCATAATACAAATTCAATGCTTGCTAATTTTATTTCTTTTTTTACATCAACATTTTAACTGGAGAGTTAAATATTTAACTGCCCAATTTCATCGAGCTCAATATTTAGCTGAATGCTAAATACTTCTATGTAAAAAAAAATTATTATCAACTTGCATAGAATTTGTATTATGAAACAAAACGTAATTTTATAAAAGAAGAAAGGGAGAAAATACTATTTAACTAGGGATTGAATATTTTTTTGTGAATCCGGGCATAAGTGTGGTAGTTTGCCCTCCATCTTGAGGAGCCCTTCGTCTGTATGTGGTATAGCTATCATCACTAGTTTGTGTTTCAGGAATAAATTGCCGGGATATCTCTTCGAACACTTGCCGTTTACCATGCATGGTGAGGCTCGATTCTGCTCGCCGCAAGGTTCATGTAACATGTTTTTGCACACTATCTCATATAAAAAAGAGTGTCACGTTCCCTGTCAGGGAGCTCAGCACAAATGATATTATTAATTTCGTCCGGCTGAATTTTTGGCTGCAACCACAAAAGTATATGGGAGTGGGGCAAACCCCGATTTTGCCATTCTACACTTAACATGACACATTTTACTGAACCAAATATTTCATTTTTGGTAAATAGATGTATAAGCTTTTTCAATTTGAGGTTGAAAACTCTTGAAATTACATCGTGTTCATCGCAAGGTTTTTGACCTGGAAATAGTTCATTTTTTATTTCCGGCCAATCGGGGTTACACGTGAATATCACGAACAAATCTGGACGTCCGTAGTTACGTACATACGACATGGCGTCCTGCGTCTTTTCTTACATGTAACGTGGTGAGCCAGTAAATGACGTCGGTAGAATAATGAACTGACCTATGTTGGAAGCATTCTCGTTAGCATCCTGATTCATTGCATCTCGCAAATATATGTAATTGTCAGAACGTTTTTTTGGTTTCGACATATACAATTTAATCTCTCGGAGATCATTTTCGCCATCATGTCGACACAATACTGGTTAAACAAATTCTTGAACAAATGTATTTGATTAATATTATTTGACCTAACCGAGTCTGTACGAATAATATTGCATGCAAGAGACCGTTTTGGTTTGCATCGATTTGGATTATCTTGTTGCGTTATGGTTAGGTAGTAGCCGTCTTCTCCTCTAATAAACATTAGGGGGTACTGGAGCGGATCGTAGGAGCGATGCAGGTCAGAGACACGTTTTAACTGCCTGTCTCGGAAGTGCAGGACGATGTCTCTTGGTCCCTTATCCTCGTCTACCAGAAGTACAGCCACTTCGTTTGTAGTAGGAACATTAAATCTACCGCTGTGTTGGTTCGCTGGTTCTCGGTCAGCATGAATCACTAACTGAAAATCATCTGTTCCTCTTCTGGATCTATTATCAAGATTATATTTTAAACTTTCGATGTAGGAATTGTTTTCTTGCAAGCATTTACTAAATTATGTTTTTATTTTATAATTTAATATTTGCAATTAGATACAAATTATAATGAAACTGTTTAAAAGTTACCGATTTTACTAATCTTCGTGCCATATATGTATTTTAACACATCATAATTTATATATTAACATATTAGAAATGAGCTTGCATTTACCGCGGTCTGCCTACTAATTTCACGTATTCTTTTGTTTTGTTTATTGAAAAAAAAAAAATCTATAGACTTATTTTAATTGTTTGATTGCATTAGTTTCTAAAATGAAATGCTTTTCGAAAATTGAAACAACTTTTCTTCTACGATTTTCAAACAGTATATAGTAAAACTATTGAAAATGCAAATTATATCAAAATATTTTCAATTTACGATGTATTTCATTCATAAAAAAATAAGTCAAAAGCCAATACAATAAACTTTATAAAATGTACAAACCAACAACAAAATAAAATAAATTGATGCGTAGAACGCTAAGAAAAACTCATTTTTGCTGATTGCTTAACTCGCTCCTAAAAAGCCCGATCAATAGCCTAAAACCATCCCGAGGCTAAAAGGAAGCCAACAGTGAAAATTTGGTGAAAATTGGTCCAGTAGTTTGTGAGATTTGCGCTCACTTACATACAAACTATCAACTTTATAATATTATATAGATATACATATTAAATGTGAGTCGCAAATCATTAATTTTTTCATATAAAAATTGCTGACTTGCGACTGGGTGGACGATATACCCCTAAATCATCAACGTTTTCACTTATTCTTTTTTACACGAACAAAACACTTCAGCAAAATTCTATATATGTACATAGTTTACTGAGTTGTGTGAGTCAATGCAATTTGTTGGTTACTTGAGGCTTGATGAACTTTTCCGCTAGGGTATGGCCTGTATTACATTATCATATTTTTATGTCATATAAAGATATCAACATATTTATATTGTAGTGTAACAGGAATACATTCCTAATATAAATAAATAGTTTTTTTCTAACGATATTTAGCTTCAAGAAGCTAAATACTATAATATTGGTTTAGACAGCCGCCCAAAATGATGGAAAAATTCAACTGTTTGTTTTTCAACCAAATATTGGAGATACAAATAATTTTAGTTTGGTTTTCGTTGTTTGTGTTCTCAGAAAAAAATTTGAAATAAATATTATTATTTATTTTTATAAAAATAGGAAAGCAAATATATTTTCGGTGCTTAAACGAAAATACCACAAATACGCTACAATTGTAATAGCAGAAATTGGTGCTGCACAAGTATAGAACCGTTTTTGCTCTATTTTTGGTTTAATATGACTAAAAATATCACTTGTCGTGTAATATAGCAAAATTATTTGTAATATTTTCTTATCGTATTTTTACGTCAGAAAAATATTTACTTTTCTACGACATGTAAATATGATAATGTAATACAGGGCAAGGCATTTTTGTTGGTTTTACCCGATAGTACAATTACACTCCGTAATCGCTCTTCCACACTTTTTGTTAATAATTACACTTCATGAAATTGATAAGGTAAGTACAATTTTAAATAATTTTTATTGCTAAAACGTTATCGTATGTTTTTATGCTACCTATAATTAATTTTTAGAGTAAACGTGAAAAAATAAATTGATAACCCTACGCAAATACTAATCATTAGTTGATTCGAAATAAATGACGTTTCATAAATGTCGTTTCATAAATGAAACAAAAATAATTTGGTATTATTATTTATAAAAAAAAAAAAAAAACAAACAAGTTTTATCTTACCACTAGTATTTTTTGAGATCATCAAAAAGGCGGTGTTAGTCGATTGTTGAAACAATAGTTCTCTAGGATTAAAAAAGATGGCTTCAGAAATTTTTTTCGCCTATAAACCCTAATTCTGCTGTACTAAATTTCCTATAATGTTTTCGAAAACTCCTTAAGGACAATTTTAAAATATATTAGATTTTAAAAAGCTTTTTGTGGCTGGATTTATTTTATGACGCCATGTAAAATTTGAAGCAATTTTTTTAAGCACAGTAATGATTAATAAATAGTCCAGTGTTTGACGGGTTTTCGCTTAGAAGTCTTTCGGACAAAACCGATTGACGTGAAATTTGGACGGTAAGTATGGACTGGCTCGAGGAACAAAGGTTATATAGTGCCGATGTGTACTCTAACCCTGGTGGTGGATGTCCCCCATTCTTGGGGATGGAAATTAGTGCACTCAAAATAACCACAGAAATCTATAGAGGGATGAATTCTAAGCAAAAATTATTCTAAGTATGATGTTGTTTCGATAAATCAATATTTTTCGAGTTATTCGCGATTAAAGATGTTAATTTTTCATATAAAAAAATGCATGTTTTAGAACGATTTTTCATGAATAGAAATAAAGCTTATAAAATAACGAACCGATTGGTTTGTTATTTCTGCAGATGCAATACGAGTCGAGTTGTGGCTCGCTGAAGGTGACTGCTTGTGTTGTGAATCTTTGTGAATCATTCACCACATGCATTCCATTCTTAAAATTTCAACATTGTAAACCATTCTTAATAATTGATAATCATAGGCGTTATACAATTGGTATTTCAAGCACACTTTTAGGCGTTAAGTAAATAAGAAAATAAGAAACATTGCATTATGCAATTAAACGATTGAACTTGAAAACGAAAGTAAATAAGAAACAATGTATGAGGAAATGTAATATGAGACATAACAAAGATAACACATACGATTTCGTAAACATAAGTAAGATCTTAACGCATAAAAATATGGGTCAGACATAGGAAAAGAAACCAAAAATTAATTACATATTAATAAAATATAGAACAGAAAATAATTGTAACACATAAAAATGTCTAGCAGCAATAAAAAAAATGTAGAGTATCGTTGAATACACAGAAATCAATTCAACGATACATTGTATTGAATGACCCAAAATAGTTAAATAATTATTTTATGGAAAATGCAACTTACCCAAATCTAATTAATATTATTTTCTTTAGGGGTAATTGACTCCATTGATATTACAACAAAAATCGTATTGATCAATGTTATTGTTAGTGTAAAACATTACACACTTTTTTAGTATATAAGTCCAGAATTTTGTAATCGAAAAATCAATTGTAATTCTAAATATGCTAAATAAAATCATAATTTATAAATCGACAAAAGAACATAAAAGTGCTACGCACACGTTTCGTTTGTCAATTATCGTGCAAGGAATTCCGAATATTACTAATAATCCGTGCCTAAGAGGCACTACTCAAATTATAACAAAAATTCTAATAATTCCGGTAATAGCCCCCACCAGTGGCAAGCTCGGAATTATTGAATTGATTCAATAATACATTATGTTAACGATTAATCAAGACAAAATTAGGGTCAGTACAATTAAATAGGGTAGGATTAGAAGTAAGACAATTTTGTATATCTTAACAATAGGTTGTTATATTAAATATATAACAACAGTATAGCTATCACATATAAAACAGCTTGTTCGCCGATAACTGAATTCGAACCTTTCAACGTTAGATAACTGAAAAATTACGAATTTTTGGAGGAAAACTTGTCAGACCTTTTTGAAAGTACCTGAAAAGACCTTTAAAATGAGCTTGAGTAGTAAGTCGTTAGCATAAAATCATAAGGGAATGATAAAAATAATGAAACGGTGATCTCGTTTTTTCGGAGAGAAAATCAGCAATGAAACCAGTGGCTTAACCGCAAGAATTAAAATTAAACGTAATCTATTTACAATTCACTTTATTTAGGTATTATTAATATGTTCTAGAAATTTGAACGGTTTAGAATGCCTAGGTTTGAAAAAATGTTTGATTCAATTTTCAAATGATTTTTGAAATTTTTGAAGAACTAAACAACTTTACAGCCTTGGAGCGATTAGATATAGTATCGTAAAAATTAAGCAATTTATCGTTAAAAAAAACCAATCGCGTTTTTCGGTGAAATTTAAGGATTGCTCTCAAACATGCAAAACCATGTTTTTGAAACCGGCCCATTTGTTCATCTTCTTATTTTTTTAATAACATGCTTGTTTAAACTTTCATGTAATAATACTAAAAACATTAATTTGAATTCTCCAATATGTACACAATAAACATTAATAATCGTAAAAATAAATAATTAATAGTTTTTTTTAATTTACAAAACCTGCTTGTTTTTGGCGTTCTACACCAAGTTACCCCTTAAATACCTACTCTGCGCCTGAATGCTTATAAATTATTAATTTTCACTAATAAATTCACTATAACCAAAAAGTTAGAACAAATTTAGATAAAACTTCCAACCGTATAATTTTCAGTATTTTTTTGAATTTGCTTACTTAAATAAATCAGTGGCTGATTGATAGCCATTTTTTTTTTGTTAATTACTACAAAAATCGATGACAGATAGTTCCCTCAATTTAAATTTTACTTGTGAACGTACTGATGTTATTTATCTCAGTGGAAATATCTAATGAAACAACAATGTTACCAATAACTGATTAGTGAGTAGTATTTATTTAATTAAAATAGTGTAAATGGACGAATCAAAACTTCTGAAACACAATAATCAAATTTAATGAATTCATTGAAAATGCTGGCATACTTTAAGCAATCGAAAAAACATACTTGTACACCTTTTTCTTATATACCAAGGAATGGCACAGTTTAACTGTACCTCAATTTTAATAGTACGCGCATAACATTTTAAATTGGCAGACAAAAGAACAACATCAGCAACCAAAAAGTCATGAAAGATAATTTATCTTCTCAAAAAAAAAAAAAAATCCAACATGCACACGTAATTACTTTCATTTCATTACCATATACAACTTGGAAATTTCTTGACAGTTGATGTTATATTATGTTGGAATAAATTTATTTCGTACAGCCTATTGTACGAGTATATTATATTGTACAGTAAATGAGACAGACACGATGATTCTTAAATTTTAAACTTAAATTTGAAAATAAACAAAAGAAAATTCTAATTTTATTTTATGTTAGGATCGAAAAAAAAAAAAAAAATAAAAAAAATTGGGTTAGCATATACACACAAACATACAAAAATAATACGTTTATAGAACAACAACAAACGACCGAAGGAGTACGGATAATTTTGATAAAATCATCAATATTAGATTGAAATTTCGATTTTTTTTTTGTACATTGTCTCTAAATATAAGATAATAAGATTTCGATAGGGGATTGTAATTTTCCTAAATTACTATTGCTTTGGATATTGACTGTTGAACTTTATCGACCTACTTATTTAAATTTAATAATAATACTTAAGCTCCTATATCTCAAACCAATCTGGATCTTGCAGTTCATTGGAGGGAATGCACATAACATCACATAATACGTTTTTCAATTTTTAAGTTTGTTTCCTTAAGATGTTCATATACAATGTGTTTCATTGGCAAGTGATCGGCCGGAAAATTCGGAATATTTATGTTAAATTATCGCAAAAAATCCTTTAGGGTCTAACTTTTTTAATTTTTTGAGTAATGTTGGTGACCCCTTTTCACATTTTTCATCATATCTTCCAAGTTATGGGCTCGATTTTAATTCTGCTTGCGGTTTTTGAAAGCTTATGAGTCACTATATTGGTTAATTTGCACACTTAGCCAGGTTTTTTTTTTTTTTTGCAAGAATGTAACAAATTATGGAAAAATAACATTTTGTTTACTTAAAACGTCTACTTTTAATCTACAGCAAAATATTTACAAATTCACAAAACATTGTTACTACCTACCTCTTAAAAATACCGTGCAAAAATCATCTAAAGAAAGTAGGGAAATTAAATAAAAATTACTTGATGTTCAAATTAAAGTCAAAGAGTTATAAAAAAATACTGTTTTATTAATAATCACTAAAAACAATTTTTATTACGAATTATTAAACATTGTTTATTAAATGACATGTTCGAAATGCTCTCCACCCTCTTGCAAACAAACAGGTTGCCTCTTATTTCTTGCTGAAAATTCTTGCTGGCAATTGCTTGCGAGTTTCAATAGCCAGGGCGTACACTTTTTGTTTTATAAATCCCCAGAAATAAAAATCTAGGGGCGTAAGATGAGGGGGACCTTGGCGGCCAGGCTACAGGACCTCCTGCAGCTACATCCGTCTTCTCCTCAACAGCGGCACTTCTTCCATGAGCATTATTATTATTATTATTTACCGGAGGGCCATGTGGGCGATAAGCCACCTCGCACCGCGACCTAAAAGATCTGTTGTGCTGGACCCTACTTAATTATCCGTCCAGTCAATATTCAGGCTCTTAATGAATCTGACAATACTACTGGCCGGTACAAGATACATACTATCCGGGCTCATTGTTCTCCCTCCTAGATGTTGCAGTCTTTGCTGGAAAATGGCTGGGCAATGGCACAGAACATGTTCCGCTGATTCCGCTTCCAGACCGCAGAAGCGGCATCCATCTGTCGTACTTAGGCCCATCTTCTTAAGGTGATACCTTAAGGGGACATGACCTGTGAGGAAGCCAGTAAGCAGCCTCAACCCAGGTTTCCTAAGTTCAAGACACTCCATAACCCTGACAGACGAAGGTGATATAAATTTCTTCGCCTGCCGTAAACCTGGAATTCTGTGCCAGTAGGAGGACTTTTGAACATCCTCCCAGCGTTTTACCGCTGCTCTAAGGTGTCCCTTAGTGACACCGCAGAAGGGTTCTGGTCCAAAAAATGGAGAGGCAGAACCCTCACGGGCGAGGCCATCAGCTGCCTCGTTTCCTTCGATTCCAGTATGACCTGGCACCCACATAAGTGTTACCTTATTTGAGCCTGCCAGATGTTTAATAACCTTCAGACAATCCCATACCAGCCTTGACTCAACGGTACAAGACCTAAGAGCTTTTAAGGCTGATTGGCTGTCTGATACAATATAAATCTTTGCATCGTTTAGGCCTTTTGCTATGCCTATCCTAGCGCAAAGTTCTATAGCATGTACTTCTGCTTGAAAAACGGTAGCATTGGTACCCAAGGACTTCGAGAGGGTAGTGCCACTCCCGTGTATTCCTATCCCCGCCCCATCTTCCGTTTTTGGTCCATCTGTAAACCATACCATGGACTCTAGCTCAAATGATGGTCCACCTGCCCTCCACACATCCCGGTCAGGTAACCTAACACAGAATGGTTTGTGGAAGTCCAGTTTAGCTGGCATACAGTCGGAAGGCATTCCTATGGTAGGGTCTGTCTGAAATTCCTTAAGGATTTCCATATGACCCACCATATTGCCTGGCTTGATATTTCCTTCCGCCTGCATTTTCAGGGCCATACTTGCAGCGTCCTTTTTAATATGCAGGTGTAACGGTGTCAGTCTTAGAAGTGTCTCCACCCCCGCGGTTGGACATGACCTTATTGAGCCCGTAACACCGATGCAGGCTACACGCTGAACCTTATTCAATAAGGTTTGCGTTGTCTTCTGCTCAGTTTTAGGCCACCATACAACCGATGCGTAGGTGACCATAGGCCTAATGATTGTAAGAAATGACCAGTAGATCATTTTTGGTTGTAGTCTGTAACAATTCGATTGTTATATAAAAATTCCAATGGTCATACCGTCACACCGCGTCGCATAATTAGTATTGAGTCTCCTTATTAGGTTACGCACTGTATTCATAGCGCATTTTGTTAACATAAGACTGTTGTTGTACGGAAACGGTGTTTAGGCTGGTCAATATTTGTGTGTAATTGTATCCAATATAAAAAAAAAATGTACATCAAACATCGTTTACCGACCCAAAAGCGATTGATCCAGTTTTCCGTTTATTAAGGCTATTCTTGTTGTGCATGATTTCAATTAGAGAATCAAACAAATAAATATATTTACAGTCTCGTTCGTGGTTTAACAAGTGACAGTGCTCGTGTCAACATTAAATTAATTATAAAAATTAATAAAGTAAATTAATTTCGGTATAGCCTTACGGCATTAATATAAAGTTCAATTTAATAGCCCAAGGTAAATATATTATAAGTTCTAAGTGAAACCACGCAATCACTCTGTAGCGAAATTTCTTTTTCTTTTAATTTTGTTATGTGCAGAAGAACCCGTGATTCATAAGACCATTACAACACAGTTTATGGATAGTTGTTCTGGTACCATAAGCAGAAAAAACTGTAAGTCATTTATGATTATTAAAATATTCGCGCGATACAAATATATCATCACGAGCGATTAAGCTGATCAAAACGAGTATTAAATCACGAACTTTGCGTGGTTCTTCTTGGTCATAACGCAAGATTATAAATCGAGATATTTCGATATTAAGTAGAATACTGACCCGCGCAAATACGGTTGATGCGCAAGCGTAAACGGGATCAATCAAGGATAAATTTCCGAAGACAAAGTATTGTGACCTCTACAGAGGCTTTATATTTATGTATATCACCATCGATGTTTAAGACCTATATGTGAATTTATTTATTACTTTAAATTATATCCGTTTAATTAATATCTTATGTGCTAGTTATTTTCATACATTAAATTTATTTTGTTTATTCTTATTACTTATTTATATACTTAAATTCATATATATCATATGCAAACAAATTTATAATATTTATAAGTGCATGCAATTTAATTAAGATATTTACTAACAATTATAGAATTACTCAAACATATAATTTTGATTGCGCCTGAATACCGTTTATGTTGTATAATTATTTTCAGTAGTATTCCAAGTTTGTGAAAATAAATTGTGCTTCGTACATTGTTTAAAGCCAAATTCTAATTTACGTTTCGTTTTATTGATGCTCATTTTTATTTAATATTGTAATGTATGGGTGATTATAGTATGATCATTGAGTTGTGCCAGTTTTAGAATTCAAGATGATGTGTTAAAATTAAAGTGATGATTTGAGTTCCGAGCTCCATTTTGAGCATGGGGATATGCCAATTTTTGTTGGGCTAATTATTTTATCGTGTTAGGGTGGGTAAAGAATGATGATCATTTACAGCCGATCATCGCAACTGTGGATATTTCAAACAACATGATATTCAGTTAATGAAGAACAGTGATTATGTTTATTTTCTCTTCAGTGGTCTAGCTGGTCATATGTAAAACGGGGTGTGTGTTGTTTTAGTGTTTATTTTTTATTTGATTTCAAAGCAGCATTTCTAGCTCTAATTGGATGGTGAGAAAAACCCCCCATCTGACTGTCGCCTAGCCGGCAATGTGCTGCCTCACCATTTTTTTCCAATTGGAGATTCTGATAACGGTGTGAGGAAAATAAGAATTTCATATCTAGTTTCATTTAACCGGGATAGACATATTTAACAGCTCATCGTTACAAGTCCCCAAGTACGCCCATAGAGTCTTTGACAGGCCCAGAGAGCCTTGATGGCTCTATTTTGAACTTTCAACAAATGTTGGTTCCAGTTCAGTCTTTGATCTAGGATAACCCCTAGATATTTAACCTCGCTGGAAAAAGGAACAGTAGTACCGTTTAACGAGGGAGCTGTAAGCGCAAGCTTTGTCCTCCTCGTAAAAGGAACAATGACAGTTTTGCTTGGATTGACACTGAGTCCTTCCTGGTAACACCACTGCCATATTATATTGAGTGCATTTTGCATGCGATCAGAAATGACCTCATCAAACTTGCCTCTGATTATGATAGCCACATCATCCGCATAGCCCTGGACATCAAACCCATGGCTACTCAGAAGGACCAGTAGTCTGTCAATAACCAATGACCACAAAAGAGGAGATAATACGCCTCCTTGGGGACAGCCCTTTACGGCCTTGATGGTTACTGATTCGCCACCTAGTCTGGCAGTAATCTCACGATGTTCCAGCATGGAACGGATCCACCTAATTGTGGAAAGTGGAACCCTTTTTCCCATTGCTGCCCTCTCTATAGATCCATAGGAGGTATTATCAAACGCCCCCTCAATGTCCACAAAGGCACAAAGGGCAATTTCTTTATATGTTACTGCTTTTTCAATCCTCGTGACTAGCCCGCTAAGGGCCATAACCGTGGATTTACCAGTTTGATACGCAAACTGGTCCCGATGCAGCGGATTCTTTCCAAGGACCTCACTTCTTATTTGATAGTCCAGGATTTTTTCCATCGTCTTCAAAAGAAACGATTCCATGAGCATAAGCAACGTGTTTCCTAACAATTCTCAAAATACTTGTTGATCAAGCCTGTTTGGTAACAAGTAAAGTCCGATAAGTTGATCGTGGATCATTCCCGCCAATACATTTATAGAAAATTGGCTCTGGAAAGTTGTCTCCCTTATGATGTGTGGGTTTTCGACGCCCAAACATCGAGGTTTCTATAATTTGTTATACCCGCCCCGGTGAAAGTAACTTCATCTGTTCACAATATTCTCCTTATAAAACTGACAGCACTTCTTTGATGTGAAATTATCCAGTTACAAAAAACTGATGTGGCGCCATGGTCCACATCTCTTAGACGTTGAGCACGACGGAAGTGATAAGGATGAAGGCCTTCTCTTTTAAGGAATCTCCATACGTTTTTTCTCGATACGCCTAGTCTTATCGACAGGCGACTGATACTTGTCGTAGGGTCAGCGCGTATTAATCGTAATACTTCCTCTTCCACATGTACGTTGACATTCACGCTGGACTCGTGTTGTTGTTGGAATAAGCCTTGTTCGGGAAAACGACGATATATTGCAATGAACGTCCTACAGTCAAGTACTGATCTGGGGGTCAATTCTCGTTCTATGAAAAAATTTAGTGAAAAAAAATCTTTTCATTTACATCTAGTCAACCATTTTAATTTTTTGAATGCAAAAAACAAAGTTATATAATTTTCACAGTACCGTGGGCCGATTCTGTTTCCATGAAAAATAAAATGAAAACATTTCTCAGTGGAAAAAAACATAATTCCAAAGTGTTTTAATGAATACATGATTATTTTCGTCAAAATATTCTCATATGAAAAGAATTTGTTCATTGACCATTTTGGTGGTGAGAAAATCATTTAAATGTGTCTCTTAATGTACCGATTTACCGGTATACCGAAAGTTGTGTCCAAAATCTCAAAGGGTTGTGGTTGACTGCCATCAACTGATCGTAATTCAAGCGAACTTGGTAGTTTTCATAGTTTATAAAGGTATTGAAAAATAGAAAGAGCTTTTGTTAATTTTCCAAAATCCTAAACTATTTCAAATGTATATTTTTGAAATTTTTTAATTCACATTGATGTTCAGTCGGTTTAGGTTCAAATTTCTTGAATTCTTAAAATCGACTTAATTCCTAGATTTCCAAAATAGTCCTTTAAAGTCTTAATTTTAAAATTTTATAATTCCCTAAGCTTCTTTAATTCTAAATTCAAGCACCTGATTTCTACTCCTATTTTAAAAATCTGTAAATTTAGAATATCCTATTGAATCTAGGGTTTCAAAATTATGTCAGATTACAAAGAGTTTTTCGAAACAACTGAAATTAAAAATTCGAATTTCGGTGTAGTAAATAAAATTTAAGAGTTTTAATGCTTTCACAATAGCGCTTCACACGCTTAGACTATGATCGGTATTTGAGTATTCTTCAGATTCTAGACATTTCAAAATAATGAAAATTCGTAAACTCAAAAATACTTTCAACTTGAGACTATCTATATATGGAACATTTTAAATTTTATGAAATTTTTATTATCCCATTTTCATAAAAATTGGCAAATACAGGTTATTGGTGAAATTATAGAAATTAGTAATTATTTGGGCTTTTTAAGATTTCAAATTTCGACATAACTTATCTTTATTCTTCAATCAGAACTCTCTTGTACTTCTTCAAACTCTCTTGTACTTTGTCTTAGTTAGAACTTTAAAAATCGAATTTTGTAAGTATGGATGTACAAAACTTCTGTGTAAAATATCAAATTACAAGTTCCACAAATAGATGACCGGCATTTAAATGTTACAACTAAAGTAGTGTATACTTTATTAAAAAAAAAGTAAAGCCTAAAAAAATTATTGGTATATTGTCGAATTGCGTTCATTATGGTTGCATAACTTAATTAACATAAGATACCTATCAACATAAGCACAACGCACATAAGTTAGTCACTTATTGGCCGAAACCGGCAACGGGAACAGTAAAGCACAACAACAACGTTTATCTGGTTAAATTATAAACATTAATACTACCAACGGCACTTAAGAAATCATAAGAACAACGGAAAAATCATACAACATAATAATAACTCAGCGCGACTGCAAAATAAAAACCGAAAAACCGCCTACGGTACAATAAGTAATAAATAAACATCCAATTGTACAATTGATACCACATTTACAGCCGAAAAGGAGGCAACGGTATTTAACATTACGTCAACAAATCGGTAAAACAATTGCACACAAATTTTTATCTCACTACAGCTGTATAAATAGCGATCAACGGCACATCAAATATATCATATACAACAACCATCATACGAGAACTACAACAATCAATCATTTATACAATTGTCCAATAAAGACATACAAATAAAACAAATATTCAATAGAAGACAACATCAGCCATTACAAGCAAAATTAAAAGAAGAAAAACAAATCACCTACACACGTGAGCAGCTTCATCATACCAAATCGCAAGTTTTTCAAAAAAAAAAAAAATTTATTTCATTTCTATATTTCTTTTGCGACAGCACCAGTCAAATAACATTTGCATTATATCAGTTTTTTTCTATTGTCGACTGGGCTGTTATTTAACGTAATTTTAAAATTGTTTTTGACAACTACATACATTATATATGAATTTACAATTTGAACATATTTCGAAACGAACATTTTTTTATTGTAAAATTTTCACCACCACGCCTCGCTAATTTTCATATTCCACTATCGCTAATTTTCTCTTGAATTTTTTTTTTTTTTTCTCTTTTCGAATCCGATTTCGTTCCGAATTGTTTCCCCGCTACACAACATTGTAACTATTTCTAGTCGGTAACATCCCGGGAATTAGGGTACAATTATTCACATACCAAAACATAGTATTAAAATATATATAATGATTAACTCAGACGACGAAAGTACCAAGCCGAAACCAGGCGGTTCACAGGTCACAGGCGCCGTTAGTAAACAAAAACAAATAACGACAGAGGATGATACCCAAGACATAGAGATGGAGATCGCGGGTCAAGAAAAACTCAATTTACCTTCATTCTGGCCTGAAAATGCCAGTAACTGGTTTCAACTAATTGAGATACAGTTCGACCTCCGATGTATCACATCCCAAAAGTCAAGATATTTGCATTTATTGTCAACAATCTCTCCACAAACGTTTGACATAATTTCCGATATATTGCAAAAACCGCCACAAACCAACCAATACAACTTTCTGAAGCAAGTAGTAAGAGCCTTCAGATGAGCGTCAGCTCGAGTCACTACTTTCCGGGCAAGATCTTGGAGATCGCCGCCCCTCTGATAGTTACACATTCGTACACTCGCAGGAACCAATCAGCTGGTAAGCGAGACTTTCATACGAACCATCTGGATTCGAAAAATGCCAGAAATCATCAAGATTGGACTCATGGCGCAACCAGACTCAACACCGATAGAAACCCTCGCAAAGACGGCAGACCGTATGTTCGACGCACTGAACGTAAAGCAACCAAACTACCAAATTCACTCAACACAATCGAAACAATATAACAACAAAAACCAGAGACAACCAAGAACCACGGAACGAGCAGAACGGGGCCGCAGTGGAGACCGTCGATCACCAGAAAATAGGGGAACTATACAGGATCGCTTAGCTCGCATCGAGGCTCGATTAGACGGCTTGTTTAGGGACGGCCGAAGCCTATCGCAAAATCGGCGTTCACCATCTCGCCCGCGGTTCACCAGAAATACCAACACTTACCACCAAGGTATTTGTTGGTATCACGCAAAATTCGGCAAAGCTGCCAAAAAGTGTATCAATCCATGTTACTGGCGTAAACCAAGCACAACGGCCAGCATGGAGGTTGACCAAAATCAAAAAAAACCAATAGACAAACGGGTCATGACTACCACGTCGCACACCCTTAGTTCTGCCGCAACTTCCAATATTTCACTATCTACACGATTACATTTATTCGATAAAATCAACAAACTAAGGTATCTAATCGACACGGGCGCTGACCTGTCGGTTATCCCAGCAAAACATTACAAAAACGAATTTTCAAATTACAAACGAAACCTCGATCTAGTCCTTTCGGCCGCCAATGGTACACCCGTATGGCACACGTATCCACACGTATCCACACGTATGGCACAAAATTGCTGCAGGTGGCTCTCGGACTGAAACGAACTTTCACCTAAATTGGTTTCTAAACAGTTAAACCAAATTTGTTGTATTGTTTTTGATGTAATTTTGACAGAATATATAATTCATTATTTTTTGCTTTTTTTTTATTAATTTTTTTGTTGAATGTTATTTAATTCATGTAATTTCTAATATGCTACCGGTGGTTAGACCATTTTAATTGTGTTTCGATTAACACGAGAAGTATATTAGTATTTACGAACAGTAATTCAACGAAACCGACTAATAGACATAATTCTATTTATTTTAATTAAATGATTTTTAATATGTTTCGAAGATTGTAAGAGAATTCAATCCAGTTTCGAACTGCTGAGCTTATGATTTTGAAAAATCAATCTTCTCATCAGGCCGCGGCGACTGGACTGATTATACCACAATTTACATTCTATATATACAGAATGTGCAAAAAATTGTAAGAGAATTCATCTGTATTAGTACGATTCGCTAGTACTTAAAGCACAGCACATTCTGTATACATATATAGAATGTAAATTGTGGTATAATCAGTCAAGTCGCCGCGGCCTGATGAGAAGATTGATTTTTTCATAATCATAAGCTCATCAGTTCGAAACTGGATTGAATTCTCATACAATCTTCGAAACATATTGAAAATCATTTAATTATTTTTTGCTTTAGTGCGTGTGTGATTGTATTAAAAAGTTGTTAAAAATTAAAATTTTGACAGGAAAATAAAAATATTTTTTTTATTCACCACAAAAAAAAAAAAATTAACACGATACTGACTCTCTATAAATTTTGACAGGTGGTATTAAAAAACATAACCTAATTTTTCATTCTCTGTAGCATTTCATATTTCAATAGTGAGACGCAAAACAAAAATTTGAAATAATTTATAAATAAAAATGGATCAGCCCCAATTAAATAAAACAGGCCGTAGAATCGTCGAGAAGCCATACGCAGTTTGTAAGTACATTTATAATAATAATGTTGAATAAGTCAATTAATTTAAGTTTACATAATTTATATTTTATTAGGGACATACGAAGAACGCGTGGTTCTACTAGTAACACGAATTAGGTTAGATTTTTTATTTACTTCGAAAAACTCTAATATGAGTACAGCGTGGAGGTAATGTTTGTAATTTATAGTGTTATGTGCTAGATATTCATTGTATTCGTTTAATTTAGTTCATAGAAGAGTGTTTAACGAATGCAGTGGCAAACTAGGTCCCGGAAAGACTTTTTCAAATTGTAGACAACAGTGGACCGGATTGATGAAAAAATATAAGGTTCGTAATTGATGTTTTTTGTATAATCTACCAGTTTTATTATGTAACAACAAATTCGTTTTAATTTACAGAGCTTTTTTTTTAAAAATTCGGGCGATGGGAATGGAGATGATGCCCCGCAAGGAAAAGAAGACCGAGAATGTTGGCCGTATTTTGAAATTATTCATAAATACGCCAGCAATAAGGATAATTATCATCCACCTTATCTAATTTCCAGTAGTGAGGGTGTTATTGCATCTAAAGAACCGACATTAGCCAGCGATTTTGATATCTCAATGACTGAAACGTGCAGTCCGGTCCCACCATCTAACAGCCCGGTGCCTTCAACATCAAATACCGAATCGACTCCATCTACTTCTCGTTTAAGCGAGAGACCAAGTTCAAAAATGACGCACGAAAGGTACCTCAAACAAAGAGAACAAAGAGACTGCAGATTAGAGAAAAAAATCAACGGAATGCTAGGAGTATTCGGCCAAATGGTCAAATATGACTACCCAAACATAAATGTCGATGCCTTATTGATTTCGTCTGGATCTGATGATTCTGATTAGTCATCCATCAACGGTTAAATAATATTTTTAAATTGATTTACTTGTGATAAAAAATAATTTAAATGTCTGTATTTTTGAAATAACATATGTAGGTATACACTTGTAGATATCTCTGCTTTTAGGACACTCTTGAATATTCTATAAATGTCTGTATTTTTGAAATAACATATCTATATATATAAATATATTTATATATATATATATATATATATATATATATATATATATATATATATATATATATATATATATATATATATATATATATATATATATATATATATATATATATATATATATATATATATATATATATATATATATATATATATATATATATATATATATATATATATATATATATATATTTATATATATATATATATATATATATATATATATATATATATATATATATATATATATATATATATATATATATATATATATATATATATATATATATATATATATATATATATATATATATATATATATATATATATATATATATATATATATATATATATATATATATATATATATATATATATATATATATAAATATATTTATATATATAGATATGTTATTTCAAAAATACAGACATTTATAGAATATTCAAGAGTGTCCTAAAAGCAGAGATATCTACAAGTGATGCCGACCAACGTTCCGAACCACTAAATCTAATTTTTTACCCAATTGTTTCCTAGCTGTATCAGAAGTATTAAAAAATAGTTCGACTCAAAATCTCTCAATCGAAAATTTGAATTTCTTTGTAGATCTGTTTTTTGCTTATTTTAATACTGCAGGTGAAAAATAATTGAGGCAAAAATTGGAGTTGACGGTTTGGAATGCCAGTCGACATCTCTTGCATGTGACAATGCTCTAAGACTTTAGTTTTAATTTGAAATAATTATAATGCTCTATTATTTAATTTTAATACTATTATTTAAATTTTGATTTCATCGGACTGAACCCGATTGTCATCAGCAATATTATAATTTAAAATTTTAATTTAGAAAAATGCAAATGATTTTGTGAATTGGAGTTCCTTTTGTAAAGGCTTTTTAGTTTTAATTTCATATTGAAAACAAAATATAATTGAATTATATTATTTATTTGATAAAATAAAATACCTAGAAATTTTGTTTAAATTATTTATTTCAAAATAAAGAGATATGACCATGTTTTAATTAATCCATTTGGTTCATTAATATATTTCGAAAAGCGGTGGCTTCTGAAGAATCGGTCGCTTCCGCGTAGTCGCCCACTGATCCTTCAATATTTTCTATCTACGCATCTGGTTCGGGTTCTGGGCCAATGTCTCCTCCTGACACACAAATATTGTGGAGAACGCATGCAGCAAAAATCGTTTTTATTGAATTTTCAATTTTGAGCTCCAACGATTTGTTAAAAATATTTCGCCATCTCATTTTAAGAATTCCAAATGCACACTCCACTACATTTCGGGCCCGACTGTGTGCTGTATTAAATTTTTTTTGCTGTCCTGTTGCATTCTTAAATGGCGTAATAACCGCCACAGGATTCATTTGGCAGGGATAGCCACTATCACCTAACAAATAATGGTTGTTCTTTGTATATGTCCCATTCTGAAATAAGGGACTATTTTTGTATACCCTTGTATCGTGTACGGATCCTGGAAAACCAACGAAAATGTCATTAAATAAATGACTGCTGTCCACCACAGCCTGACACTGAATCGAATAAAAACATTTATAATTATAATATTCGTCGTGTCTGTTGATAGGGCATTTTATCCTTATGTGGGTTCCGTCGATGGCACCTATGGCGTTAGCGAAAATGTCGCTTTTTGCTCGTCTACAAAACTTAGCACCGATTTCAGACAGGTCTTCATTAGCAGGTGTTTTTATAATATGCTGCATATGTTCAGTAAAATAATTTAATAATTTGTGAACAATTGATTTAACTGTGAAACTATGGAAAATATATTATTTAAATATAAATAAACAAGTACCATTTAGTGGTACTTACCGACTGATTCCTACGAATCCTCCAGTTACTCTATAGCTACATCCAGCTGCCATCCAATAAAGAAACACCATCAACTCGTATTCTTTTGTCCAGCCGTGTTGTTTGTGTGGCATTAACTCCACAACTTTTCTAAAACTTACCGGATGTAAGCGTAAGTGCTCCCGGGTTTTCATTACATTTCCCTGCAATATTGCAGTTACATCGTCTGAGATGACTCGCAATTTACAGTATTCTAAAGACTAAAACATGGAAAATTGATCACAAAATTAATATAAAATAATTATTAATAATTAAGGTTACTTCTCTTATTCTTCTTCTGTATTTCATAATCAAAATTTCGTTTGAATTATTATATTTTTTATATAATAATAAAATTAGTAATATAATTGGCGATTTTTTTTTAACGACACAACTCATTTTATTTAAATTTATATAACGTCAAAATTTTAAACAATTCACACAGCAAATTAAGTTTTTCTAGTTAATAAATTTCACCACGATAATTTTATTTCACCTAATTTTTAACTAAAATATTTTTAATACATTCACACACGCACTTAGTATCCCCATTGCTCTTAACCCTGCGTTACTAACCTATGGGTGTAAACGACCCAATTTATTTTCGAGTTCGAAAAGTTGCAAAATAAACAATCATCACCAACTTCAGACCAATATGTATTTTAACCTTGTAAATTTCCTTCCATCTTGAAATTATTATCAGTTGCGTTTTGTCGTTCGAAGGTTTAACATCGTCAGAAACAAAAAGTGTTTGGGTCGATTACACCCAGGTTAGTAATTAAGTTTTATGTTTTAGGGTGTCTTACACCCAGGTTAGTAATTACGTTTTAAGTTTTTGCGTGTCTTACACCTAGGATAGTAATTCAATTTTTTGATTTTTCTGTGTCTTCACGGTTATATCTAGGTTATTTGTTCAAGTAGATTATTATAAAAGTGAAGGTAAATAGAAAATAACATTATATTTGTTTAAATTAACGGTAAACATACATATGTATATGTTTTTATTAGATGTGCAGTTATGAGAGAGAACAGGAGAGACTTAGACAAATATTGGCGGAATTAGACAGTGAGGATGAGTTTATTGGTGACCAATCATCGAATGAGAGCGATGTAGAAATACAAAGTGACCATGAGTCAGACACCGAACAAGAGCTCGATACCGAAAATAATTCTGAAGAATCGAATGAAGACAACTTTAATGGTAAAGACGGGTCCATTTGGAAAAATAAGCCTTTTGTTGTTAGGAGAGCACGGTCAGAGAATTTATTTAGAACCTTACCAAGTCTAACGGACCGTTCTAAAAATGTCAAAACTCCACTAGAGAGTTGGGAACTTTTTTTTAATTTTGTCGACCATATAGTGGAAAATACGAATTTATTTATAACCAAACAACAAGGGAATTATAAAAATATTAAGCATGCGCGTACTACCGATATAACAGAAATGCACAGTTTATTTGGATTACTGTATTTATGTGGAGTGCATAAATCCTCCCACGTCCACGTCCGTGACCTTTGGGCTACAAACGGGATGGAAATGGAAATATTTCCCGCCACAATGACCTACAACCGGTTTCAATTTTTGATGCGGAGCATTCGCTTTGATAATGTGGACACTCGACAAGAAAGGCGTCAAATTGACAAATTAGCCCCCATCCGGGAAATTTTTGATAAGTTCAATATAAATTGTCAACAAAACTACAATGTGGGATGTTATGTGACGGTCGATGAAAAGCTTGAAAGCTTTCGGGGGCGTTGTAGCTTTAGGCAGTATATTCCAAACAAACCAGCGAAATATGGAATAAAAATATTTTCAGCTGTAGATTCCGTAACGTTTTATACCTCAAAACTAGAAGTTTATTGTGGTCAACAACATCCTGGTCCATATAATTTATCCAATAAAGCAGAAATCATAGTGCAACGATTGACGAAACATCTTCAAGGAGCTGGCCGAAACATAACTACAGATAATTGGTTCACAACTTATCCATTGGCAGAGGAGTTGCTGCGAAACAAAACCACTCTCGTAGGCACTATCCGAAAAAATAAGCGATTTTTGCCACCCACGTTCACTATAGCCAAAAATCGTGCACTGAAGTCAACCATATTTGGCTATAAAAGAGATACTACTATTTTATCGTATGTTCCGAAAAAAAACAAATGTGTGTTACTTCTGTCGACACTGCATATGGATGGTAACATTATAAGTGGGCCAAAAAATTTGCCCGAGGCCATTGAATTTTACAATAAAACTAAAGGCGGTGTAGATACCACCGACCAATTATGTGGAAGCTATAATGTTGCCAGAACCTGTCGTCGTTGGCCTTTAGTCATATTTTTCTGTTTGCTTAATTTATCAAGCATAAATGGTCGCATTGTGCTATTGTCGACCGTAGATCCACCTCGGAAGTATCAGAAAAGATCTTTGTATATAAAAGATCTTGCATTGAGCCTTATGCAAGCTCAAATTAATAGACGCAGCAAAATAAGTAAATTGACATCAGCTGTAAGAGACAGTTGTATTAAATTTGCTACTAATCCTGCGACTAATCAGAACCAACCAACTGAAACCTCACACATTCAACGTGACTCAACCCAACCTTCTTATAAAAAAAGGAAAATGGAAAAATGCAGCCGATGTCAGATATGCAGCTATAAAAATGACCGGAAGACAAAAACAACTTGCATCGAATGTGCCAAATACATTTGCGGTAGTCACACTATATCGATTTGTACTTTGTGCTATAAACAAATGGGTCAAGTAGCCCCAGAAACCGCGTTAACTAGTGATGAAGAGTAATTTCGAAAAAAAAAAATTTGGTAAATTACAATTTTTCAATGAACTGTATCTCAAAATATTTGCTCTATCACAAAAAAATTATTTACACATTAATTTTTATTTATCATTTCAGCTTTCCAAAAATATATGAAACAATAAATTGTGATTATGGATTAAACGCCTGTGATAAAGTCTACAGAGTAACCACCAATTTATATATTATTTTGACTGAAATTTAACGTTTTATGTTTAATTAAACAAAAAAAAATTGAAATAATAAAATGGATTATTTTTGAGTTTAATTTGCTGTTTTATTATTAAACTTTCATAAAATAAAACTTTTAGTCATTTGAATGGTTCGGTTCTTTAAATTATGAGTTAAAAAGTTATGGGTTGATCGCACCCATGGTTAGTACTTTATTACCAAAAATGATGGTTAGTAACGGAGGGTTTTAATACAAATTTCGATAAACAAGTGTCTTGTGTAAACGAACAATTATTTGTCGTTTATGGTGAATTCAGCGAGGAAAATTTGCTAGCTCGTGAACACGAATTATTGAAATTTCGTCAATTTTTTTACAAAAAAAGTATAGAGCAACCATAAAAAAAGACAAAAAAAATTGGAAGGGGTAAAAAAGTTGACGAAATTTCAATAATTCGTGATCACGAGCTAGCAAATTTTTCTCGCTGAATTCACCATTACTGTTCCTTCGTTATAAAATATATATATTTAAATTTCGGAGTAGGCGCAAACTATAAAAAGTTAATTCAAATTGGAGCTTGGTTTACACACAACTATTTTTTCATTTCATTTTTTTCACGGAAACAGAATCGACCCCCTGGCTGGATATCGATGCCTGTATTATTCGACAGCAGCGCGTGCATTTCCATTACAAAAGCTGTATACAAAATGCACATCGGCTACATGAGAAGGTGGTAGATCACGCAAACGTGTCATGGTAATGAATAAGCGTTTACTTAACACAAACTGCCCTTTTCATTATCACACAAACTTAAAATTGTTCAAAACACAGAACACTAGGAATACGTAGTTTCATACGATCGGTTAGCGAACAACTGAACTATTTATTATTACTTAGAACCAATTTGAGTTTTTGATAATTTAAAAAATCAGGTACATTCTTTAAAAAAACCTGGCTAAGTGTGTAAATTAACCTATAAAGTGACTCATAAGCCTTCAAAACCAGCAAACAGAATTAGAATCGAGGACATAACTTGGGAGATATAATGAAAAATGTGAAAAGGAGTCACCAACATTCCTCAACAAATTGAAACCTTAATAACTGGCAAAGTTTTACAGTTAGGCCCCCACTTAAAAGGATTTTTTACATAAATATTCCGAGTTTCCGGCCGGTCACTTGCCGACGAAACACATTATATAACAAATCTATTGGAATGCATTGAAAAATCATTTATTATTACATTTAATTAGGCGTTAATTAAATCGCATTAGGCTGATGGAAAAACGAAAAACATAAAGAGAAAAAGAATATTATTAAAAATGTAAATAAACATAATTATGTATACAATTAGAATCAGCGATGGATGAGAATGATGTTGATTAAAATGCTTTTAATTATTATTTTTAAACAAAACAAAACCCAGCGCTAAAAATCCGCTAATTTAAAGCAAAATTGTCTCGCGCAATTTTTTTTTTTTTAAATTGATAAATTTATTATTGTGCTTTCGTTCTGATATTTTCCCTGGCTGTTTCCCCAAAATAACAAAATATTCAAAACCAACAAAAATTAGTATTCATTTAATGTTGGTGTATCCAGCACAACAAAAAGAAATTGTTTCGTTAGAATAAATAATTTGGTTTTATGCTTTTTAATATTTTTGTGATGGTGCTTTTGTAAATACAACAGCAATATTTTTTTCTAAAATAATAAAATGAGATAATAAAATATAAAACCAGAAGATAAAACGGTTTTTAAGGTATGCAGATTCAATATTCCGTAGTAAAAAAAATTAATTTGATAAGGTAATTTTTATGCTTAATGAATAAACAAAATGACAGTTCTGTATTTTTGTACACAGAATAATAAACAGGTTGGCCAATATTTTTACGGTTTTGTATATATTATATTTTACAAAGGCATCGAGTTTCAGAGGAATTCAATTTTTATAGCTTGAGGTAGATTAAACATTTTTGTAAATCTTCTCATATTTTTTTTATATATCCCCAACCCTCTAGCCTCATGTAAGTAGTTTCGTGCCAAATTCATCCAATGTATGTGAGATTCGTAAGTTTAATGGAAAATATGTTTACCGATAAATTTTCGATGAGAAATTTTCTAGTGGCAGAAAGCACAGGATGGTGGGTTGGTGTGGTTTGAAAAACAGAAAATTTCTATTTATTTGTATTTAATTTTCATTTTTAATAACAATTAAGCCAAGTGATTTTGAGATTACTAACAGAGTTTAAACAAGGTTTTCTGTGAAACAAATTTGTTGATAAATATTTATCTTGAAACTCAACATTTTGATTTGTATTTGAATTGAAGGTTCTGGATTTTGAGGATTAAAAATAATTTCAATCGAAAAACTCAATTTACCGAAAATAACAATTAATCGAAAATAGTCGGGTGAAATGACAAATTTTTGAAGTGGAATACTTAGTAGCACAATAGTTGTTTATAGCCTAGTGATCAAAATGCGATATTATCCACGAAGGACAAGTTTATTACCTCTGGGGATTGCTCACTAGTCACATTTGACGTTTTATCTGCTTTTATAACACACAATTTATAAAAGTAACCGTTACTTTTGTTGTTTTGATCAATATTCTTAAGTTTTCATCACCAACCACAAAACTTGAAACAAATGATCCTGGAATCTGATTTTAAGAGCTTATAGTTGTCTGCCAGAAAATAGTAAAATAAGGCCAACAAACCGAAACAACGATTAAGATTAGTTTAATTTTAAGTTTTTATAAATTACACCAAAGTTCGATTATTTGACTCAAAAAAAGTTTCCCATTTATTCATAAACCTTTGCACAACCTTCTTATGGTTTATTTTATCTCACAAAACTAGGACTGTAACTATTAAATCATGGATTATTCTAGCCATATTTATAATAAATTCTTTGTAGGTTCATGATACATTCCCGATTAATTTCATTATTTTATTTGATAAGAATCTACAAAGACTTGAGTATATTAATATAACATACAATGATAAAACGAGATAGTGCTTAGTTAAACGTTTGTATTTGTTACAGCAGAAAGATGAAAAGTCGAACAGATTTGTTGATTTTATTAAAATTCTTCGAGATCATGTTTACCGGCTCATTGTCATGATCATGTTTAAAGATCTCTCTAATTCCTACATGGTGTCTTTATTTTAATTATACAATATTTCCAACAAATTATGAAATAAGCTCTCGTCTATTTGCCAATGTTGTCCTGTGATAGTTTTACATCTAGTAGGATAGGCTGGTAATTGCTTCAGATTAACGTATTCGTAATCCCATCCGTCTTTCCACTGTGTATATTAATGTAAATCAGTTAATTTCGATAATGACATTATTAAGGGTGTAATTTATGAGTTAGGCAAGATATAGCCTGATTTTACTAGGTACCATTCGCACATTAAATATTTTCCTCGTTTGTTTCCTCTTTACTTAAAACTAATTTTAGTTGACGTACGAAAAGAGGAAAATCTGATGCAAAAATACTAGCGGCTAACAGGCTGAATTACATGTTTACATGAGTATGCTTGTATTAGGTTTTGTTTTTGCCGTATTATTCTAAAATTAGTTTATATGCAAACAGGGGAGAAACGAAGACAACAACTTTTGCATGAATACTCATGTAAACAGGCTAGTTAAATTCTCAGTGGACTGAAGAAAGGAGTCGACTTTGGCCGTAGTCAGTCAAAAACCTTTTCTTGGCCGAAAATAATTTTAAACTGTTTGACTGTCAATTGTCTTTTGATTACTACATAAAACATATAACACTTCACATTTCTGAAAAAATTAGAAGTTGGGAAAAGTACAACAATTGATAACACCGACACACAAAAAAAAAAAAAAAAAATTCTGAATCCGAGGTCTGGCATGTCAATTCTTATGTATTTTGATGCGCTGAATACGAATCCGAAATCCGTTTTGCTCTATGACCCACCAGTTTTCCACAAAATTCCAATTTTGGGTCAAAATTGCCCAAGAAAATATAAAAGTTTTTTTTTTGTACCGTTTACCCGGATATATCGTTTCCGGAGTATTTTTAACCGCAAAAAAGGATTCCATAGTTCAAATTTACTTCTGACTCTTCATTATCCCAAAAAAACCGTGTCAACAACAAAATAATGTGTGGCTGCACCCAAGGCACCTTCACGTGGTGACGATGGGCAACAAAGTTGTCCCACTATCCGGCTAAGTCCCTGGGTTACGGCTTTCATGCCATCATGGCAACCACACATAAAAATATTACGATGCAGGGGAGAGATATCCAAATATTATATGCAATGCATGTTCAACTATGCTAAAGCGGTGGAAGAATACTAAGAGTAACTCAAATTAAAAATATACAACACCCGCAATATCGAAAAACCCTTTATCGAAAGAGGAATGTAATTTTTGGAATACCGAAGTGAAAGGTTTTAATTTATAGAGTAAATCAAATATAAAGTACGCAGACGTATGTACGATGACGAAACCTGTAAAACCCTATTACCTCAACTCACGTTTTTCAAAAAATGAAGTAATGGAAGTTTCAAAGGATAACGTAGATGAGAGTGAAGCGTCCAGCAGGAAAGAATTTTACAGCAGTGAAAATGAAACGGAGGAGAGTAAAGAAGAGTATATTGCACCTAAAGAAGAGAAAGCTCCAATACTATTCACTCAGAATGACCTCAATAATTTGGTAAGGACATATGCATTACGAAAAGATGTATCTGAAGACTTAGTTAGTGAACTGAAAAGTCGAAACTTGGTAGTCCCTGGAACAAAATCTTCAATTTATCGAGAAAGAGAAAGAGAATTTTGGAAGCAATTTACCAAAGAAAAAAGAAATTCATTGGTGTATTGCACAAATATACCAGTACTGATGAATGATTTAAAACCTAATATTTACAAACCTAACGAGTGAAGACTATTCGTTGACTCCTCAAAACTACAGCCTAAAAGCGGTACTACTGCACAATGGATGTAAGTATGCCACTGTCCCAATAGTCCACTCAATCTCTATAAGAGAGAAATATGGAGATCTAGGATATATTTCCACTACACATAAAACTTGGGCTGATGAAGCAATATGTGAAGGCATTAAATAAAAAATCAAATCAATGTTTCCAATACATAGCAAAGCAATTTTCAAAAGTGACAGAGGCTAAAATTAAAGAAGGTATTTTTAACGGACCTCAAATACGAAAACTATTTCAAGACAAAAATTTCGTTAAAACCATGCAAAAAAATGAGAAAGCTACATGGCTCAGTTTTAGAGAAGTTTGTGAAAACTTATTAGGGAACACTAGAAGTGAGCATTACAAAGAAATTGTTACAAAGTTGATAGAAAGTAGAAGCTCGATTTTTTGGATTCCCATCTTGATTACTTTCCTGACAATTTAGGCGACTATAATGAAGCGCAAGAGGAGCGCTTCCACCAGGATGTAAGGGTCATGGAAAGGAGATATCAGGGAAGGTAGGATGTTAACAGGTTAGCGGAGTATTATTGGATGCTCAAGAGAGATGAAGAAAAAATCTGAGAAAAAGACGTAGGAATCACTGATTATCCGAGGCGTTAGGAAAGTCTGATGATGTATAATTAAAAGGTTGAGATGATGTATAATTAAAAGGTTCCTTTGTGAATTCTGATTCATGTTCTCTCGTGTACGAAGAAATTCCAAACGCTTAGGACACGTCACGGAATTAGCAGTGTGATTTCTTTTGCAATTTGCACACTGGTGTTTTATTATACTGTGTCTTTGAGTGGACATTCTGAATCATCGACGTGAGCTATACTAGAGATAATATATAGCTGTTTCATATTGGTAACGTGCCCTTACATATAGCATTTTAAACATTTCGTGAGATGCTCTGGTTTTTTAAAAGGGACATCCGATTTACAGGAAATATGGCCGATATAACGGTGACATTGCGGTGTCTTTGGATCTATTTTTTGTTGGTTCAAGTTTAGTTAATTTGGATGGGTTTAGTCCGGTTTCTTTAATGTAGGCCTCCACCTCAACAATGGGCATTGATGGTAAACCAAATAAAACAATACGGAGATGTTTTATTTTCTTCAAGAGTGAACGAAAAATATTCAGCTTTTAGTTTGCTTAACTCGTCAGAAAACAGTTTATATTGAGTTGAGTCATATACGGTCACATTTAAGCCAATTGATGTGAGCTTCATGTCAAATTTACCGATTTTTAGCTGATTCATGATTGTGCTGATTTCGACCGATTTCATTTTGGTGACGATTGGAGGTAACCTCGATACTTTTGTTTGATTTGTTAATACACCGCTACGTTCATTGCTTCCAATATTATCGTCATTGTTGTTGTTTTTGTAAAAAACTTGTAAATTTGTTATTGATTGGTAATTTATATGATAACAGATATCCTCAACCGTTATTTTTTGTGTTTGGTTAGGCCATTGTAATTTTTTTGTGATTAGGGCTATAATCACTATCAATACGCGGAAAATCACTAAATTGTCTTTTATACATAAGTTAGATGAAACTAACTTAGTATAGATTTAACACCAATTATAAGACTTTTATTTTCCGATTCCTTTCAGAGAATACACTTCAATTAATAACAGAATATACTTTGATTTTTTTTTTTAGAATTTTGATTTTAAGCATGAATAAAAAAAACACGTCTATATCAACTCAACTATAACTCAACAGTAGCATTATCGATCATGTTTTGTCTTCCGTTCCGTATCAGTTCTTTGTACTTGTTTCTTTGACCGATCTTTCTGATCATGAATACCTACTAATACGTTATACGACCCCTAATAAACGAACGATTATTACAAAACAAGTAAAACTGTGTAATGAATAAGCCACATTTCAACATATTGAAAATGATGTTCTGGGTTGTACTACATTTCTAAACTTTTATCATTTATTGGTAAATGTAATTATAGAAAGTAGCACTAATAGGGAACGCGCGATAAATTTGCATGATTACAATGAGCCGTGGTTCACCAAGGATCTGAAACAAATGTTTAAATCGCGAATAAAATTTCAGAAGCTTAAGAAACGGTATCCCAATAATTTGTCTTTCAAAAACGTATTTAGTAATCTATAACAACAATCTTATGAAATGGTAATTAACCTAAAAACAAAATACTACCCAAATTTATTAGAAGACAGTTTACGAAAACCTAAAAAAATGTGGTCTGTTATTAATGAAATCTTAAATAATCGTAATACTATAGCACAAGACCCCATTAATTTAATTATAAATGATAAATTAGTCACAAGTCGAATTGAAGTTGCAAACCGATTGAATGAATATTTCAATAATATTGGTATATCATTTGGTTTCAATCTTAACTACAATATTCTACCTTATCTTAATGTAACTAAATCAAATTTTGTAACTTTGAACTCACAAATCTAGAAGAAATTAAGCTAATCATTTTTAGTTTGGAGTCATCTTGCTCATGGGGCTGGGATTCTATATCAACAAAACTCATTAAGAGTGCTAATCCTACAATACGAGTAACTCCTCTTTTGTACAGTTTTATAAACGAAACTTTTTTATCCAGCAAATTGCCTGACGGACTAAAAATAGCACAAATACCTCCAATATTCAAATCTGGGGCGAAATCATGAAATCCGTACGGTAAATATTAGCGATAGTTTTTCTATGAAAAATTTAGAATAAATTCAAAAAATGGTCAAAGTTACCCAAGTTAACCCCCCCCCCCCCACACACACACACACACTTTTAATACATAAATTATGTAGTATTGGAATTAGTGAAAACGCTCTTTTACTATTACAAGATTACTTTTATAATCGGAAACACTACGTTCAAATAGGAAACGACAAATCTAAGGAGCTACTATTAAAGTGTGGAGTACCACAAGGTTCCAGTTGAGGGCCACTGCTGTTCACTGTCTACATGAATGATATTTTTTCTCTGAACCTCTCTGGCAAAATTCAATTGCTCGCAGACGATGCGGCAATTACTAGGTGTGTAAATATGAATCCGGATTTTTTTAGTAAAAAGTACACGTTCTTCGTATGATAATGGTTAGTATTTTATTCAAAGTATTGTCCATTATTAGTTATACATTTTCCCCATCTTTCTGGCAATGCGTGGATGCCACGCCAAGAAAACTGTCCTTCTTTTGAGGCAAACCAGTTATCGAGCCATTTTCGTAGGAAGTGAAGTGCTCCTCAGCAAGCCCGTGCCACATCGATTCAAATAAGTGATAATCGGACAGAACCAAGTCTGGCGAGTAAGGCGCATGTGAAAGTATTACCCAATTAAGTGCTTCCAACTTTCCCTTGACCGCTTTTGCTTTGTATGATGGTGCATTATCATGAAACAAAATCACTTTGTGTTGCCTTTTATCATATTCTGGTCGTTTTTCACGCAAAGCTCGATTCAAATTGATCATTTGTTGTTGGTAGCGTTTAGTATTTACAGTTTCATTAGGTTCTAGCAGCTCAAAATTAGTCACACTCTTCTGATCCCACCAAATACAGAGCATTGTCTTCCATCCGAAGCGATTTGGCCTTGCAGTCGATTTCGATGGTTGTCCTGGATCAACTCATGACTTTTTGCGCTTTGGATTCTCAAAATAGGTCCATTTTTCATCGCCACTCACAATTCGATGGAGAAATCACTTTCTTTTGAATCTGGCGAGCAACATTTCGCAAGTGGTTTTCGATTTTCCTGTTGTCTTTTATTCAGTTTATGCGGAACCTATTTTTCCGGCTTTTTGATCTTTCCCATGACTTTTAAACGTATGGAGACGGCTTCTCGTGACACATTCATTTGATTCGCGAGGTTTTTCTGCGTTTGAACGTCTTCAAACTTTTTTGGTGGTTTTCCACGTTCTTCGTTTCTCACGTCAAAATCACCACTTTTGAATTTATTAAACCACTCATAGCATTGCGATTTTCCAAGAGCATGCTCACCGTAATGACCGATGTGATTCTGCAGCATTTTTCTTCAAATGATAACAAAAAACCAATGATGTCCGCAAATTATAATATCTAGGCATAAAAATCAATGATGTCCGCAAATCATAATATCTAGGCATAAAACTCGACATTTTTAATAGGTAAGAAACATGCGTTATTGTATGAAACTTGTATGGTTATGAATTGGATGTCTTTGACAGATGTGTTACGACAGGCATACGTCTCCACTTGAAACAGGCAGAAAATTTTTGCGAATATCCCAAAACACTCAAATAATCAAAATTCTTTTTTATAGTTATAAAATACTATGACCACCATGGTGTTTTATACTTATGCTCTATTTTATGATTTCCAAATTTAAATTTAATGTTCCCTCCGATTGTTATGTAAACATATTTTAAATTTTTATGCATTTACTTGTTTTCTTTCTATTCTACATTCTCCTCATTATCATGTACAAACATATATATCTCTTGCGAGTTGGTGTATGTACATGTATTATGTAGTATGAGATGGCAATCTGCAACGCAGACGGCAATATGGAATATTCCAGATTGAACATTTTAATAAAGCAAACAGCTTTATTAAAATGTTCAATCTGGAATATTCTATTTTTCTTTCTGGTATCATTGGCTTAAATTGACGCGTGATATTTGCTCTGAGTGGGGAATGAACCGATCGGTGTATTCGACGTGAGTCCGATGCGGCCCAACAGATAAGTGTGTACATATGTTCGTCTTATTCGTTGTATTTGTGTACAAAAAAACATAAATTCCAATAAAGATTTTACAATAATAAAAAAAAATGATGAAATGTGTGCACAGATATAGCGATTAAGACGAACAGCGATACGAAACCAAATGGTAAAAATAAAGAAAATAGGAGGGGGAAAAATTTGACTGATTTTATTTTGATTGAAGTAAAAATAAATGGTTAGGCTAGTCGAGTTTTGGATTTTGAATAATTCGGTCAAGTTTTTATTTTTTTTACTCAAGTTTTGAGTTTTGTGATAGATGATGGACTTTAAAATGGAGACAATGTATAAGTTTTTGATTTATTTAGCCAATATGGCAATTTAATTATTTTTTTTTGATTTTTTTGTCTTGAATGAAGACGGTATATAATTATTTTTTTTTTGAGTAATGATAAGTTTTATTTTGTTAAATAAAAGTATGTGACTTAGTCTGTAGGGCCACAAACATACATAAAACATTATAAGGCCAAGTTTTGTAAAAAAAAAAAACTTTATAGAATTGATTATTGTAATAAAAAAAAGGAATTGAATAAATAAAATTTTAGAATAGTTCTGTTTAATAGAATCGAAATAAATTTACAAAAACAATTATGTAAATTACCTAGTTAACATAAAATTTTGAAAAAAAAAAAAAAATAATAAAATAGAACATAATAAATTTGTTAGTGTTAAATATAAGAGAAAAACTGTTGTTTTTGGTGGTACAACCGTGTAGGCCAACGAATCTTTATGTAATTTTTTTGTTGGTTGGCTACGGTTAAAGTATGTTAAATTAAAAATAAAAAAAAATTATTAATAATAATACTAAATTCTTAATCACTGATTAAGTTGAACAAACCTTATTATGTATATTGTATATATTTTTTTTTTTTTGTTGAGTTGAATAATTAAAAGTTATAAACAAAACAATCTAAGTTATATATCTTTTATGGGTGTTGGGTGCGTCTCAATAGGGTAGGGGTTGACCGTCTATAGCCATGTATCTCGTGGTCTATATTCCAACGCTGCAACTATGTAGAAACCACCAAATGTGTCTAGTATACCTCCACGTGGTAACACCCGGGCAACGATGTGAAGCATCGGCGAAATACTAGAGGCGAGTGCAATACACTATAAATGAGCAATGAGCAGAACAAATAAGGAAACTAATACCCCAGGTGGTACACCTGTTGCTCAGGTAAATCCACCCTCTTCGGAGGTCGGTCTCATGGATTCTGGGGGAGACCAGCCATTGCTATATTACAATTATTTTAACCAATCCCAAGACATGTTGGTGAATAAACAAGCTCATTTGAGTGAAATAGAAAAGGATAATTCATATCCCTTCCAGAGGAGTAACAAAGTCGCGTATTCTCCGAAAAGAGGCGGTAGTCCCTCCATTGAGGCCAGCAGCCACAACACTCGTTCTACAAACGAAGAAAAGCTTCACAATGAATTGTGTAAAGCTAATAATGCATTAGTTGAAGCCAACAATTTAAATAAGCAACTGAATGTTACAATTGCATGGATGCAGGAGCGTATGAAGACGCTTGAAAACGAAGTTAAAGCTCTTAAGCCAAAGGAGGACATCGGTTCTACTCCTAACCAGAATACAACTCCACAAGAGTATCATACGGATGAAGAAGAACTAGCTCGAGAAACTGAGTGGATTAGAGTTAAAGGTGGGAGAAAAAAAAGGAGACGGAATAATACGCCCTCCCCACCTCAATTAAAGGATAATGTTCCAAATATTATCCAGAAACAACCAAAAAAATACCTCCACCACCACCAATAGTAATAGATGAAGTCAAAGACTACGATGTACTCTATGAAAAAATAAAAACAATAACTGCTACAGATAAGTTTAATGCAAAGGTGATGAATGGAAACACCATCAAAATAAACTTAGAAGATGCTGAAACATACAGAAAAATGACAAAAATGTTAAATGAAGAAAAACGTGCTTGGCACACGTTTGAAGATAAACAAACCAGACCAATTAGGGTCATGGCTAAAAACTTACACTCTACGTGTAAACCAGATAAAATAATTGATGACCTGAAAGCAAAAGGATTTAAGGCAACTGAAGCATCGATTAAGCTAAAACGGAGAGGCAAAGTACCTCTCAACATGTTTATGTTGACCTTCGATACTGATGAAGATATCGAAAAAATTTATCAAATTAAGTACATCTTGGGGTGCAAAGTGGTTATTCAGCCTCTAAGAAGGTCTAAGCTTATACCACAATGTAAACAATGTCAAGCCTATGGACATACACAAAAATATTGCAACAGGGAACCTAGGTGTGTCAAATGTTTAGGTAAACATCATACCAAAGATTGTGTAAAAGCCCAAAATGTTCAACCTAAATGCGTTCACTGTGGAGAAAACCATCCGGCTAACTACAGAGGATGCAGCGTTGCTATTGAACTGCAAAATATCAAAAATAAGAACGTGATTGCTAAAAATCCAAGTTCATTCAGGAAACAAGCGGTTAAGATGAACCGACCCGAAGTAATTCGTAGAGTGTCGGGAACTACCCAAGCACAATTTGGTAAAATGACTTATGCTCAAGTAATGATGAGCAACGGAAATCCAGGAAAAACTGCTCAAAATGACGATATAAGTCAAACACTTAAATTAATTTTAAGCAGACTAAATACATTTGATGAGCGATTACAGAAACTAGAGTACAGCACTAAGGGAGCCATCCCTAAACAGAAAAATGGCCCAAGATCTTAGAATCTTATGTTGGAATGCCAATGGACTGATGCAACATCAACAAGAACTGCAAGTGGTCCTGGACACAGAAAAAATCGATGTATGTCTCATCACGGAAACACACTTCACTAGACAATCAAACATTAAATTTAAAAATTATCAAATATATCACACTATTCACCCTGGAAACACTGCTAAAGGAGGTAGTGCTGTTATAATTAGAAATAGTATTCATCACTATGAGGAGTTAAAATATGAAACGGAAGAAATACAAGCAACTGCTGTTATTGTCAAATCCAAAAGTAGTTCTATTTGTATTGCTAGTATTTACTGCCCACCGAAGCACTCAATGAAAGAAAAAGATTATCTCGAGTTCCTCAGTAAATTAGGAAAACGATTTGTACTTGGAGGAGACTTTAATGCAAAAAATGTCCACTGGGGATCCAGATTAACAACAACTAAGGGTAAAGAACTCCTAAAAGCTATCAGAAAATGCAGTTGTGAAGCCCTCTCAACTGGAAAACCAACCTACTGGCCAACTGATCCAAATAAAGTGCCAGATCTGATTGATTTCTTTATAATAAAGAACATATCTGTAAATTATGTACAAGTAGATGAAAGCCACGACTTAAACTCTGATCATTCACCAATACTTCTAACGTTAAGTGAAAAAATCATTCAGAAAGAAAGAAACCCTTTCCTAGTAAATAATCACACTAATTGGGTATGCTTTAGACTATCGCTAGAAGAAAAAATTAACTTAATGGTTCCATTAAAGACTGAAGAACAATTAGACAAAGAAGTTCACAAATTTGCAAACGATATACAGCAATCAGCTTGGGAAAATACTCCTGAAATTAAAACGAAAATCAAGGGAAACAACTACCCTATGGAAATTAGGGAACTCCTCGCAGAAAAAAGAAGAGCGAGAAGAGTATGGCAACAAACAAGGGCCCCCAAGATAAAACTCATTTGAACAACCTCACTCAACAATTAAGAAGAGAGATCAAAGAATTGAAAGATGAATCAATCAGCAACTATTTAAGAAAATTAACTAATGATAACAGTACTGATTATTCTCTTTGGAAAGCAACCAAAAGAATCAAAAGACCAATAATGCAGATTCCCCCAATAAAAATAGCAGGTGAGAAATGGGCTAGAAATAATGAAGACAAAGCTCGAGAATTTGCCGAACACCTCGAAAAAATATTCCAGCCACATGAAGACCAAACGTTGGAAGCCGAGATAATAACTGAACAAGCTGTGCAAGAAAGTACAGAAATCCTACCCACAACACCAAAAGAAGTCATGCGTGAGATAACAGCTAATATAAATACGAAAAAAGCTCCTGGGTACGATCTTATTACTGCAGAAATCTTAAAAGAACTGCCAAGGAAAGCTCTGGTGAAACTCACCAATCTTATAAATGCAGCATTTAGAATCAAATGTGTACCAAGCTTATGGAAAATTGCAGAAGTAATTATGATCCCAAAACCTGGGAAACCACCACACATAACATCGTCTTATAGGCCAATTTCGCTATTGTCAGTCATGTCCAAACTCTTTGAGAAGCTTCTGGTAAAAAGATTAAATCCGATAATCGAAAGTAAAAACTTGATCCCAAATCATCAGTTCGGTTTTCGCAACCAACACTCAACAATTGATCAAGTACACAGAATTACCAGTATAATTGAGAAAGCATTAGAGGAGAAAAAAGTCTGTTCAACAGTATTTCTAGACGTTGCACAAGCGTTTGATAGAGTGTGGCATGAAGGACTTAACCACAAGTTAAGGAATCTTCTACCAATGCAATTTGCTAAGATACTAGAATCATACTTGAAAGATAGGTTCTTCAGGATTAAGTTAGATGATACATTTTCTGAATTGAAAGAAATCAATGCAGGAGTTCCACAGGGCAGTGTATTAGGGCCGGTTTTATACCTACTATATACTTATGATCTTCCTACATTAGAAAACAACACAGTGGCAACTTTTGCAGATGATACGGCGATCTTAGCTGTTGGAAAAAGCAACGAAGAATCAACACAGAAGTTACAATCAACTATAACTCAAATATATAAATGGACAAAAAGATGGAGAATAAAACTAAATGAAGCTAACTCAGTTCACATCAACTTTACAAACAGACGAATCGAACATATTCCGATTACCATAAATCGCAGGGCAACCCTTTGCCGGACGGGCCATAAGAAAAGGTACCAAAATTTAGGAGGAAAACCAACTGTAAAAACTGTAAATTTCTGCAATTTTTGTTGTAACAGTTAGTTTTCCTCCAATTTTTTTTTTTTATTATATATTTGTTTGGCGGTCATATCGTCGATTTATGGTGGTGCACCGATTTGGTGAACTCCCATTTAGGCCCTTTCCCAAACACCGACTTATTTCAAACTTATTGACTTATTTGACGCCATCTTGAATAAGTCGGTCAAGTCGTCCCAATTGATTTTGCTTGATTGATTGACTTATTTTGACAGCTACAATATTTTCGACTAACAAATATTTTCACAATTTATTACTAGTAAAAAAAACTTAAAATGAACAATAAAAAGCAATTTTTATTATTAAATTATTTAGTGAATAAAAATATTAAGCTATGCCTCAAAGGCAATGAAGATTTGTTATTGCGTCTGGAGAAACGCGAAATGCGGAAAGTATGTATTTTATTTTTAAGCTAATTTTGAAATATGCATTTCATAAATATATATACACAAAAATATTATTTATATCTGTTACATATTAAAACGATTCAATTTTCAGGGGTTGAAATATTGCTCCATGAAGCGGAGTTTTATGTACGACGCCTTATTAAACAGAGAGCCACATTTAATAAAGAAACACCTGCGCGTTTCAGTTCAGGCGTTCCAAAAATTAATTCAAATTTATCCATCGAAACACCATGGATATGATCCTCAAATGGAACTTGGCGTGACACTATTTTGGTTGGCAGCAGGAACAAGCTACCGTGTGGTTAGCACAACTTTTAATATTTCAACATCAACTGTTTTCAATATTGTCCAGCGTACACTGGACATGATTTTAAATTTAATGGAGAAAATTATTGTACTACCTACCGAAAATGAGCTTGAAAGCATAGGCATGAAGTTTGCTAATCGAGCAGGATCAGACGTGTTCCGGAAAGCTGTGGGTGCTATTGATGGACACACGTCAAAATAAAATGTCCAACTAATCGCCATGACGAGTATATTAATAGGAAGTTAGATTACAGCATTCAAGTGCAAGGTATATATATTTTTAAATAGTTAATACATAATTGAAATTTGTTTATTTTATAGCTGTGTGTGATGCTGAATACAAATTTCTGCATGTTTGTATTGGGTGGCCAGGGTCGGTTCATGACCAAAGAGTTTTGAGAAACAGCGATATATGTTTGAATAGGAAATATCCTCCTAGAAATTATTTTTTGCTTGGTGATAGTGGTTATAAGTTAACGAGGGACCCAATAACGATCATCACTCCATTTATCGAGAACCGCACGTTAACACAGCAAGAAAAAAAATTTAACCATCTTCACAGCAAAGCGCGAATAGCTGTGGAACAATCATTTGGACAGATGAAAACCAGATGGAGATGCATTTTCCTTCGTTCGCTAGAACTTAATTTAAACTAAAAATTGCAATAAGGTCATCGCCGTTTGCTGCATACTTCACAATATTTGTATAAATGTTGGGGATCTAATAAGTATCGATTCTGAATTTCAAAATGAATATAATGTTGAATCCTTTTATGAAAATTATCAACCCCAAACCAGCGCAACAGAATTCAGAAACCAATTGTGTTTAGAAATATAAAACTCAATTTATGTAACTAATTAATATATATTTAATTCATTTTATTAATAATAAAATAAGATATCACAATTCAGTATAATAACATATTGCATTTCAATTTCGATAAACTTAACCTTAACTATCACTATCAGAAGAAAGCTCCACATCTGGAAAGTATTTTTTACATACTGCTCGCATCATTTTATTATTTTTCTCAATTGATTTCAAAATTTTTTCATCCCTGTCTTTTAAGTGCTGTAGAATTTGCTCTTGTATTTTCGTTTTTTTTCGACTATTTGTATTATTTTCCGTCGATTCAATGACGCTATGGCTGGTGCAGGGTAGTGTTACATCTACAATTAATTGTTGAGATTCGTCAGCACTCTCAGGGTCGTATTCGATCAAATAATCCGATTCGATGTTATCTGATAGAGTCCTTCTTCTTCCATACGTGGTGCTCTCTATAATATTTGGCTCTATTGTGTGTTTCGTGCCCATCAGATCGTTCATTTTTTCGAAATATATCCAGTTTGATGAATTTGTTGTTGTAGGAGCTGTCCCTGTTTTTGGATCTTTCAGCTTTTTGTACATGTCCAATAAGTTCTTAAACTTTTTAGTGCATTCTTGGGGTGTCCGATTTTTCAGTTCTGGGCATGAAGAATGTATTGCTCTTAAAATTGAGAAAAATATATATTCGTATGTTGTAAGTATCTGGTATATAATTAAATGTAAAAGAAAACCACAAATCTTACGCCCAAATAACAGGAAACTGGCAGTTTTTCCTTTTAAAATCTTCTTCTTTTGCCACTCTTGCTTCAATGAGTGCAAATGTTTCATCTTCACTCCCTGTAACACAAATAATAAATTATGATATATGTACATTTGGCTATATAAATTTAATTTGAATTTATAAGAATACATATTACCTTTACCAGTATTCATTTAAAATAATAAATACATACTTATTTTGAAGAAACCCAATTGTGAAAATTAATTAAAGTGAGGTTATGTATGCGTATGTAAATTCAAGTTCTCATAAAAGATTAAAATATACTTACATCGTGAACTATATTGTTTTCTTTTCATTTTTTACTTTAAAAATTAAATTTAAGATAATTTTTTAAGATAATATTAAAATAATTATTTTATATTTTTTTTAATAATATAAACAAAAATCACACAAACAACACTATTATTTTGACAAGCACACACTTTTATATGGTTGGCAACATGTTTACATGATGTCAAATAAGTTTTTTTTGAAAGAGAGAGATAGCAAATAAGTCACCTCGCTAGCAGACTTATTTAAATAAGTCGGACAAAACAAATAAGTCGGTGTTTGGGAAAGGGCCTCAGAGTAATTTTCGGCATATTACTTTTTTCTTCGTTTTGATTTGATTGCGTTTGTGGAATTTCCGCTGTTTTCTTCTTCACTTCAGCTCGGTTGTCCGTTTTTGGGTGTGGTTCGATCCCATAACGGTTCTTTTTGTCTTTCAGATATTTTTTTTGGTGTTTCTTCTTAATTTTCTTAAAACAGTGAATAGTGAAAGTGAAACTTAATATTAACGTAGAATCAGTTTTAACGTAATTACCATATATTTTTCTTGCATATTTTTCCTTTTACTGTAACAAAAATTCTCTTTGAATTTTCTTGTTGTTGGTTAAACAAAGCTAATTGATCGGGTGATGTGAGGTGTGGTCATGTGAAGGGTCGGTCTTTTCCATCCCTGTTCCGTGCGTGCCTCCTCCAGGACTGGCTGTGCTGGAGGGCGGCACGCCATATGAGTTGATGGCGTCGGGGTGACGGTTTCCGTTCCGGGGGGTTGTCGCTGGGATTGTCATGCGGGCGTCCTTCCCTCATTCCGTGGCATCGGTGGCCGTCGCGACTGGGAAACAGCATCCCAGTAGGCGGGCCGATGAGGGGAGGCCCGTGTGGCAGTCACGGCGGTGATCGCCTAGAATTGAAACGGTCACTCCGGATCGATCACTCCCTGCTTATTATTTTCTTAGCCGCTGAGGCCGTGGCAAAATAATTTTAATTTCCTTTTCCCTTCTAGATTTTGTTCTTCATGCGGTTATCCAAGCATGGGAACATGTCTGCAAAACCCCACGCCGTACCGTGAGCTCTAGCCAGCTACAATACCGCACCAGACCACTATTCTCATGTCTGTTAACGTAAGTCCTTTGGGGGAATTACGTTACAGATGTCAAAAGAAAAAATTGGCATTTATGACGCTATTTGTTGAAAGGTACATTGACATGTGGCGCCATATTTATTGGTAAATTCCGGTTTCATATATACACACAACTGGTATTTATAGTGCTAATGACAGATACTAGAATTATAAATGGAAACTGATCGGAAAATCTTAACTGAATACTTTACCAGTAACAAACTTCGTCTTAATAAACATCTGTTTAACATCTCTGTAAACAACATCTGTTATCTCGGGTTGGATCTCAGCTTTAACTTAAAGTGGTCGCACCATATAAACTGTATAAAACAGAAAATAGCTCCCTATATAGCAGTTTTCCGACGAATTGCGAAATTTGTTACCCCTGCAGTTTCACGAAATTACTATTTTTCGTATTTTCATTCAAATTTATTATACCTAATACAATTCTGGGGATCTGCAGGTAAAACCAAAGTGAATGAGCTACAGATTTACCAGAAGCAAACCCTTAACTCCATCAACCGCCTTAGTATGGAGAACACCAACCATTTCACTTTACAATAGGCTACTGCCTAGAATCTCAAATGGTAGATTATGAATTTATTCTCTTGGTATATAAAATAAATTATCGCATGATAAAATATTATAACGTATTAACTACTAATTATGAGATAACGGAACGTTCTAATCGAGATGCTCGCAATTTATTTTACCGCAGACTAAAACTGTTTAATCAACTTGAACCTGTTTGGAAATGAATGCCACTTGGAGCCTTTAAAACTAGTTAAAATTGAATTTGTTTAATTAATTCTTTCAAGAGGCTTATCCACGTCTACTCAGTTGCCGCCATTTTGAAACTTTTGAGAAATTTTTCATACTTTTCTTTAAATTGATTTCAGATATACATACATATGTAAGTAGCCTATGGCAGAACAATTGTTTTGGTAAAGCGATATTTTTGTTTGCGGTCGGAATCGATTGAAAAAATCGACCTTTTTGATAAATTGCAGTTCCGACGTTGTACATAGTAGCTTGATGGTGTTTGCAATAAATCCAATCACTCTGTCTCTCTCATATGTACTTACTACTACTAAAGTTTTAAGAACAATGTGTTAGTGTGTTAGTGAGTTTTATCTAAAGATGTTTGAGGATTAATAACAACTTTTAAATATTATTGTTTAAATAAAATTAAGAGTTTCTCTACACACTTAAAAATCTTACTGTTTTTTTCGATATAAAGATTGCATCAAACGATATAAGATACAACATAAATCGTATTTTGATAAATAGCTTAAGTCGAATTTTATTTTGATGGAATTGTCTCATATAATAGACTTGACCTTGCATCGAAAACAAAAAAGCTACATTTGTATCAAAATATGAAAGAAGTATTATCTAAATATGTTTTTTTATTTTTTTTATTACAATAATTATGTTGCCGATGATACGTACATCACGATAAGTTCATCAAGTTGTCAACATTTTGTTCAGTTTCTTTTTTGATACATTGATTAACTTCACCGACTACTTCCTACTAACGTAATTGGATTTGCTACATGTAATATATGTGTGTAATCAGGTGACGACAAAAATAGAATAAGATTTAGATAGTATTCATCTTCTTTTTTTTAATGCTTAAGAGCCGGCTTTTTTAAAATATATACATATTTAGATCATTATTTCGTTAGCAATCAAATTTAATACACATCCATATACGTAAGTATTGTATGACACCAAGAATTAATTCCACGTAAATATATTCTTCCGAATTAATGAATTAATTCCAACATCAATATTTTAAATACTGGCTTAAATCCGCTCATTTTAAATTATGAGTTAAATCCGCCGTTTTGTAATCTAATAAGCTTGCTCAGTATTTTTTGATGAAGCTATAATTTGGAAAATCAATTAACTTCGCCAATAATTATGAATATTTTCCGCGCAACGTAATTCAATATGACAGTTAAATCCGTGATATCAAACTTTTAAAACCAGAATTAAATCCACGCGAAATTAAATCATTCAAAAAACAAAAACAAAAATTTATGTCGCTGACATCTATTAGAATTTATTCAGTGTCCGAAAATTCCTATAAATACTGATTAGATTCAGTCTTCATTAGATTGTCATTAAATTAAACTAATGTTATGTAAAATTTGTTATTACATATGTGCGGTTTAATGATTAACAAATAACAGAAAACAAATTATAAACGGTCAATGTACGAATTTATAAGTGATACATCAACTTTGTTTTCGTTTTACAAGTCATGTATGTATGTGTGATTGTGTACCTTTACTAAAAAATTAAAAAGAAAAGTTTTATTTGGTTTATACAATTCGTATTTAATATTTAATAAAATTAAAATATTATTACAAAAATACAAACATAACCTTAAATTCGGTGAAATAATTTTCCAATTTACCTTGAATTACATTCAAATTTACATGTACTTATTAAATTTCTTTAACACTACGCTAAAGAAGTGTATACGAGAATACGAAAGATGCTTTGTTTTTTTTTTATCCGCTCATTTGTAATTTGAGCCAATCAAAGAAAATAGACAAAAAATGTGTATTCCTTTATTTTACTTTAATTGGTTCAAAACACAAACAAATGGTAATTTTTTTTCCTTGTATTCATGATCGTGGCTTTTAAACCTGTAACCAATGCCACTACATAAATAGCCGTGACATCAGTCTAAAAAGTCAAACCACTAATATAAAGAGGGGAATAAAGATTTTTATTTTCCTATGAAACGTAAACAAAATACTATGGGATTTTCAAACACATTTTTTTATATCGTCTCTATTTTCAATTTAAATAAATATTTTTATTTACAAATATAAATAATTTGATATCAAATATATTGAAATGTAAATTGTGAACAATTTTGATTGAAATTAAAAATCATTTATTAAGTAATTTTGCATTTTTATAAAAATATTTGTTTCGGCATGCTTCGTGTTCCTCTAATCTTAATAAATTTATTAAGATTAGAGGAACACGAAGCATGCCGAAACAAATATTTTTATAAAAATGCAAAATTACTTAATAAATGATTATTAATTTCAATCAAAATTGTTCACAATTTATATTTCAATATATTTGATATCAAATTATTTATATTTGTAAATAAAAATATTTATTTAAATTGAAAATAGAGACGATATAAAAAAATGTGTTTGAAAATCCCATAGTATTTTGTTTACGTTTCATAGGAAAATAAAAATCTTTATCCCCTTAACACATACTACCACACATTTTTGTGTCATGGCTTTTTATGTAGTGGCGTTGCTGTAACTATCAACGGTTTCCTTTCACGATTTGTTAACGATATTACACGATTGTTAATTTTTGGTTCCTTGTTCATATTGTAACTACGCATCGAGCTGTTCACACATAATAATTCATTTTATTTACATTGAAAAATTGTATAAAAGTAGAAATTTTAGTTTGCCGATTTATAATTTTTCAGTTCATAATTCCAAAAAATTCTAGTGTTTGTGTTACAACAAAATATATTTATTCATTGCGTGTGATTATTAAATATTAATTGTTTTAATAATTACTTTATTTTTATTATTTTATAAATGTGCTGGTAACTGTTTTATAATGGAAGTGTATAGTGAAACCTAGTGAAAATTCAGCTGTGTGGAAAACTTATCTACGTGAAAATCACGACACATGAAGATACATTGCAGTATAAAGATTTTTTATTATCAGGTAAGTGGTTTTGTTCGGTATAAATCTGTATTCACATAACAGAATATTTATTCGTGTTTCTGTGTATTTTTTCATATGTGATACAAAATTGCATCATAAATAAAATAAAAAAACCCTGTGTGATGCAACAATGCATTAGATCGTGGGTGGCAAAAGTGTAAAATTAAGCCGCTATGTTTGTGAGCACAAACAATTTTTTATATGAAAATTGGGCGATTTTATTAGAAAATAATTATTTTTTATATTAACCCTCCAACAGCGGATAACGTTCAATTCGTGTTCTAAATATTTTATAAATTTTACCGGGCCACGCTGATTTTTTATTAAAAGAGAAACAATGGAAAACGAATTTTCCCGCTTATTAATCTTTTTATACAAATCAGGGTTGATAATAGCGAGGTGTGCAAGATGTATTTAAATTGTAATCATTAAAGCGAAATATAATTTAACTTTTTTGTTATTGCGCCAGAACTTTATTAAAATTTTAAAGAGAAGGTACCTCGAGATAAAGGGCTCTCGTATCATTTTTAAATCGTAAGTCCTAGTTTCCACCGCAAATTTCATTGTAAATTTTACAACAGGGAAATTTTTGTTCTATGATTATGTTAGTGAATCGATATAACATGTATTAGTATCATTTTGACGTTTTATGAAATTAGTAATTTGCTGTGAGTTATCTCTAAAAATTTGTGTATTTTCAAAAATTAAATTTTATTAATTAAATTTTATTAATTCATTTTATTCCAATAAATTAATAATTAAAAAACAATCAAGAAGAAAACTATTAAAATACAATCCACTTAATTAAAATAACAAACAATCAAAACAAATACATAATATGACGTTTAATGCAGAGGTGTCCAAAAAATTTCCCTTCTATTTTAGTACCAATGTAAAAAATACAATGGAAAAAGTTGTAGCCATTAGTACAAATCGGTTGTTTTTTCCAAAAATCGGTTGTATTTTCCAATATTTTTTTTATATGTGTGAGTTACAAATTGTCTGTCGAGACACAATTTTTTTGGGAATGTGTACTATCCATGTGAGTTTCGTTGAAAAAATTACAATGAAGTTTTTCGTGGAAACGTACACTTACAAATTTTTTTTTAAATTTATTATTTATTGATGTAGTTTTGAGTAAAAAAATATTTGGAATTAAACTGATAATTGCTTTAAAAATAATTATTTGCTGTTAATATTTATGTAAGAAAATGTTTCATTGACACTGGTGGTGATCTAACTTATCCCATTTTAAGAATAATTTTACTTAGGCCCATTTAAATATAATTTTTTTTAATTTCTACATTGCAGCATCTATGTATGCCGATATTTCCTGTTTAGATATTGACTATTATTAGCAGTAACTGACATACAACCACTGAGCCGCCAGAACTGCCGGATGGGATTAGATATGTTCATAAGTGTTCAAGTAATTTTCAATTAATTGGTTAAAAATACCATATTTAAAAAAAAATATTTTAGGATTTGGAAAACTACATGATGAAAAACAAAAATTCTTTTATACTATGCAAAAAGCATAAGGATACCGAAAAATTACAACCTTTGTCGGATTTGGAAAGACGAGCGATCGTTAGAGATTGTGTGGATTTCTTAACCGAGAAATATTCACACCACCCTGAGTCAAACCATATCAGTGCGTTAGCATTAGCAGCAGTAACCCTTTTTCCACAGCTCAAAACTTCTAACAAAGAACACGATGGCATAGTGAGGATAAAATATATTAGGGCGCAAATTAGTGATAAAATATTTTTTTTTTAATTACAGGATGCACTGTATGATCGAAAAAAAAATAGAGGATTTATTATTTCCCGGCTAAACAGAGTTCGGCAAAAGCTGTACAGCATAGAAAAAGGTTCTGGAAGCTCAAGCAGGAAGCGAAACGTAGCGGGCGTCCGAATTTTAAAAGACAGCACAAGTTTTATCAATGAAATTGACAGTGACGAAAATTTTTTAATTTAAAAAAATTTAAATACGTCTACACGAAAAGAGCTTATTAAGCAAAAATTAGAAGAAACTTTTAATCAACGAATAAATATATTCAAACCATCATCATCACAAACAATTTCTAAATTTTCGGAATATTTTCCTTTTTTTTTACGTCAACTGATCTGGTGAGCAAAATATATTTTTTGTTTAAATAATACTTATTATCTTTATACATATTATCTTATTTCTTTACTTATCTTTTCAGATTTTGTTTGATTTTGAGCTCCGGTACCCAAATCATTCTAGTTTCATCGATAAATGGAAGCTTTGTTCATCATTCATTTTCTGTGTGTTCCGGGAGACCAAGGGGATCAATTATAAAGATTTACCTGAGATAGACGGTAAAAACAAATGTAAATAACATTGTTGACAGTCTAAAATTAATTTAATTCTCTTTATATCTCCTCCAGGTTTCCTTCCATCAACGAAAGATTTTTTATACCTTTTAAATATTTTGCCACAAGTGGTATCTGGCAAGGCATCAACCAATATTCAAAGAGAACCATTTTCTTCAATAATAAATAAAATAATTACATTTAAACCGGTAAATATCAACTAACTTTGTTTTTTATTTCTAAATTGTAGTGCAACTTTTTATGTTAATTTAAGTATGTGTTATGCACCAATATGTGTAGGATTGTAAATTAACATATAAATTACTGAAGCTCTAAAGTTGCCTTTATTATTTTCGTATCCATTAAGTTCCCTTACATATTTTATAATGAACTTTATTTTTCCGTATTTTTATAGCCTAATTTAACCATAGCAGAGTTATTGGAAGCCGGTTCATCACATCCATATATAAGTACCGAAGGATCCAACAAATGTGCGATTTCAACATATTATTTATCAATTGAAAAGGAAATAATTATTTTGCCAAATAATATTTCATTTATCGATTCAATGGATATACTTTTTAAAGCTCATTACGTTTTCGGGCAACACTTTGAAAATCATTTAAAAACGTTCTGGACCTTCATATCTTATTATTTTTACGGGCTAGAAGAAGAAAAACTTACCAGTCGTATCAAGGAAATCGCCAGTAGGTTGGACCAAAAATTAGAAAACCAAGGTTGAAAGGTTTTCTACGATAATATTTTATAATCTTACACCGTTTAATTTTACAATATATTTTGAATTTTGCTCTTTATATTGAAGTGTAATTTAAATTTATTTTCATATTTTATTATATTATTTTGATATGTAAAATGTTTTTCTGTTATATTTGTAACTGCGCCTTCAAAGATATTGGTAAAATAATATTGCATCTTAAATATCAGGAATTCGTTAAAGAAAAATCGCAAAACAAAATTAGATGTGTTAAAGATAAGAATTGCCCAAATAATTTTCAAACTTTTTTTGCTTTAAGAAAACATGTTAGTAAAGTTCATGATGATATTAATGAAATAAATTATCCAAAAGTGGATTCCATTTATACTACAAATATTGGTAACAAATCTGAATCAGTACCTAGTAGCTATAATATAATTAAAATTTCTGATTCAAACGTAAATAATACTCCAACTTGTACGGGTTTTGAGAAATGTGTGGAAAACTTATATATCAAACTAAATCATTTAGGGGTCCCGGAGCAAACAATTACAGAAATATTTTGTGAAACAAAAAGTGTAGTTGAATGTGCCATTAATATTATATCTCACCCAATAAAACCTACAGGCATGACATTTAACAAATCAAAAATATCTGAGACACTTAACAACTTTTGTTCCAAATATAAAATAATAAAAATTTTCACAGAAAATGATTTTTACGTGCAACCACAACAAATTCCCATCGGATTTAGGTGGGAAAGCCGTTTTAATCCAGATACTTCAAGTTATTCCAAAAAACTGGTACAAAATTTTTTTCAATTTATTCCAATTTCCAATTCATTAATATAAATTTTTAAAAATTCTAGTTTCTTACGCTTATTTAAACAATTTAATTTATCGCACATTTGCGAAGAAGGGATTTACAAATCGGTTTGTTGTGGTAAACGCTTTCAGTAATTTAAAACCAATTTTCAAAATACCCATAAAATTTTAATTCAGTTATATTATGATGATTTTGAGGTCGCCAGGGTACTTGGCAGCAAGACAATTATACACAAAGTTGGAGCTATTTATTTTACTATACAAAACTGCCCCATTCAACTTAATTCTCATCTTCATAATATATTTTTAGTAAGTTTTTTTTATGTTAACGATTTACATAACAAATTTAATTTGAATTTTATTCTTAAGCCAATTATTGATGATATTAGAATTCTTGAAAATGATGGTTTATTTATCTAAAACCTTGGTTTGACTTTTGCAACTATTATTTCTTTATCGCATGATAACCTAGCAGCAAATGATTTGATTGGTTTTACCAAATCATTTTCTGCTAAGTATTTTTGTAGATTTTGCGAAATGTCTAGTGAATTTACGAAAAAATCAACTTCTGAAGATGAAAACTTATTAAGAAAAGTTGAATGCTATTCACTTTTAGATAACCAGCCTTCTTTAAAAAAAATCAATATAATGGAAACTAAAGGTGTTAGCCGTTACTCAGTTTTAAACGATTTAAGATATTTTCATACAATAAAAAATTATAGTGTCGATTTTCTCCATGATGGTTTAGAGGGTTTTGTAGTTTTGGCGATTAAATATCAATTCGAATTTTTTATTGAAAATAAGATTTTTCAAGATATTCACAAAATAAATGATTGCATTTCGGCCTATAACTTTGGATTTGTTGACCGAAAAAACAAACCATCGACTATTAGCATTGAAAGAAGTAATTTAGGTCAAAATGCAATTCAAATCTTATGTTTAGCAACACACTTTCCATTAATATTTGGTAAATTTTATAGTAAGAATCACCAGGCTCAATGGGATGCAGTTTTAATCATAATTGAAATAATAAATCTGCTGCTTCGAAATGAATTAAGAAATGAAGATATTATTAATTTAGAAAAAAATATTACCTTACATTTGGAAATAATTAAGAACGTTTTTAACAAACATTTTACTCCTAAACAACATTTTCTGTTGCACTACCCAAGAATAATCCGTGAAATGGGCCCTGTAATTCATATGTGGACCATGCGTTATGAGAGCAAGCATAGATATTTTACTAGAAATTTAACACAAAACTTCATAAATATCTGTCAGACATTTGCTAAACGCCACCAACAGTCTAGTGTTTGGTCGAAATCCATTTTTGAACCGAACATTAGAAAAGGAAAGAAAGTTTTCTTCAAATCAACCTACCAATGCATTGACTTTTTAGCTACCCCTATATATAGTTTGTCTTACTTTGAGAGTGATTTTCATTACAAAAAAAAATTCTTCGTACTAAAGGAAAAACCAAATTATAATGAATTAGTCCGCTTATATAAAATAATAAATATTTTAGAAAGTAACAACAACAACTTTTTTGTTTTAACTGAATTTGTCGGCGTTTATGATAAATTCTACTGATTGATAAGAAGATTGATCCAATCTGTATTAATTACCAAACGCTACAATATAAAAAGGCAAATGAAAAACATGTTTGCAATCAAAATGAATATATGTATATATTGGGTTATACTATTCAACCTATATAACAATTGCTTAGTAATAATAATAATAATATTTAACGGAATAAAGACTTATGCTATAGACTAAAATAATATTATTGAGACGTTGGAATAGAAAAAAATGATCTAATTATACGGTTCCAATATATGTATGTATCACGGCGGATAGCAATAGGTAGAAATTCAAATGAATATTTTTTTAACCGAATTAAGTCGATTCTATAATAATAATTTAGTCTATGCTTATTTAATACTAATAAGTAATATTTAGCTTTTAAGATATTTAATGTATAAATGTAAAATTTAATTATATTAAATAAATAATAATAAATTTGAATTAAAGAAAAAATTGTGTGAATTAATTATTATCATTACTAGGTTATCTTCATAAATTTACGATATGTAAGTTTATGAGGCAAGTTTAATGTTACGTTTTAATGCAAAATATATCAAAGTTGCAGCGAAACAAAAAATTGTAAATTCAGGTACATGCTGCATCATATTTATATTAGAAACAATTTTTCATTAAATTTTGATACAATTAGCCTCAAAACCAGATAGATGCAAACAGCTGTTAAATTAGATAGTTTTTGCATCGTTTACAAACTAGAGAGAATTTGTGTCTTATTTTAATACAATTAGCATCAACTTCCTTCAGTTGCAAACTACTACTAAAAGAAATGTAAGTTGCATCAAATTTAAATTAGGATCCAATTGTGCTGAATTTTAATATAGTTTACATCAAAATCGTATTGAAGGAACTAATTATTAATTTAGCTGTAAGATGCATCATATATAAATTCAGTGCATTCTGCATCATTTTTTGATACATTTTAAATTTTGTGTTTTTCGATATAAACTCTGCATCACAAAACGATGCAGATTTGATTGGGAGTCAAATGCGATACTAATTGCAACGCATATCGTAATTTTTTTTAAGTGTGTATAAGTTCTATTTAGTGTAAAGGTACAGGGCGCTTAGAGCAAGTCCTACTTTATAGGTACTTAATGGGTGTATATCATGCTTTAAGCTTTTCCCAGTATTTATGGGTCAGACAGTGGTTAATTAAAGATCTTAACTATATTTTAGAAATGGAATTATTATTTTATAGCTATGTATGTGTGACCGCAAGCAGTTTTATAATTAAATTCTCATTTCCTACAATAAAAAATGTTTCTTTTATTCGTACAAGCAAACGACATATTTAAATTCTTAAAACCTAAAGCTATTTCTTTCAATCCCTATGGAGCATATTTCGTCGTGGCTATAAATTAATTTATATGGTAGGTACACTAAACAATTGTGAATACTGCAAACCAAATGGTAAATGGTGTAATTTTATTCGTCTTTGTTTAAAATGTCCCGGAGATAAACGTAGAGGGAAAACAACTTGAAAAAGATATACATTGTACCACGTCGTATAATATAAATAATGCTAAATACGTGATTTCCTAGTCATAGGGCAATAGTATTTATTATCATCGCGTTGAATCTGAATGATGTGAAACATAAAAAAATGATTTTAAATTTTTATTTTTTATTTTTATGTTTTATGATAGCGTTTTTCGTAAAATATGCAAACAGCAGTAAAATTTGGCAGTGTGGTACATGTTTTATTGTTGTTTTTAAATAAATATCCTTCTTCATGTATTCTTCTACACAAAATACTATATGGAAATACATTTTTTTACCGCAAACTAATTAAATTGTAGCGAAACATCCTCTTAAATTTATTCACATCTATATACAAAGCTATACACACATCACTAACATCCAATAAAGTAACATATTGCTATGTGGCCTCCATCAATATCAATTAAATAAAATCCTAATTGGTCTTATGTACACTCTTATAAATATATGTACATATGTCTAGCTAGATGTGTAGATAGATAGACGGTCGTTTGTAAGTTGCAAAAAAAAAAAAAAAAATCAAAAAAAATTCTCACATTCGATCTTCCCTATCGTATATCGAACGTTTCAGAAATGCTGGATATGTGCATTCCCCCTAAATCAATTATAAATAAGAAAATCAACAATGAATTGTGAAGAAATATTTTTTTCGGTTCTTTGGTTCATCCAAACGTAAATGCTTATTGGCGAAAATAAATTATTATTATGTTTTTATATTAGGTCGTATTCATTTTCACTCTCATCGTAATATAAATAATAAAACGTTGTTTTATTTTTAATTTGTTTTAAATTTATTAATTAAGAGACATAAACAAAAAAACATTGAATTTAATACATATAATACACGTATACGTAGTTCGAATATTGTCTGCTACCGCCATCCAATTAAAAATGATTGAAACAATAAACGACAATGTCTCTACTAGGTATATACAATATTTTATAGGATTGCTACATTTCACCTGCAGAACTACACACACGTGTATATGAAAAGAATGCGGATATCATAAATTATATGGGTATACATAGAAAAAATATTTTCATGTACGGATGTAATACAATTTTCCAACTTTTTCATTTCATCTTCCAATTACTATTTAAATTTAATGCCAAAACAGTAGTGCTTTTAAAGAAGTAAAATATTCTACTATGATCTCTAATTTTCATTCTTAACATTTTTGTTTCTTTCTTGCTAAATATTTCCTTGTTATTTTCTAAATTCGGTATTATCATTTGATCCAAATTATTATCAACCCGCATATACAGTTTGTGTGTAACAACAAATTGTAAATAAACAAGAAATGGGAACAAATTGTTCAAATTCCGTTAAAGTAAGAAGTTTTTTTTATCCACTCTTGGTCTTTTTATAAATATTTTCATTCTACAGTGGAAATTTAACGATTTATTTTTTGTTACTATTTTCCGTCCTTTTAAAATAGTTTAAAATAGTTTTTCCGTCTATACTCAGCTATATCCATAATAGATAATAAATTTATTAAGTGAAAATTAATGGAAAGCTTTTAGTAAGTTGAACATTTTTTTCTTGTTTTCGTGTTTATATAATAAAATAGTGAAGCGATGAGTTAAATTTATTTATTATATCGTTATCATCTCTATTCTCTAGGAAATGCATTACATCTAATTATTGCTATTTCTTATTTTAATTAAATTATCACAGTAAAATGAAAATGAATATGCTTTTGAGGTTTTTTATTTAAATATTAAAGAGGCCATATAATATGTTGAAATCTAAGAAAATTAGGAAAATTATGGTCGTATCAAAAAATGAAATCAATGACACGGTGGTTCAGAAGTAGAAAAACTTGGAGATGATGAGAATAAATTTCACTATTGCTACACTAATATTGCTGACTTTATCAATAATTATTTATTAATTCGAATGACAATTTTTATTTGAATCTTCTATATTATTAAACGAGCAATAATTGCGGGTATGTATATATGTCCGCACGAAAAACTACTTCGAGACCGATTTCGTTGACGTAAAATGGCTATATGATGTCTTTTTGCATGAAAATGCGATTGAGTCTGGTCTCAAGTCTGGGAAAACTCTGTAAAGCCTTCAAATCTGGAAAAATTATCCAAATTTTACAGCGCCATCTCTAAAATGGTCAATTGTATATCGCTCATTTGCTACCACAATGGCATAACTCAAAATCGGTCGTTTTTGACTTATTTATAGAGAAATATCGGCTTTTTAATATAGTTAAAACTGATATAACGACACACCTAAAGCTATAAAGCTCACTACAAGACAAACGGAAATGTCTCTCAAATTATAACATTTGTTATTTTTAAATTGTGTCATTGTTGCAGCAAATGAGCGATATGTGTATTGTGTATTTTTTTTTATAGAAAAGAATGTTTGATGATTTTTTTAAATAGTACAGCAGACAGCTGCGTAGTTAGCAGCATACGGAGTTGGGATGTATTTAATTTTTTTTTTATGATTTTTTTTTCATGGATGTCCATTTTTCAAAAATCACGACAAAAAAAAAAAATTTAAATTAATGTTGGATGATCAGCATATTTTTTTTAGTCTTTTCCCGACGAATTTTCCGAGTGGAAATTCGCGATTTTCTCGCATTTTCCGTGATTTTTCCGATATGATGTAAAAGGAAATTATTCTTAGAATATGTTTCTTCATCTGTATACCAAATTACAGAAAGATCTGACAAATTTTATCTTTCTCTATGTTGATACGTCACATTGTGTAAATCTATCTACATATTATATAATTTAGTAGAATGCTCAAAACTTTTTATAAAACCAAGTAATTTTTCGGCAAATTTCCATGCCGCAGTAGTCTAGGTGTTAGCGTTGTGGATTTTAAAATTTTAGATCGTAGTTCGAACCTCGAAAATTACATTCTTGAGATAAATTTTTTTTTCGTTTTTTTTTTTTCAAATTTATATGGCATGTATGATTGAATAATAATAAAAGATGAATGTAAAGGTTGTAAGCTACATTTAGGCTATTATAGTAAATTATTTGTGTTGCAAAGGCACAATTATGACATTCACGTTCACAAAAATCAAGAATTAACTACAAAAACTACATTTACATTTAAGTTACGGTAAATGTATGTATATCAGTAAACGTAGGTATAATTTGGGAAACTACATACATATATATATGTATTTAGGTGAAGGATTATTAATTCGAGCGAGAATCTTGAAAATTTATATGAAATCGATATTGAAATAATTTTCTGGAAATATTGGATTCAATTTTCAATTGTAGGATTGAATTATTCCAGTGATTTTCTTGACCAAAAAATCACGAAAATGAGTGGAATAGAATAAATATATAAAAATAAAATATCACATAAAAAATCGTTCTTAAATCAAAATAAGGTACGAGTATCAAAACCAACGCGGCATAATCGATGGGATGTAACTCCTCAAATAAAATGCGATACTAATCCTTCGCTTGTGGATGCACAAAATTATGATAAATATCTGTTAGATATTGTGTTATTGAAAATTATAGAAACTATTTATGACCCTGAACTTAAGGAATATAAAGATTACGAGATAATCTCAAAAATAGTAAATTCGACCGGTATAACAGCAATGATTTCTGCAATGCGTCCCGATATCGATAATATAGAGGCGTATATACGAAATACCATTGCACATGCTTTTGTGGTGGTCGCAATTGTTTTTGGCATTCCAACATTATTATCGTTCCTCAAGGTGGTCTGCCAGAGTACCAAATGGCAAGATCGTTATACTGGCATAAAAATCGTACAACAAATCGCTGTTCGAATAAACGCGATTTCATCTTGTATTATCAAGCAATTGATCGAAGTGATAATAAATGGTTTAATTGATGAACACCGAAATGTACGAAGTATTACCGCTTTAGCCATGTTAGCGTTGGCTGAAACAGCAACACGACATGATGATACAATAAATTGATTAATAAAAATAGTTTAAGTTTTGAAAATTATTTTAGTTTTTTCTTTTCAAGTGCCCATTGTCAACAGTATAAATGTTTGGATCAATGACTACCCCATAGGATACGTTGGGTGGTACTTTCACTTTTTTACTAAAGCGTTTTTCACGCAACTATAAAAAGAAGTTTTATTAAAACACCGTTGACTGGTGGATGCTTTTTGGTTTCAAGCGTCATCGGTGGTTTAGTAGAGCAAATAAAATAATTGTCGTAATACTTCAAATGGTGGTAGCGTTAGGAGTGATGAAGCTAGCGACAGACTATAAATTTTATTCCTCCACCATCTCCGGTAAACAAGGTAAGAGTAGTAAGCATTGTGCTTTTATTTTAGCGCGCAATAACACATCTGAATATGCAGGCAGTTTCAAGAATTATCCAATTGTGGCTAAAGAATGCGGTGGTACTGAAACAATATTTGATATTTTATCCGATATTTCCATCAAGGTACCATCAACGTCCTCGTATAAATCATAATTTGGTTCAACTTTAACCAATTCCCCGATTATTGAACTTCCCTTTTGATTTTTCCTATTCTGAATCACCAATAATTATCTTAGCACTCTCGGTATATACTATCGGAAGGAAATGTGCTAATAGAGATAATGCACCTCGACTCGAAAATATCTGTAGCGGGCTAGCGGTCATGATAATAGTACAAAATCATTTGTGAAAAATAATACAAATAAAAAATTTATTTATACAACTACTGTTGTTTATTTAAAAAACACTAGTTTTTTATTTTAATACAAAATCAGATGCTTGGAACGTCATTTCTTCGTCGAACTTCGAAGAACGTCGTCTTTTCGTGCCAGGAAGCGATTGCGATGGGTCTTGATAATTTAGAAGGTGTTCTCCATTTGTGCCCAGGCCTTTTTTTAATTTTTACGATTTTGGTAAAAATTGGTAAGCTGGGGTTTTCGTGTGCCAAGAATCAATTGTGACCCGTTTTGATTTCGAAAAAAATAGTTTAGGGGGTTCTTCAGTGGAACTCGGGCTCCTTTGTAATTTTCACGATGTTGGTAAATATTGGTAAGAAGTGTTTTTAAGTGGTATAAGGTGATCCCCATTGGTCTTGATTTCAGGAAAATTCAGACTCCATTTTTATAGTTTTAATGATTTTGTTGAAAATTGGTAAGTATGTTTACCAGTCCAGAGTGTCATCCATTGGAACTTGGGTTTTTTAAATTTTAACTATTTTGTTAAAAGTTGGTAAAGAGGGTTTTCGAGTGCCACGAAGCGATTGTGATGGGTATAAATTTTTGGAAAATTCGTTTAGGGATTTCTCCAGTTGAGCCCGGGCTTCTTTTTTTAATTTTTACATTTTTGGTAAAAATTTGTGAGCGGGTGGGTGCCAGACAGAGATTGCAATGGGTCTTGGTTTAAAAAAATTAGCTTAGGGTCTTTCAGTGGTATCCGGGTTCCTTTTTTCATTTTAACAATTTTGGTAAACATTTGGTAATGAGAGATATTCGAGCGGCAGGAAGCGATCGCCATGGGTATTGATTGAAGTCAAATAGGGTTTTGAAAGGTCTGCAATGGGTGTTGATTTCGGGAAATATATGTTTAGAGGGTCCTCCGGATGGTCGAGGTCCATTTTTTAAGTTCAACGATTTTTGTAATAATTGGTGAGCAGGGATTTTCTAGTGTTAGGAAACATTTGCAGTGGACTTTGATTTCGGGAAATGTCGTTTAGTGGGTCCTCTAATAGGCCTGGGGTTCGTTTTTTTGAATATTTTTTTATTGATCATAATTGGTGAAAGAGAGTTTTCGAGTGCCAAAACGCGATAACACCGGGTATTGATTCTTAAAAAAAACGTTAAGGAAGTTCTCGTCCGGTGAGCCCCGGTTTGCTTGGTTTTATCTTACTTTTTAACTTACTACCGGTTTCTGAAACGGTTATTTGATTTTTATTAATGTTGGTTGGGGTGGTTTTATTTCAGTAAAATTCGTTTAAGAGGATCCTCCTATGGGAATTCATATTTTTATTATTTTCTTTTGTTAATAGTAATTGGTTAGATGGAAATTTTCTAGTGAAAGGAAGCAATTGTAATGGGTTTTGATTTCTTGGAAAAATATTTTAGTAGGCTTTCTGGAGAGGTTCGGGTTTCATTTTTATTTTATTTTCTAACAAAGGAAATCTAATTGTTGTTATTGCTATTGATATTGCATTGTGTTTTGTTTTTTTTATTTGTTCAATTGTGATTTTTGAGAATTATATAGAGATCATAAATTAGTTCCAAATATGGATCGTATAGGTTCTGTAAAATGGCCAATTCCAATGGACCAAAGCCATTTCTCAACCGATTTCGATAGAACTCGGTATGTACCATGAAAATGGGATTGTAAAATGGGAATATGAATATTATTCTAGTTTCAATAGAATTAAACCATTTCCTTTCAATTGGGATGAATTGTATAGAATGGGATTTGTTTAGCATAGAATGGGATTCAAACATGAGTGTCGGAAATTTTTCTGGAAAATCGACAGTCTAAATGGAACTAACATATTGCTCAATTGAATGAGGTGAAACTCAGTGACATGAACGTGTAACAAACGCTAATGTAATTCGGAACGAGCGTAGCTCGGTGCTCCTGGGACTTAATATTAATTGAACAACGATAATTATTTTCAAATGAACGTAGTCTCAATTAATTGAAAAACGTTATAAATAGAATTTTATTTTTTTATTTTCTATTATTAGTTAGAAGATATGGCGGCGTTTGGGAAGAAAAACATCGAATAGAAATATGTTGCAGTCTTTTCCAGTGGCGTTCTGTTTCTACATTTTGTTCGAGGTTGGACTATCGTCCGACAGATGATGCGTGGATGAATTTGAATAGTGATTATTTTTTTGTAACGGTTGAAATACTGAAATAAAATATTTCAGTCGCTACAGACTGTATTATTTCTGGGTGACACTATTGCTCTTGAACAAAGCCAACGATAATCTCTTTGTTGAAGATTTCCCAGGGTAAAAAGACTATGCGACTATACCATTAATGATTTTAGAAAGGATTTTTCCTTTTCCAAGTTTTAGCAGTTGTGGGAAGTCATCGTTTATGTCGTTTAAATGGGCTCTCATATTAGGGTGCAAAATTGAGTGTTTGAATTGAACCCCGTAGCACAGATGATTTAGGACATGTTTCAATAATATCTGCACGTATTCCTTTTGCTATGACCAACAGTGTTGCCGAAAATCACCAGCAAAACAAATGTAACCCCACCCATAACCGCACTTGAACTCCTGAGGAGATCGTTTAGAGTCCGGTTCTCTGCTTCAACATGACCTACCTATATATGCCTCATAGAATATAACAATTATCATATATCTTATAACAATTTTCCAAGCGGTCCATTTTTACGTATAGAATATACCGACTGTTGCTCCAAAGCTATAGTTAGTGGTAGTTTAAAGGTGTAGTGCGCAGTTTTTCCATTATTTAGTAGAGTTGCGGCAATCACAGAATAACCGACTACCAGTGCTATTTTCCTAGATTGTCTCACTTTTGACAATCTAAAATTTGCGATTAACATTTGCTAGTGCCACTTAGGGCATCCCAAAAATAATAATTTATATCTCTTATTTTTATACTATCAATTATTGCGTTAAAAGCTTTATTTTGATTGATAAATGTTCATTCACAAAAACTGACAGCTCTCTGAATTTATATTTATTCACTTTATTCTGAGCTTACCGCTTGGTGGGGACTATTACCAGAGAGTGAAATACCGATGAGTACGGTTTGCTTAATACTGAATTTATTAGTCAATTTATCTGATTAATATACACATTCTTTTCTTAAGAATTATATACAGAATTGGATACTTGATAAATACAACTATTTCATCTTACATGGTTAACCCTTCTATTGCGTTTTATAATTAACCCTGTTCATACTGAACAATACGTATGTGTATCGTGTCTAGTGTACTTATACAACGTCGTGGATATTTCTTGGAACAGCTGCCGTTTTTCATACACGGTGATGTTAGATTGGTTTCCCCGCATGGTCCATGTATCATATTTTTGATCACGATGTCAAACAAAATAACGTCTTTGCCGTGTAGTTCAGCAACCATTTCATCAGGTTGAATTTTTCTTTCCAACCAAAACAGAGACACTTGAATTTTCCAAAAATCTCATCTTTTTTGATCAATTTAATCAATTTTTTCATTTTTAAATCAAATACCTTAGCTATAATGTCATGTCGGTCGAAAGACGCCTGGCCAAGAAACATTTTCATGCATTTATCTCGGAGAGCTAGTGAAAGATGAAGGGAAGGTTTTGACATGTATGTAATTTAATCTTTCCGATATCATATTAGCCATCATTTTGACCCAATACTGACTGAGCAAACCTCTGTAATAATTTAAAGGATTAAAACAGTTAGCTCTGATCATCAATTTGTATGCGTATAACTCAAATATGAAACCGTTTTATTTTTGCAGAATTTTGCTGTGGACTAGTCAGATATAATAACCATCTTCTCCTGTTACAAACATCAAAGGATATTGTAACGGATCGAAATCTCGATGCAATTAAGAAATTCTTTTTAGCTGGTCATCCCTATACTCCTAGTGAAATATTATATATTTTATTACAATGAAATGATTGGCATGATCGCCATTAAATGATATATTTATTTAAATTTGATATTGACTATTTGAAGTTGATTAATTAATTATTATTACGTGAAGAAGTGCCAAGGGTGAAGAGTGGCCTACGCTTCTTAACGCAATTTCTTGCGTCGACTAAAGCGCCCTTTTGGCCCTCGCCATTTACCCACCTTATATTGCAAAGTTAATTGCAACTTGGTTTCAGCGGGGTGGCTCCTTGTTTTAAGAACAAACTAACTAATTTAGTTGATCACTCAACTAGATCCAAATTTATTCTTTTTTTGTTTACAAAATTTTACAGTTTATATACTTAAATTTAATGTGTAATTTATTCTCTGATTGAAATTTACTTTACTTATTAATTTGTTTAATTGACAAAATTTATATTCAATATTAAAATAATCAATCAGCGCATTTACAATTTATTACACTAACAATTGTATTTGCACGCGTTTAATTTTATTACATTGATTACAACAATAACTTCTTTGTACACGCGCTTATTGAAATGAAATGTATGATTATATTTCAACATTGCTGATTCATATTTTACTATCACTAATTACACTAACAAATAATATACTATTTATATTTCCATTTACAAACGATTGGAATGCGTTTGTTTGTTTACTATATGAGAAATGTAATATGTCATTACACTAGGTGCTATGTCTTCATCGACTAATAGGACGGCAACCTCGTTAACTGTCAACGCATTGTACCTACCTTGGTGCTTTTGTGTTGTACGATCATAACGGTTCTGAATGCGGTCTGCAACTAATTTGTCAAATATATTTTTAAGGTAGCATTAATGTTTGATCGCAACGATAGTTGATCTGCATCGGAAATAAACCATCTGCTGTGACCTGATGGGGGTAGAAAGCTGCCAATGAGATAGTAAATTTGCCTGTCTACCTTAAAAGTAGAGTAACGCTATTGTAACTAAGTCTATTTTTCAAAAAATGTACAGATAATGGATAATTGCCTGTCAAGAGATTTATTATTGGTTGTGGTGGCTCCTGCATATTGGCAGCATAGCACACTCCGTTCGCTTCATCGTTCCATTTTCTTCACAGAATACTTATAGAGCAGGTCTTAGTCATTCCTCCAATTTGGACGGTGCTCTGCTGAGCATAATCTATGTTTGGATCGTAACTAAAGCCGATCTTTAACCGTGAGATAAAATTCGATTACGCACGCTATACATGAAGATGCTTCTTGTCTTTGTCTATGTGCCGCAAGCCGCTGCAATCGTTCGCGCTACATTCTCGAGCGCATGCCCGCGAGGTTATAGTATTTTGCTCTGCCAGGTGCTGTGAGAGCTCCAGATTCTTTCTCAGACTTGCAAGACGATTTGTATGCTCAAAAACAATACAAAATAAAAAATTTGTGGAAAATTTGCTTATTACGCAAATTTGCTTATTACGTTTCTCAAAATTTCCTCTGTTCGTAGAAAAAAGTGTGTTGGCCACACCTCAATTTTATTATTTTTCTCTATTTTCTTTTTTGGAAATATTTTGTATAAAGTAGTGTTTGTTTTGTAGACTGTCTGACAGACAGACTGACAGACAAACATACACCATTTCGAAACCCACTTTTTCGGACTGATGATCTCCAAAAATCTCAACCGTTCAACCGAGCTTAGTTTTGAAGTCATCACGTTAAAACTGAGTTTCTAAAATAATAGATCTAAATTAAATTAAAACGATTCAAATAAAATAAATCGGCATCCTTTGAGAGACAGTTGAAAAGTTTTTTATCGTTACCCAAAAACGTGGGATACTTCGAGTCTATTTTAACGTTGGTTAGAACGTACAAAAATGAAAATTAATTTTAAACAAGATTCTGTTCGTACTTTTATCTACGTTGTTAAAACGTTTTCTAGAAACTATTTCTATTTCCAATGAAACGATTAAAGGTTTTAGGAATGTCTTGAACCGTGCTTTGAAATAAGACATTTCTGTGAAAGGACTATGACATACATAGTTTGAAACCACTTGGTTTTGAAACCAAAGTTTCGAAAACATTCCAAAACTGGTTTGAAACCACAAATGGCGACTCGTACCCATTGAGAAAGAAAAAGAAAATTCGGATTTAGTGTTTTCGATATAATTCCAAAATTATTCCTTTGTTTTCGTTAAAATCTTCTGGTTCTTGACCAAGTGTACCAAACAATATTATTTCTAATTTAAAAAATTCAAAAACATATTTACTCACGAAGCAAACGATTTGTATGTGGCAATCTCGATGTGCACGTATATAAATTTGGTAAGGATAGTGTTATGGTATTCATAAAAAAACTTATCAGACAACAACACGAACGTTGATAGGAAAAGTTTCTATTTCGTCAGTACAAACAAATTTAAATCGAATTTTATTTTTATATAATTTCTAAGATGTTTCAGCATTAATCAAGTATTTTTGTATACATTTTTGTCAAATATTTTCAATTGATAAAAAATGCGGGAGATTTCAAAGTTAAAATCAAAAATATTAGTTTGCTACCAAATTATATAAAGTTTCATTAGATGTGAATTAAAATTTAGCTTTGAAGTTGATTAATAAATTGTGGAATGATATAAAATTAAAATGGAATACCAATTTAAATTTAAATTTTTTCGTAAAAGCGATAAAATTTGTCCTTGGTCATATTGCAACAAGCCAGAATATTATTCAACCAAGTGTTTGGTTAGTGACACAGTATCTAATTTACCGATGGAATAAATGGAAGCATCTTCGCTTAAACCTATATATTTTTTATTTTCAGAAACGTGGGCGGTATTACTGCAACACCGTGAATAATATTTACACGCGAAATTGAAAAAGAAAATTGGTGAGCCTTTTTGAATGTGATGGTTATACGTAAGAAAGATGGAAGTTTGACCATTGATTAATATAATAAAACTGCAGGTAAAGGTCAGACTGACCTCGGTTATGATTAACAAGTATAAAATTAGCAAGTATACGAACAATTGATTAACAAGGATACAAACGGTTTGATCTTTAGGGGATGCTACAGTTTTAGACAAAGAAAAAAATCTTGATAAAGGTTTAATTTTAGAAAATATTTATATAAAAAAATCTGATTTCAAACACAAATTTATTAAATGTTCAAGAAGTTTCCAAAGTTTTCTTTTGTTACACTACTACGATAACATTCTTCTAAATTAAATTAATTGGAATTTTCTGTTGTTCAGGTATAAAATATTTTGGTTTCGAACCCATTGAAAAAAAAAGCAAAAATGGTACTGTTTTGAAATTGGCACACATCTTTTTTAATCCTTAATAGAACACAAAAAAAGTTTAGCACCCAATCGTTATCCAGTCATTTCCGGGAGGGAGTTCAAGCTATCAACAAAATCCCTTAAATAGCTATGTAAATTTACAATATTTTAGTGTCTTTATTATTGTTTTACGGTTAAAATTAAGAGATCTATGAATTTTTCAAATTTGTTGGGCGAACTCACATACTCGTAAGATGATTTTCCATTTATACACTAAAGCCTACCTAGTTCGCACTTTAAATGAAATAAAATTTTTCATATAAAAGTGACGCAAATGTGTTCGCAAGGTGAAATCGAATATAAGATAAGTTTCACTTTGTAGTATGCAGTTTAGCCGGTGAAGATAAATTTTAAGTGGAAGAATCTCTATTTGATTTCTACACATTTTTCACTGCGTTTTTATCTTCATAGAGAGCTTCTTGTTTATTTTTCAATTGCCTAATGTGTTCTATTTTAAATGTTTAAATAGAAATTTGCAAATTCAAGTTATCTGATTTGAAGTTTTACGAAATTCGACAAACCAATTTTTGTATGCCCTTATATTTCTAAAATTTAATTTAATGTCAAATGAATATTAATAAGCAAATACGTAAAAATCAAAATTTTTCGATAGAATCAAAACATGCGAAATTACCAGCCTCTACTACTTGTAGCCAAAATCCTGAGCTATATGGGCAAAAAAAAATAGAACTTCCAAATCGAATGATGCTGAGAATGATTCAACCCAGTATTTATTTTTTCGAATATTGGTAAAATCATGAATTGAGACTTTAACGAATTATACCGGAGTAATGATAAAGAAATTCGAAAAGCCGTAGTAATATCTTTTACTTTAAACCTTCCTCACTAACAACTCGTTTATATTTAAATTTTATTATTATACATTTTATATAATCAAACACAATTATTTTGGTTTCGTCACTTGCTTAATGTGATATTTAGTTCTATTTGAATTTGAAACAAATTTTTAACAAACACTAATTAAAATTATGCTAAAAACTGCTTTTATAACCTATTTTTTATGCATGCGTGATTTATGAATCTCCTCTCCCCTCTATTTTATTTTTCTCTTATCATTTATATAAGAATAGGAGATGGTCACCACCCCTTTATTATTTAAAAAACGAAGCTTGAAGGCTTCAAATGAAAGGGAAGAAGAAAGGGAAGAAGATTTTGTTGACCATCTGGTGTATGTGTGTGTAGACATGATATTTTTCACAGACTTACAATGAGGTCGAATTGCAGCTAATTTTTTCGTTTAGTACTAAGGAGTTGTATCGTTCCTTATATATTTCCTGTTCTTCTAATCTGTTCATTAGTAGTGCTTTTCGTATTCTGTGTATATGTGTGAGTTTGCGTTGATGTTATTGTAATTGTGCTTTTCTGTCGTCAAGTATTGTGCATTTTTGGTTTTTGCATTTCTTGTATATGTTCTGTTCTTACTTCGGAGTGTCCGATGTCGAATTTGAGGCCATTATTACATGTATTCATGTAGGTTTCAGTATCAATGGGTTATGTTATGTTGTTTGATTCGATTTCCTAATTTGGGGTTTGTTTTAAATGCCGTCATGTACTAATGTTTTTTAGAAACCTTCATCATATTACTATGATGTTATTATTATACATACTCTATAGTGATTTATTTTTCCGTTTGTTCATTTTGCTTGTTTAATGGGCGATCGTGCTTAGCCTCTTTATTCAAAAGTTGAACGCTGCCATCTAATGTTGGTAAGGGTGTAGGATGATTTGTCTATGGCGTGGTTCATTTGCGTGTCTTTTTTGCGTGTGATAATAAATTTTATGTTTGAATCTTTGTTGTTTATGTCCTTGTGAAGACTGTTGGGATACAGCCGTGAACAATAGAAAATATAGTATTTCTAATATGTTCGAATGAAATTATGGCGTAATAATGGGTTTTTCGACCTTGAATATTATCAGCAGTAATATCCCAATTTCCCGAAATAATTTTATTATATTTTTCGAACGCACGTTGCTTGGTAACAGCCTGAGGCCGTAGGCCGACCTAAAAGCAACGTGCTTGAGGAAATATAATTAAATTATGAGGTATTTATCAATGCTCGAGGGGTATTCGGAGAGAAAATTGTTTGCAATTTTATTTTATTTTTTTTTTTTTTTATATAAAATAGTTATTTTAATATGTGTACATATAAAGCGCGTTCGTTTGTGGTGAATTAACTGAAGTGATTTGTCCGTTCGTTTGGTATGCTTCACTTCAGTTAAAAATATTGAGCTACTAATATATTTGAATAATAATTTTGCTTGTGTAGATAATCCAACTAATTGTTTTTGTTGTTTTTTAACAGTATTTTGTTTTACGCATAGAAGAAGCCAGAATATTTTAGAGAATTTTAAATTATTTTGTTGTTATAATGTATGACGATTTGATCGAATATCTTAGTTTCGCAAATTATGATCTCTTTATTTTTCGACATTGTGAAAATGTAATGTGACACACAAAAATAATTGATCCAAGAAAATGGTCGATTAACTTTAAATTTTAATTATTTTATAACACAAGCCAATTACTTTTTAACAATTTGACATTTATCTGAATTGTAGCAAACGAACGACCAATTCACTTTAGTAGCTTAACTATCTGAATATTAACTCAATTATCGGAATAGTAACTCAATATCAATTCAGTTAATTCACCACAAACGAACGTGCTTTATATAGTACATAATAAACAAATATTTCTTAACACAGAATTAGTTAAGGCTGCTAGATTGTAAATCGTACTATGAAAGTGTCATTTTGAAACAGTATTTATTGTAAAATAAAACTATGAATCCTTTTCATCTAGTAGCCAGAGTATATTTTGCTAAAATGGCAAGCCTATTAAGGTCGTGTGTATATCGGGTCAAAAGTGTGTAACGAGTGGGTCGTTTATTTGTGGTTTAATGTCCTGTTATGATCATTTCTGAATGCGTAGAAATATTTAGTGTTAACGTGTAACCTATGCTATAGTGTTACAATATTTTTTTTCTATTACGACTGTGACCTATTCCAATAATTTGGATCGCGACTGTAAAATTACATATTAAATATCTTGTAATATGCAAAGCTGGTTTTTTTAAGCTCTCTTATCGGTACTCAATACCATAAAATGATTGAGATAATTAGATTTTGGATATGATGAAAAATTAAAAATTAAAAAAGAGGAGGACTTGTGTTTTTGCGATCGATGGTGAAACACTTAAATTTTATCGATCTAAAAAAGTTAAATAAATTAATTTTGTTTTAATTAAATATCTTATATTTCTAAAAGTTTTAAGTGAACTTGAAAAAGTTTAAATTTATTTTTGTTGGTTCTGCAAATATATCGAACATTTTTGGATAGTATTGTGATAAACAATTTGAACCTTTTGTTTTTTTTTATAATATATTGTATGATTTGATACAGTTTTGGTGATACCGATATATGTAATTATTTTCACAAACAGTTCGTGACTTAATTTGAATTTATAAATAGTGCAGTTGTCAAAATAGTTCTTAATTTTAAGTATTAATGGTATTTTGAACTTAAATAGTGTTAAGATTATTAAACGTGATGAATTTCCTTATAAATAGTGCATAAAAAAAAACAAAACAAAAAACGTTATAATAATCATAGTATCGTACAATGGTCGAATTGCTCGCTACATGTGCAAGGTCGGCATAATACCGTATAAGAACCATAATTATTAAATTTATAATAAAAGTAATATTTTAAAAAACTAAAAGTGAATTTGTCGCCCTTAAGGTAGGCGATTTCGGAAATAATAACCGAAGTGTATAGTGTAATAGTTAATTTCGTTCATAAACATTACCGGATGAACCGGGTAACTTAAAAACATTCTGAAAATACCTACTCCTAGTTTTAATACTACTTATAGATACCTAATAATTAAACTAATTAGCCTGAAATAATAATACTTGCATTTAAACTAGATATAATAAAAACGAAATTTAATATCTATAACTAAAAACTGAACTACCTACATACGGCGCAACGTAATTCAAACGGCGTTCATTATTACCTTCGCTTCGCTACGTATACAGTACTGTATCAACGATATTGCCTTCAAAGGATATAACATAAAGGCCATCGACCTCATATCGCGGTAAATAATTAATTATATGTTTGTAAATTAGATATTTAATTTATTATATACATTTTTTTTACTATTATATTTGTATTTGAAGTTTAATACTTATACGAGTATCTTAATATCTATAATATTATATAAAACCATTATTAAGTAGTATAGTAGTATGTACTTAGTTAATTATTTTTGGGGGAATTTAAACTAGTTTTAATTGATTAATTATTAATTTGTTTTTGGTTATAATTATTATTATTTTTTTTTTCTCTCAAGATTTATAAATTCAAATCAAGAATTTTCTCTTTAAAGTATAATAAAATATTTCTTTGGTATTTACACATAACGGTTCAAATGTTTATAATTTATTGCCATTTTTCTAAATTTTTGAGAATTAATAACATGAATTAATTTTTACTTTCTTCGGGTGGACTATGTAATGGTAAGTATGTGTGAGGGGTTGCAGTGTACTTAAATCTATTAAATTCATAGTGACTTTGTCATCATACCAGCAATGGTCTATCATGGAAACAAATAATACCACGACCAATAATGAACCTCTACGATTTGAGCTACGGGAAAAGATGACATCACCTTCCAAGACCCATTGATATCTTTATGTTAACTGGTTTACCAAAAATGTTGTACCACGTTACAAAAATATTGTACCACGTTACAAACGTTAGTCGGTGCACAGTTGTAAGTTGATGAGTTCTGTCAATTTGAAAAAACAAAAAAAAAAATATTGGGTTTCTAGTTCGGGTGCTATCCAGTGTCTTGTTTGGCGCCTGCATCAGAGAAGAAGAAAGAAAAAGAAAAGGAAAAAGGGGATTGATTTTTAGACAACGAAGCTGAAGAGTTGTGTGTAAGACAAAATAAAACTTAAAAAAAAATAATAAAAATAATAATTGTAAAAGCAGGAAAACAGTGCTAACGAGTGCTTATATAATAATTGGATATATCGTTTGAGTAACCGGGTGGAACAAAAAGAAACCAAAGTTTAATTTTAGTTGGTAAAAATCGAAAATTAAAAACCAAACAAAAAAAACAAAGTTTAACCGATCACTTCACCAACGGTAAAATCCAGTTACCACCGAGTATTGTGATATTCCAGAGAATAAATTCTGGTAACTAGTGCCAGTAGTAAGCGGATAATACATAGGGTCCATATCATTGCCTTGTGGCTGTAAATGGTGGCGTCTTATAGAGCATAGGACGTAAAAGCAGTTAGTCGGAATTCCAGCTCATCCACTATCGGAACGGAAAACATCACTCATCATTTACTGTAATATCATCATTTATTTTAAGTTAATTATATATCTGTTTAAGAATTTTGATTAAATTTAGATTTAGTGTGAGGTCTGACCGAAGGTGTGAATACTCGCCTCGTGATTGTATTTCGGGTGTGTGGTTTTTTTTCTTCCAATTTTTTTATCGTTTTAGCTACAGTCGGCGTGTTCGCAGAGCTCTCCGTACGCGATGACAGCCTAAGTACCGCAACCAATTTATTACCCGGACGACGAGTGGTTATATCTCCAAAGCAGATTCAACTAATTTTTTTTTGTAAATAATGTTTGTTTGTAATTTAAATATAATTGTGTAAATGGTGATAATATTGAAAAGAATGTGTTGTTAATTTTACACAATTTCAGGGAGTGATCATGATGTGCGGCGTGGGTGCCTAATGTGCGTGTTGTTTTGTTTTTAGGAAATGTCCAGTTCTCAGCAGCTTACAAGCCCCTGGTAGACACGGCCAATTCCCACCCCTAGACTGAGCGTTAGTCAGGCAAATGCTGCAGGCCGTGATCCAGGTGGATTCTGATAACGGGCTACCAACTCGTGTTGGCCAGTTTGTTACAAATGTTAAAAATTAAAATTTTGACATCTAAAACAAATTTATTCACCACAAAAAAAAAACAAAAAAATTTAACGCGGTAGAGACCGCATCTAAATTTTGACAAACGATGTCTAAAAAACCTAACCAAACATTTGTATGTTGTGACTTGTGAGTAATAGTAGTTCAACGCGATCTGAGAGTGTTATATTTTATAATACATGATGGATTCTCAACCAACACCAAAATATCGTTCTCAACGAACAGTGGAGAAACCTTATGCTATATGAATATTTCTGGTTATAATTTATGTACGTACAGATAAAACTTATCTAAAGTGCTAGAAACTGACTGGTGGACTGGACTGTTACAAAAATATAAACTGTGTAATTTAAAATAAGCATAGTGTATTATATATTAAAAAGGCGCATTTTATCTATAGGGTTTTTTATATTAAATACGGGCGACGGAGCAGGTGACGAGGCCGCTGAGGAGAAATTCAATAAGGAGGACTGGCATTATTACGATCTACTACATAAATACGAGAGCTTGAAGGACAACTACCAGTCTCCATATTTGATTTCTAACAGCAATGGGATTTTTTCCAACTCAGATAGGCAAATTATCGAGGAATCTGATACCGATGAACAAGAAGATCCAAACGTAAACATCGACAGCCTCCTTATATCGTCGGGATCAGATGATTTCGACTAAACAAACCCTCTTGCTAATATATACAGTATTGCTGATTTACATATGATAAAATTATACTATTTACAGGTTGAATTCAAATGTGATTTTTATTTAAATATATAAGAAATTTAATTAATATAAATGAATTAATGAAATATAATTAAAATGAAACAGATGTATGTTTTTATTAGATTAGTTGTTCCAGGAGTCTGTTGCGAAAAATCACGGCTTCAGAAGAATCAGCTTCATCCGCATTATGAGATTCTTCGTTCGACGTATCTACATGCTCCATTACAGCCTCTGCTTCGTCTATTGGTTCAACATCACCTCCAGAAACACAAATGTTATGAAGAACACAGGCGGCAAATACGGTTTTAATCGAATTTTCTATTTTTAGCTCAAGTGACTTATAAAAATGATTCGCCACCTCATTTTCAGTAGTCCGAAAGCGCATTCCACTAAGTCTCGAGACCTGCGTGGGCTGTATGGAAATGTTTTAGCCCGCCGACCGCACTATTAAATGGGTTAATCACTGCTACATGACTTAATTGGAATGGGTTCGATGTACAGCCGCGAATAATAAAAAGATGTATGCTTTTTAATTCGATTTAAAGACACGGCTTGCACTTGTAATCCTTGTAATCCTGAGTTGAAGTTATGGTAGGTTATTGAAGTGTGTTGAGGATAGATGCTATGTAGCTGAATTAAAATACGTATCCCGAATTTTTATTTCCAATTTTCAATATTTTATTATTTTCAATAAAGTATTATAATTTTATTAATTGTGATTTTTTTATTATTTGTTGTTAACAATTTGAAAGGTATCGCAAAAGTGACTTTTGAGAAAGAAATTATGATTCTTAAAATGTCCATCTCAAAAAACCATTAGGACTGCCGTAATCAAATAAATTTTGGTGTAAAAATTAAGGCATCGCAGTTGGTTTTTCGATCAAGAATATTATTTATGAAAATGACTCACTATAAAATTAAAGCAGACTGTACCAATTATCCCATTTGATTATACTACAATAATTATACAATTAAAATTCTATTGAAGTAGGATGTACCTAAACATAAACAATAATGACATTTTCAAAAATTTAATTTATGTTTACAATATGATTGAATATTGTGGATTAAATTAAAAAGAAATGTGAACGAAGATAAGTACAACTTTACATTTAGTGTTTATATAATTAAATACAAATACAAATTTTAATTTATTTTGTTTTGCAGCCACTGGACAGTATCCACTATCTCCTAGGTGGTTTGGCGTCTATTGGAGGGGGGGATCAAAGTTGAGTAGATTAATCTACCAGCTCCGTAACCTTCCAGTAGGGTGTGCATCACGTGAGCTGTTCTGGTCTTGTCATTAGGCAGCTGCGTGATGGGTTCAATTGTATAAGGGGTAACCTGTTCACAATTCGCAAGTGTACGTACTGCCTCCTCGTGGCAACCACTGGTAACTAAGGCAATTTGGCACATTTCTGGCCATTTGGCACAGGCTAAAGTACGGCACTAAAGGAGAAAACCTTGACAAAAAACCCTAATCTAAGGTGGAACAGCATATGCCGAAAGATGAATGGCTGATAGGTTAATCAGCCCAAAATATGCGGACTCTGGATACCAGGCACCCTCCAGTTTTATCTAGCTTTCTTGTAGTAAAGCTGGGTGACCTACAGGTGATTTGCAATTCCCAGCAACTCGTAATAGTAAAATCAAACGGAATACGGGGCAGGAGTAGGAATATACGGGAGTGGGACAACCCTCTCGAGGTCCTTGAGCTCCAATGCTACCGTCTTTCTAGCGGAACTACATGCTGTAGTAAACATCTAGGAGGGAGAGCAATAAGCCCAGATGTATGTATCACGTACCGGGAGGCATTATTGTCAGGTTCATTAAGAACCTGAATATTGACTAGACGGATAATTAAGCAGGGGCCAGCACAATAGATCTTTTAGGTCGCAGTGCGAAGTGGCTGATCGCCCGCATGGTCCCCCAATAACAATAATAATCCACTATCTCCTAACAAATATGAATCGTGGACCGATCCTGGAAAGCCTATAAATACATCATTAAAGAGGTGACTGCTTTTCACGACGGCCAGACACTGGATTGAATAGAAGCCCTTGTAATTTATATATTCGTCATGCTTCTTGACAGGGCATTAAATACGAATATGACACCCGTCTATAGCTCCTATCGCCTTGGTAAATATGCCGGTCTTCGATCGCCTACATAATTTCATGGCAATTTTCTCCCGTTCCCATAATATGGGAACGGAAGAAAATTGCCATGAAATTTTGTAGGCGATCGAAGACCGGCATATTTACCAAGGCGATAGGAGGTATAGACGGGTGGCTTAATAAAATACCTCATATGTATTATGTATGAAATAGTCCAATATTTTGTGGATTATTGATTTGTCTGTGAAGCTGTATGGAAAAGAAGTTATTTAATTTTGAATAATTGTATATTTGTAATATAAATAAACACACAGCCGTTTCGACTTACCGACTTATTCCAATAAAACCATCAGTTACTACTAAATTTAAAATATTTTTTTTATTCACCACAATAAAATTTTAACGCGATACAGATCGTACATACATTTTGACAGATGTTGTTAAAAAAACATACACATCTAATATTTCATTAATTCGGTGTTAAATGTTGTTTTAAATCTTTATTTAATCCATGTATGCAACCAAAGTGTCCATTTAATTTGAACTATGCATTTAACATTTTATAAGATATACATATTTGGACAAACAGGTAAAATGGGCCAAATGTCGGATATTTTCTTTTTAATTAACATTCAACCAAAAAATATTTAATAAAGTGGTTGACATTCATCAAACCAAATACGTTCAATTTTATTTATTTTTTTGTTTATGATATTGATGTCATTCTAGCCTTTAGAATACTGCAAACTACGTGTCGTATCGGACGATGTAACCGAAATTTTACTACGTATTATCGCGCGCAGTTTCAGAAAAATTATAGAGTTAATGCCAAACAAGTACGGTTGGTGAAGGAATATGAATTAATTGTCTTTTTATACTGGATAGCGGTAGGGTGTAGCTATCGAGTAGCTACTGGTTTTATTGGTATTAGTCCGTAAGTACATAAATCATTAGCGTTTACATAATAAAATTATAACTATATGCATACACTTTTTTCCCATTCAGTTTTACAGTCAAATCCATCATACATAAAATGTTAGACTATTTTACACATCATATGCCGTCATATTATTAAACCACCAGCTCTTGACGAACGAGAAGAAATCGGGGTTAGATTTTGCACAAGGGCAAAAACTGGAATCTTTGCAAATGTTATCGGTGCTATTGACGGATGTCAGCACGATGAATACATAAATTATAAAAGCTTTTACCCAGTGTCAAGCCATTGTAAATAGCCATCATTTATTCAGCGACGTGTTTGTCGTATTTCCAGGATCAGTACATGATAAAAGAGTTTTCAAAAAAAGCCCTCTGTATCACAATGGGAACTACACAAATAATAATTATTATTTATTAGGTGACACCGGGTATCCGTTTCAGCTGAGTCCCATCGCAGTGATACCGCCCTTCAAAAAAGCCGTCGGAAATCAAAAGCAATTTAATAGAGTACATAGCAGGGCTCCCAATGTGGTCTACTCGTAATGTGTATTTGCGATTTTAAAAATGAGATAGCGGAATATTTTTAATAAATCGCTGGAATTAAAAATTGAAAACTGTATCAAAACAGTATTTGCTGCTTGCGTCCTACACAACATTTGTGTGTCTGGAGGGGATATTGGGTCGATTTCAGATGATTCGAATATTTCAGTGGATGCCTTGAACATTGCGCCTGAAGCAGATTCTGCAAATGCAGCGGCCTTCCGTAATACTCTTCTTGAACAATTAATGTAATCAATAAATTGATAAAAAAAGTATAGCAATAAATTTTATAGTAAAAAAAAACTAAATCAATTCTTTATATTTTATTCCATTCATACACAAAAAAAAATTTAACACTAATGAACTTAAAAATCAATCCCTATCATAATTAATCTGATTCCGATCCGGACGAAATCAAGAGTGAATCCACGTTTATATGAGGGTATTCTACTTTGACCATTTGGCCAAATACACTAAGTAGACCACCAATTTGTGTGTCTATTTTTTATCGCGTTATGCGACAAATTGGTTCCCCGAAAATTGGTCGAAACACAATTTTTCTAAAAATTTGTATAAAACAATTCGTAAAAACACAATTCATAAAAAAGCAATTCATAGTAAAACAATTTTACGAAAAAACAATTCTACGCAATAACAATTCATTGTAAAACAATTCTTCGAAAAACAGTTAATCGTAAAATATTTTATATTGCATAGATTAAGGATATTGAATCCGTATTGATCAATTTTAGATTAAATTTTTTTTGGGCATGCCAAGCCAGGAAAAATATATTGAACGGTTATAATATTACATATGTACATATACAAACCAAATAAAATTCGTCCACAGTTAACAGGCTTTTTAGTTTATTATAAATAAATATAATTGACAAATGACTGAGAAATTCTAATTGTTATAATTTCCTATTAATGTTTTATTACAAAATCAATTTTTTATTTATTCCGCTATTATATCAATAACAAATCAAATATTATATTTCAAAATAACACATAAATATGAATAAATGTTGTTCATTTATAAATTATAAACAATTATTTTGTTAATATATTTATGGTCATAGATATCCTATAAGTCATTCAGCCTATCTAGACGTTGATTTCCTCGTTTCTTATCTCTTTGCCAATAAATTATTTTGGAGAGCCGATATTTTCATAGGAAAAGGTGATTACAGATACATGTTAAACCGAAAGTGATCTGACTGAGTTTTATTTGAAAGTGATCTGACTGAAAATTTTGGTTAGTGGTTACATGGGACTTTTTTATTTGATCTGAAATGACAGTTCAAATGTCACTTTGTTCTAAAATTACATTTAAATTATTTAAAATAATTTGAAAACCACTTCGAAAATGTATAAAAATCTTTTGCCTTTTTAACAGTATGAAAAAATCTGTGAATTCAACTAAATAAAAGTTGACATGTTTAACTCAAAACACAAAGTGGCTCAACCAACCAAATTTAAGTTAAACGAACTCAGACTACTTTCAGATAACTTTCAGTCAAGTCACCGTTTACATGTTGAATTTATCTCGTACGTTTTCAGTTAAATCAATTTCGATTTAACATACATATATCTTTAGTAACAAATTCATTTTTCGATACAATGCAAGCGTCCGATTATAACACAAACAACATCAAAAACAATTTACAATTTTGGTTAATGTGTCGGCATAGTATAGTAAACAGAAAAATTTGTCAATAAATTATACTCGTCAGGAATTTAAAATAATGTCGTTGAAAAACAAATTACCTTTTTCTCTCCTAAGCTACTTAAAATAAGTGACTTAAAATACTATTGTGTACATTTATATTAGGATTGATTTGGGGTGGCCTGTATAGATATTTGTGTTGAACAAATGGTTTGCTTTTTCTTTTCCAAAGAAAATAAATGATTGTCTGTTGCAGTAAAAAACAAACGCTGATTTTGTTTACAAAATATAATTGTGTTGATTTTATGATTGGTTAAGATTTTTCATTCTATAAATATTAAATAATAAAAAAAAAATTTTAATATTTCGTTTGTTATTAATAATTTATTATTGCTATCTAAACATTAGCTGCATTTCTTAATGCACAGTGATCCGGATCACATTATAATTTAGATGTGAGGCAACAACAATATTTTGTAAAATAAAGTAGTTGGACAATATTTTGTAGTTGAACAATATTTTATAAAACGACAAAGTAGATACGAATAGTAGAAGAATAATAGTACGAGTATGAAGAGGTAGATTCGAAACGAAACAAGACAGAAAATTGGTATTTTGTTTGATTTACGCATTTTGGTGTCGTTTCATACGCGATACGATACATAATCGCACCCTTTATCGTTCTGGATCAGATCAAACGTCGAGAAATGCGGCTATTAATGAAGATTCTCCAAAAAAAAATCAAAAAAAATCCTTAATATAACCACAGATAATTATAGCCGATGTCGATCTTCTAAGAAAATAACTATTCAAATATCAAATTATATTTACGTAAATTAATCCAACTGGAATCCATAGTTTCATCCTTTTATTTTATATTTTAAGCACGACATATTATTTATAAAAAAAACAATACAAAAACAATGATTGAAGAACATTGTTGATTCTTAAATTTGCTTATCTCTTTTGACACACATTCATATAAGATAAATAAGAAATTATGAATGAAAATATATTCGACAGTAATAAAAACAGAATAGTTTGTTATTCTGTGGTATAAATAACAGACTCGTTGTATGTGCACGTGAGATCCCTTCCTCCTATCAATAATTTTTGTATCATACTGACTTTTATGTAAAATAAGAAACTTCTAAAAAATAATTTGAGAACGATTGAAGATTTTAAAATAATTCAAGAATTTTTGGCAAATAAATTTTTGTCCAACCATTTTTCAAATACAAACAAAATTGTTAATAAGGAGCTTAATAATTACTGAAAGATGTATTTTTTAAATTACAATTGTTATTAACAATTTTTTTTACGTTTTTAATTAAATAATTTTTTAATAACAAATTCTAATTGTTTATAATTTCATAAGGATTTTCAATTTAAATCATTTATACCTTTAAAGCTGAACATTATGTATCTTCTATTTCCTAACTCAAAAATTTTACAACAAAAATAAAACAATTATTTATTCTGATATTGTTAATAACAAATAAATATAAATTAATAAACAATTATATTGTTTATATATTTATTATAATAAAATTATTTAATTTTCGTAATTTTATTCAAACATTGTTAAGGAAAAATCTTACAAACTCAATCAAAACCAAATCCCATATAAAAAAGAACTTTTTATTATGAATTTTTGCGAAGAATTGTGTTTTCGATGAAACCAAAACCAAGATAAAAATTATTCTAAATAATTTAGTTGTGCCTAATATGGTTCCCCGAAATTGGAGATGCAACAACAATATTGTAAATAATATTTTGTTATTAACAAATTATTGTTGAATAAACAATTGTATTTTTTTATTGATTTTTGCTAAGAAAATCATTATATTGTTATAAATAAATTAATTTTTTAATATTAAATTTAAAAAATGAGTGTTATTTCTAAATTTCATCAAATTCTGTTCCTGTGTTAACCAGTGATGATTGTGATTTTAATAACATTCCTGGTTCCTTTAAATTTATATGTGACAAGTTAAGTTACTATTCAGCATCTTTCAATTCAAGATTTGATGATGTTATCAGCATTTTCGAATCATTAAAACAAGAGAATGCTATTTTAAAATCAAAAATTGTGCAACTGGAATCAGCTATTGATAACCTTGAGCAACGTGCGAAAAATAAATCAGTGGATATTGTTGGCGTACCGGTACTTCAAAATAATAATGAAGTTTTAAAAACAACCTTGGATTTATTTTCATCGGGTTTAAATGTAGCTGTCAATGATTCTAATATTGAGTCAATTTACCAAATTAAATCAAGTGACGTCAGGAAATCGGGTAAAATTATTGTTGAATTTATTAACAGTTCTACTCGGAACGCAGTTCTACAAGCCAAGCGGAAAAAAAAGAATTTATCAACGGAGTGCTTAAATTTAAATAACAACAACAATATTCCAATTTTTATAAACGAATGCATGACTAAAATTAAGTATATGATTTTTAAAAAGGCAAAAGAAATTAGAAAATCTAAGCATTATAAATATTTGTGGTCGCGCAATGGAAGAATTATGTTACGTAAATGTGAGGGAGATGAAGTCAAGTTCATCAATAATTTGTCTGACCTTGACGCTTTATAATCGTTTCTAATTTCATGGTCATTGTTGATGTGACCTCCAACAGTAATTCTTCCATTCGTGCTTCCTTTAATGATAGTATAAGTAACAGTGTGATTAAATCTGAACTCTTAGTGATGCATCAAAACATTCGTAGCTTTCGGCAGAATTTCGATACTCTTTTATGCCATTTGAATTCTTTCTCGGTTTTACCTAATTTAATTTTTTTATCGGAAATTTGGATTTCTAATCACGAACTTTCCCTTTATGGGATTGATGGTTATACATTATATGCGAACTGCAACAATAGATGGTGTTGCAGTTTTTGTTGCCGCTTGCATAAATGGTGTAACCAATACTGATTATTCATTAAAAAGTGCTGATATATTGTTGGTTGATTGTAATTTTGGTGGCTTAAAATTTTCCATTTTATGTGTGTATAGGTTCCATTTTGTTAGTATAACTGAGCTTTTAGTTGAATTTAATGCCTTACTGTGTGTTGTGAAATCGAAAAATTTATTAATTCTTGGAGATTTTAATATTGACATACTAACTAGTTCTAATTTAATTGATGAATATAATATCATGATGGCAAGTCATGGGCTCGAATCTATTATTAATTGCCCTACTAGAATTTTTGGTAATTCGGAATCTTGTATTGATCATATGTTTTGTAGGCTGACTAATCCTGTATTATCCGATGCTTGGGTTGAAGATTTACATGTTTCTGATCATTGTGCCACTTTTGCTAAATTTAAGTTACAGCAGGAAGCTTCAGGAATTAATTGCCCCTCTACGGATAAAGTGATTTCGAAAATTGATTACTTAAGGCTTAATGATATTTTACAGTCTGAGACATGGGTGAATATTACTTCAATTCCTGACCCTAATGTGGCATTTTCGGTATTTCTTTCCAGATTATCTAACATTATTTCCGATTGTACTAGCTCTTTCAACATGACTAGCAATTGTGTTAACATTAAACCATGGATTAATTCTTCTCTGGTTCGCCGGATTAATAAAAAAAATAAGCTGGGTAGAAGAGTTCATAACCTACCTCTGAATGCTAGCTTACGGAAATATTACAATAAATATTCTAAGGATGTTACACGGGATATTAAACAAGCTAAGGCCAAGTACTACTTGACTAAATTTCATCATCAGTCTGGCAATATTAAACAGCAATGGGCAGTTGTAAATGAGATATTGAATTCTAATACTAAGGCTGAATATTTTTATGAAGTATTGGATGATTTTAATGGTAAATTTACTTCATCGTTTGATATTGCTAATAGTTTTAATTACTATTTTACTAATACTGTTAGCCTTGCTAACTCGCATTTATTACCGGGGAATGTTGATTTACTAGTTCAAGAAAGGTCAGTTGATTCTAGTTTCTTTTTTCGCCCTTTTCTATCCAGTGAAATTTTTTCGATTATTAATTCCCTCCCTACAAAGTGTTCCATTGATGAATTTGGTCTTAGCAACATTGTTTTAAAAAATATTAATCATAATATTGTTGACATTTTATGTTTTCTATTTAATGCAAGTATCACTTGTGGCATATTTCCCGATTGTTTAAAGTCAGCTATTGTTATTCCGTTGCATAAAAAGGATTCTCGGTTGTTTGTCGGAAATTACAGGCCAATTTCCCTATTGCCGGTAATTTCTAAAGTTTTTGAGAAAGCTGTTAAACATCGTATGGTGGAATATTTGGACATTAAACATTTTTTTAGTGATGCTCAATTCGGTTTCCGTGCTGGTCTGGGTACTGAGGATGCTTTATTAGCATTTCTCAACCCTCTTCATATTGGCCTTAACAAAAATCAATCGGTTGGTGCTTTATTTGTTGACATTATGAAAGCATTCGATATGGTCAATCACCAATTGCTTTGTGTTAAACTTATGAATGCTGGATTTAGAGGTTTCATTTTAACTTGGTTTAAATCGTATCTTGATAATCGTTCGCAATGCGTTCGTATAAATGGTGTTTTAAGCAATCGCTCTGTTCTACCAGCTGGTGTTCCTCAAGGATCAGTGCTCGGTCCAATTTTATTCCTCATTTATATTAATTCCATTTTTTCCCAAAAATTCAAAAGCACGGTGGTGGCGTTTGCTGATGACATGGCGTTCGCTTACAAGTCCAATAATTATGCTAACATTATTTCTAATATTAATCATGATCTATTGATTCTTAGCCAATGGTTTAATTTTCACACCTTTGTTTTGAGCCCTAAATCTAAAGCTATGTTTTTTAATTTAACTAGCTACCCATGCGTAAATAGTGACATCGTTTATCATGATAATCGTTGTACTAGGATGGGTTGCTCCCAGTATTGTGTCCCAATTGAATGTGTTCAAAGTATTAAATACCTTGGGATTACGATTGATTGCTGTTTAAATTGGAAATTACACGTTAAGTCTCGCACCTTACATTCTCTATTAGAAAAATGTATCGTTTAAGAGATCATTGTCCACCTGCAGTTCTAAAAATTTTTTATCATGCCTTAGTTGATTCCAAACTTCGATATGGTATTTGTTCATGGAGGGGTACTTACCTTAATACTATTAAACAATTAATGATAGCTCAAAAGTATATTATTAGAGTAATGTATTTCAAGCAAAAGTGTTCGGCTTCTTGGCCTTTGTTTGCATCTAACTCACTTCTTCCCCTGAGACATTTATACGTTTTTAAGGTTCTAAAGATGTTCTTTGATATTTGCGGTAATGCGGTAATGCCTACTCATTGAGGAAAAATAACTTATGTATGAAATTTATTCCAAAATTTAATACAACACATTTCCGCAAATATTTTTTAGTTTCAGCTCCAAGAATTTTCAATCAACTACCTCTCAATATACGAATCGAACGTAATTTAAAAAAGTTTCTCCATGGTGTTAAAGGGTGGCTTTTTATTTATGAAAGTGTCGAATTTCTTTTTGATGTAATTGTTTAAATTATGCTTTAAATTTTAAAAATTGTTTTATTTTTGCTCTCATTTTTTTATATATTTTTTTTTTCCTTTAATTTTTCTTATATTGTTATTTTTGCTATTTTTATTTTTCTCTTCATTTACTATTGTTTAATTTTAGTTGTTAATGCTATATTATTATTATTTTTTTTTAATCTTTAGTATTGAATTTTATTGTTCCTCTTCCTCATTATTTTATTTACATTTTCATATTGTTGGTAGTTCTAAACAGACATTGTATGTCTAAGAACTAACCTAATTTTTTTTTTTCAATTATGTACATTACATTTATATATTTATATTTTCTTATTTATATTTCATTTAATTATATTTTTTATTTTTTTATATATTGTTTATATTGCATAGTTGAATAAAGAATCTTTTAAAAAAAAAAAAAAAAAAAAAAAAAAAAAATAATTTATGCTTGCTGCATAATAAAGTTGCGTCAAAAATTGATTTGTTGTATTGATCAATATGCATTCAATTTCCTTTGGTGTTCACAATATAAAATATCTTCAAATTAACTGTTTTTCGATGAATTGTTTTTCGATGAATTGTTATTACGAAGAATTGTTTTTTCGTAAAATTGTTTTACTATGAAGTGTTGTTATATGAATTGTTTTCGATGAATTGTTGTTTTATGAATTGTGGTTTAGTAGAATTGTTTTTCGTAGAATTTACGGGGTACCGACAAATTAGCCGATGTTGATTGATTTGACATTGATCGTCAACAAGAACTTGATGAAGTAGATGGCATTGATCTTTCAGATAAAGGAGGCGATGGTGAATGTGCTGCATCCATTATAGGACTCGGCGCATTTAAAATAACTCCAATCCCACTATCTATTAAAAATGGAGGATGATATAGTAGTCTTTTGTGCTGGCATAATTATGAATCAACTCATAATATGGCCGATTTTCTTTACTTTGTTTACTAACAATAATTGAAATGACATTTCAAAAAGAATTAATTTTTGTTTCTAGTGATGAAAAATCTTGTTATTATTAATTAAATTAAAAAATAATTAACATTTCGTCAACAATCTTAAGTATAGAGCAGGTAAGAAAGCCAATCAAAATTATTAATTAATTTAATAATTATTTATATTATATAAATAATCTCAGTGCAGATTAACAGAATTAGCATTGGCATTCCAGACCGACCGATGGATTCTTCAAGTTAAGTACAATTACATAAGTATGTTATATAATTCTTTTTCAGCATATAAACAGGCGAATTTATTTACGAATTGTTCTCTCTCTCACAACAGGCTTGATGCCAGAAGACGAGACCACTCTTTCAGTGTTTAAAAACTAGAAGGCAGAGAATACGAGTAAACCAAATAAACCAAATATAACTCTTCAAATAGGGCAGGTATGCTGTCTTGAATATCTTGTGTCAAATAATGCTCAAGATACCCAAACCTTGCTCCTGCTGCTTATGCAGTTCCTGAAAAGAACAGATTTAATTTGTTCAAATTATATGTAAAATTTTATTTCTTTCGTTGTAAATCATAACATTCAAGAGTACAAGTTAATGCCGTTAATGCGTGGCAGATAAAATAATAAATTTAAATATTTCCAGTTAAATTGTCAAAACACATATTTTTACAATTTTTTTTTTGGTTGTAAAATATTATAACAACAACAACAAAATGAACACAACACAAGAGAAATATGTATTATTTTCGGTTTTAGATCTGCAGGGTATTTCTGAGACATATAATATTAATAAAGGCTTAAATTGTAATCTTCTAATATAAAAAAGTATACAGAGTTACACACACACACAACCCATAAAAATTATGATAATGTAGCCTCATTTAAATATTTTGTAAACGCATAAAATACAAAAACAACGAACTCCCAACGTAAAATGAGTTTTGTATATTACATACAAAAACCACAAAATTCAATGCTTCTCTAGATTATTAGATAATGCTGTGTGAATACAAAAAAAATGAAAATCTCATTATAAAATAAAATCAAAATATTTGGCATTTCGTTTAAGTCTTTATAAACAGATGTGGCATAGAATGTATGTGTAACTTGAATTATGAAGTTATGATACGTTAAAGATGATGATTTGTGTATGTATACAAAAAATTAATTAAAATTAGTAATGCTATCCATTTTATATACTTATGTGCATACTCGTACATCAGCGAATACCAACTGCAAACTGGATAAAATAAACCATTTTTTATGCTTAATAAAATTATATCTTTTATATTTTTTCTCCATTTTTCCTGTACGTACAGGGATTACGATTTTTTGCACTTTTGTCTTTTATGCACCACTCTGAAATAGAAGAAAAAGCTTAAGTACCTTCTGCATGACAAAGATTATTATAGTTAAAAAAAAAAAAAAAGGAAACTCTTTCCTATATACCAGATAATTTTTTAATTTATTTGCTGCTTCTATCTTTTAACTTCTTCATTAAAACCACAGCCAGAATCGCATTTATGGAGTTCTATAACAATTACAAAACTTAATTAATTTTTCGACATATGCTGCTGGTTTCGCATGACCAAACTGTAATTTAATTTTCTCTGTATTGTTCAAGCACAGCTCTTACCATATAATAGTTCAAAACATAACAAAAACCAAAATAAAAAATACTTCAAATTTAGAAAGTTTTGTCGTTTATTAATAATTTATTTAATTATTTCATGATTCGTAAGATTAAATTATGAAAAGAAAATTCCGACAATAGAAAAAAATTACATTATTAAAAGTTTTTAAAATTAGAAATTTTTCTTCTGGCTCGATTCTTGGGAAATGATGAAAGTTTTTCATTTTATATTTTTCACTACACTTTTGTATATAAAAATGTAAGTACATATTAACATATTTAATTAATTTAACTTGCGAAATTACATTTCCCTAAGAGTAAACCGTTAATCTCAGTAAAGGCATTGCCACATGCACAAACGGCAAACCGGCATTTCAAACCGTCAAATCCAATTATTGACAAAATTGTTTAATTTTCTATATCAAAATTATTAAAAAATAGTTCGAATATATAAGTCCTGCGTTCTTCGTAGAAAACTTAATTAAAATTGATTTAATTTCATTTAAAATACCCCAATTTTATATTTTGACGGACGGATTTTTGCTTGACGGCCGACAAAACATAAAATTGGGGTTTTTTGAATGAAATTAAATTCATTTTAATAAAATTTTCTTAGATTAAGGTGGAACTTATAGACTTGAACTATTTATTAATAATTTTCATTTTGCAAAGTGAAGCAAGTTAGCCATAAATTGGGCTTGACGGTTTTTAATGCCGGTTTTCCGTTTTGCATGTGGCAATGCCACAAGAGTGGCTTTGAAGTTAAGATTTAGACCGGGCATATCATTACTCAAAATCCAGCAACTAGCACATACAGCTTAAAACGACTTAAACCTCTAATTTGATAATTGGACATTATGTGTTAGCGACCAAATAAGTCGGTGAAGTTAGCGTGAAATATGTATCAGCCCGAATTTTTGGTTCATTTCTCGGATAAAATAAAAAGTGTAGGCTCGGATATGCTAAGGAACCATGAATAGGTCATGTAATTTTCAGTACACATTATACGCCTTTTCGCACACTGTGTCCAGCTGATACTTAAATTCTGTGTGGCAATACTAGAGATAAATACCACTAATACCACCACCTAAGAAACCATGAATAACCCATAATCATATCATGGAGATAAGACATATAATATAATTTTCAAATTGTTAAAAACTGACATTATTCCTTTAAGACTTATCTTTTTGCATTTTTCTTAACGAAAACATTTCCAACCGGGCCTACTTTTGGAGAAGTAGTTTGTAATATAACCACAATTGTGATTTGGCCATACCAAGTAAATATAGAGTATTTTCATTTTTGGGCAGCAATGACTGAAATTCATGATTTTTGATTTGTTTAGTATTTGGCAATTATGGCAACATTAAGCCAAAATTTAAATACATACCGACAAGATCTAAAGCAATATTCAAACCACAACTTCTAGCTTTTTATCATCGTTATCAAGCGATCGGTTTATCAATGGGTAAAGACGAATTTTTCTTCAAAAATCTGAAAGGCGGCCGAACTAAATCATTATTAGAAGCACTATTAAGAAACGATTTAGCTAAATTGTACCAAATACACAGAATTATACACCGTCTGCAAGAGTGTCTTTCAAAATTTTTCAAGCTTAACAGGGGTGCGATTCTGGCTCAGTGATAATTTGAAATGATAAAAAAACTTTTCATTCCCATCTAGTCGTCCGTTTTAATTTTTTGCACAAAACAAAATTATGCATGCTTTATTGCACTAGGATGCGATTCTGCTTCGATGATAATGAAATCTGATAAAAGTATCAATGTTATACAATGTATTTTGCGATTTCAAGTAAGCGACAAATGAAAAATTTATGACGAATTTGAAATAAATTCAGTAAATTTATCAGACTAGTTTTTGTCGATGATAACGTTTGTCGCCGATGATAAAATTTGTACGTATACAAGAATGATTACTGAAATATGTAGAATATATCCAATTAGTTTACCAATAGATTAGTTCTTATGAAAGGTCATGTACCAAATATGTGTTTCCATTTAGATATATGTACCATATATACCTACATACGTTTATTTTTAAGATTTTAAATTTTAAGCCATTTGGATGGTTCACGTTAAATCTCTCAGGTTCTTTTTAGAATTTAAACAATTTGTGTAATTGGCCAACTGTCAATTCAAAATCAACGGAAAAATCTACTCTAGGAAATTTAAAAAGTGAGTACGATGGTTTTATAAAGTATTTAAGAATTCTTCAGGAGAATTAAAGTTAGATTTATTCGCATACACGGCTTTTGTTTGAAAAAATCTCGTCTCTCGTCAATGTTAAATTGTCGTGAAGTGGAAGCAAATTCCAAAAATAATTCTCTTTGGACACGTAAAATGAATCAGTTGAATATATTCCGATAACCACGTTAAGCCTCCTTTTACAAAAAACCGAGATCCTTTTTCCGAAATTTGCAAATTTTTAATATTACAATTTATTTGAATACAAAATTCCAAGGTATCGGGTAAACTAATTTAGATCGAATTTAATGTCCACTACAAATCGAATGACCATACAACAAATAAATATGATTAGCTAAAATTTACGCATACCATAGTTAAGGTGGGTTTACAGGAAAGGTTTTATTACCCAGATTCTGTTTACTTTCGGGTACTAATCCAATGTCCAGGTTGGTTTTGATAGAGCTCAGATGTAAATACCCCAGGTAAAAGTCATCCTTGGGGTCAACCTTCATAAACATTTTGATACTTCATCATTCATTTCTCGCAAACTATTCAAAATCATTCACAATGTTTGTATTGAGAAAAGCAAAGAGAACATTCTGCGTGTGCCCATACGCACTAGCACAACAGCTGGGTATCAGTATACATAACTCTTTTAAGATTTTATCAACTTTTTCACAGATGCTTTGCATGTATCTATATGTATCGTTTTTGGTATAACGTATTAGTGAAGACGATTCAGTGGTATAAATATAGCTAGTGTAGCTTATAGTGTAAAATACTTGTAGTATCGTGCATCGTTGTAAACCTAGCATATTGAATAATTGTTTTGCCTTTGCTTTACTTCTTGATAAAATTTAAAAAATTAAATTTCAAAGTAGACGTAATATGAAAAACAATGAATTCTGCTATTTGCTTTGTTTACACCGAATCAAATTTATCATTTCATTTTATCACCGAACCGGAATCGCACCACAGTATTTTGAGAATGTTAGAACAGGAATTGTTTATTCAAAGAGGAAGAAAAGCGGCCAATGATTTATTTAAATGTTGAAAAATATCAGAAACTAGAAATACAACTCAAAATATGTAAACAGTGTTTATAATCAATGGATCCTACAGAAAGATAATGTGTATAGACATTGAAACAATCAATGATGCTACTCTGCACAACTGTCCAAAGTGCAGAGCACTATAAAGCTTGAAGATAATAAATATAAAGTAACTTTTGTTACATATTTTGTTTACGATGGTTCAAATCTTAAATACTCAAATCTTAAATACTCAAATCCGTCCGAACGTCATTATATTTGTTATGGCAGAATAAATAAAAAATGGCAAAAGTATGATGACCTGAGCATGTATATACCTACAATACCATCAAAAAAGTATATATGAACTAAGTGGTTTGTGCTAAGAATGTCACTTCATAACTAGCGACACCTAGTGACTACCTAGTATATTAGTATACCTATAAATTTGTAGAATATGTTGAACGGCTTTACTCTTATAGAAATTTATTTTTTTTTATTACAAATATTTTTTAAGATATTTATTAATTTTCATTTGGTTTAAACTTTTTTTTTCGTGTTAGATACATTTTAATTATAATATTTTTTTCGGGTTGAGCCTACATATACTTTTTACAAACATTTATACTTTTTCGGGATAGCTATACTATTTATCTGAGAAATGAACCAAACATTCGGGCTGATATTTCGGGCTAACTTCACCGACTTGCTCAAATACCGTAAGCTTTCCATTTAAAAAATTGATGATTTTTTTTCTTAATGGTTTCTTATTATCGTCAGTGACGGAAGGCAAATTCTGCTCCAATTTATGTCAGCTATATTTTACTGTTGATGAAGAATACCGATTTCATTTCTTCGTTCGACAAGTAACCAAAATCAATAATAATTAATGTCGTCTAATTTTCTTATTAGTATATAAGTTTTAATAGAGTCAGGATGTAGAAAGGGATTTTCATAGTACTCAAGGTATTTCCGTCTACCGCTTCTACTACACTAAGATAAAGCCACCCTATTAGAATATTTTTCAGTTTAACTGTAATCTTTGGATACAGTTAAGCACATTTTTGACAAAATTTTGAGCAACGCCGTACACGCAAATTGCTGTTAACAGGTGATTTTGTTTTGTTTGCTGGTTGAAACTGCTTCATAAACCACATTTTGGGTGAAGAGCTACTAAAATAAACCCATCTAAAACTGTTACCTAGATTTTGAAAGTTTTTTATAGTGTACATAATTTGAGATTGCAATCATTCAGATCGATCTACGGATTTGAATAAGAAACACAGCTTAAATGTTTGTACTCATATAGATTTCCTTACGCCCGAAATTTCTACGAATCAAATTATTTTTTGAAGAGAAAATTTAAAACAATCCAAAAGAATTTTTGTGGGTTTTCCGCGGACCAGTGAAAATATGTTACGGTCCAGCAGTGGTCCGCGGGCCACCGGTTGAGAGACACTGATTTGGATGGTCTATTAAATTTTATGTGACTTTTATGATCGTTGAATCTCACCATAAGGCTTTGTTTTGTTTGGTCACTAAGGAGTACCTTAGAGCAGCGGTAAAACGATGAGAGGACGTGTAAAAAACCTCCTACTGGCACAAAATTCCAGCCCTACGATAGGCGAACAGATTTATATCACGACATGGAACCGGAATAAGCGGAACATGTTCTGTGTCAATGCCCAGCCATTTTCCGCCAAAGATTGCAACACCTAAGAGGGAAAATTCACCTAAAATTTGACATTATGATATGTCACATTGGCGTTGCATATAAAGTATTAATTTTTTTGCAAATAGTTTCATTTTATTGATTAAAAATGTTTATTAAAGGGATCTAATATATGATTCACCCAACAAGGGAATAATGGTAAACTTCTGGGACTTTATTGTTAACTCAAAAATTCGTTTCGATTCGTTTTCAAGAAATTGTTCAAGTCGTACAATAAAATATTTTGGCAAACTATAAAATTTGCGTCAAAAATCAATTCCAAATAAATCGGATCTTTTAGTGCCGGTAAAAAGATTTCATATGTTCGGGTTTTTTGCCCTAGGTAGTTTATACCATATTTATTTATAAGCAACTTAATGGTTGAGATGCTTTTTTCTGCAATTCCCAGAAAAATTAACCTTTCCGGTTAGTCTTTCTCGTAGCCTGGGAATAAGTCGCTTGGTATCAGAAAAATTATTGATGAACTAATATTTTTGATTTAAAATCAACCGCATTATTTAAAGCAAATTATTCTAAATCCTACGTTTTATTTCTTGAGAACTTGTGAAGACTCTCTCTCTCTCTCTCTCTTTCTCTCTAAAACAATAAAAATATTTTAGCTCAGTTTAGAGTATAATAAAAAAAATCATTTCCATTCAACCGCGGCCGTACCAGCTAACAAATAAAATTAATGGTTTTATGGAACAAAGCATACACAGACGCACTTTTTACACTTTATTTAATTTGGCTCGGTTGGTTTCGATCAAAATTTTTGCTCCCAATGTAAATGTAATCTTTGTTTCGTTACTTGCGTATCACACGCATATAACACTTCTGTACTCGAGTAATAGGGTTGGAATTTTGAATCGAATATAACATTAAATTTAATTTATAATTTATACTCTATACAAAACACAATTTTTATTTTATGCTTAGAGAGGAACCAAAAAAAAGAAACGAAATATTTTATATCAAGGTTCCAAGCTACTGATTTTAATGGTGTTCTTTCTACCTAATGTTTTTTGTATTTTTTTATATGTACAAAAAAGGTAAGTTTTTATGTTAATACAACATAAAATAAAAAAAATAAAAACGGAAACCGTATCAATAAAATTTGGAATGATATAAAAAAATCCTGTATTTTGTAAGTATAGCTATGTAGCAGATATTATTATGTTTAGAAGGTATGTTTAGAAAGGAAAATATGAATCATGATGCTTTTTGTTTGAGCTTGTGGGTAACTTGAATCATTTTCGGTTTTACAGATTTTAAGTTTAGGTTTTATTCAATTGAGCTACTTATGTTTACTTACTGTTTACAATGTAAACTTAGCTTCTTTAAAAACATAAGTTTTGATTCCTTATTGTGTAATAAAATATGTGTGTGGTAGTAGTGAAATATAAAAGGTATGGAAAATGTTTCATTTAGTAAGATAAGTACATAAATAAGAGAATATGGTGTATTATTCAACGAGCGTGTAATGATTAAATAGTTTTAATACTCAAATGAGCACCAGACGAGTTGAACCCTTCACAAGTTGAAGGTAGGATATGAACCCCAAAAATGTTTTCTCGATACTTTTATCCGAACATTGGCAGTACAGCCATCGATCAACAAGTCTAATGCAAACAACACGCTTTATATATAATTTCAAATTTTCAATGTCCTGCTCAAACGTTTACTGGACTAGATGGCTATAGATGGCTTATTTATAACCTCATTCAGCAATTGGACGAAAAATCGAAGACATTTTGGGCAGAGCAGGATATATAATTTTACATTTTCAATGTCAGCACAAAATGTAAAGTATCAATGAAAAACATTTATAGTATGCATATTATTACAAATTAAGTTAAGTGTCAGCACAATAGATACAAAAAAAAACACCAAAACTTTATACTTTGGTGGAAATTAAACGTTGTAATGTTGATGAGTTAAAATGATGAGTCAACAAGGAATAACTCGCTTTGAAGTAATCAACGGGTCAAGCTACTCAATCCGTCGACTTAAAAATTTTAGAAATTCGGGCAGATCTGGATTATAAATATATGTAATTTATAATCAAGATTTGCCCGAATTCCTCAAATTTTTAAGTCGACGGATTGAGAAGCTTGACCCGTTGATTACTTCAAAGCGAGTTATTCCTTGTTGACTCATCATTTTAACTCATCAACATTACAACGTTTAATTTCCACCAAAGTATAAAGTTTTGGTGTTTTTTTTTGTATCTATTGTGCTGACAATTAACTTAATTTGTAATAATATGCATACTATAAAAGTTTTTCATTGATACTTTACATTTTGTGCTGACATTGAAAATTTGAAATTATATATAAAGCGTAGCATTGAATCAAATAAAGCAAAATTTAAATTGACACTAACTGATTTTGTTCTCATTAATTAAAAGACCCCACCAGCGGTAACCTTTTAATTAATTAAATTTACCTAAATCCGACGATACAAGGGAAAACATTCCTAAAATTCACGTCACGTCGGGTGAATCAGATGCAATCGAATGTAGTCCAATGACCCAATATGAAATGGGCAATTTTCCCGTTTCTTATCATTTTTTTTCTTTTTCTTAAATATTATCTATGTTCCTCATTATAAAGGAGGAATAAAAGAAAATACTATTTTATGTCGCAATAAGTTTTTTGTATGTGTAATGCAATTAGATCTTAAAGGATCATTTAACAGCTGCTAAAACCATAAACTATTTTACGTAGCAATAAGTTTTTTTATTTAACGTAGCAATAATTTTTTTTAAATAAATATTTAGATGGTAGGTTAGGTTAGGTTAGAGTGGCTGCCAAAACGCACACTTAGACCGATGACGGTCCGTTGTGATACCAAGGGATCCTACTCCCCTTGCACCTTCATTGGAACCATTTTGAGCTACTTATGTGGCGTACGATATCTCGCACATTGCAGTTCTCGAGATCCATAAGGCCGTCCAAACTATACTTGCCCAAATGTTTATGCCTCCTGTAAGCTAGCGCCGGGCTTGAGCAGAGGAAGTGGCTCAGAGTCTCTTCCTACTCCTCATCCATACACCTTCTACAGAAGTCATTTGCTATTGACCCAAGCCTCCTTGCATGCTCCCCAATGAGGCAGTGTCCTGTGAGCACCCCCACGACTATACTTAAGTCAGGTCTACGTAGGGATCGTAGTGTTTTAGAGTGCTTCAAGTCCAGTTTCGGCCAGACTTGCCGCGCTACATAACATGTTATGGTGCTAGTCCACCTCTTCTGTGCCGAGGCTATCGCCTCATTTCTAAGCGCTCTATACAACGCTGCTATGGGCCTCCCCAGATTTCCGGTTTCAATTAGGGAGTTGTACCTTGCCTTGCCAGTTCGTCCGCCCTGCAGTTCCCCAGTGCGTCCGAGTGACCGGGGACCCAGACTATCTGGATATTGAAATGCTCATTCATCTCGTTAAGAGATGAGCGGCACTTCAATGCCACCACGGACGTCAGAGAAACTGATTCCAGTGACTTGATTGCCGCCTGACTGTGCACATATATTGTTATATCCCTTGTGGATATGACATTATGCTTCAACCAAGTCAGCGCTTCCTCAATCGCTACCACTTTCGCCTGATACACACTGCAGTGATCAGGAAGACGAACGGATATATTCACATTTAATTTGTCACAATAGACTCCTGCTCCGACTTTGCCATCTAGCTTGGAGCCGTCAGTGTGGTATTGTATACTTCCAGTTTCTGTTATTGACCTGTTCCCCCGGGATTCCCTTGAGGTGAGAAGAGTCCGGAAACCTTTTTCAAAGCATACAATCGGTGTAAAATCTTAGACTTTTGTACTTAAATTGTAAATTTAATATAGTCTTGATTTACAGTTAACTAATAGATTACCACGGGTGGGGTCTATTTAGTTATTGAGAATAAACAACTTGTTGTTAATATTAGAGTTAAATTCATTCTATTTTATTTTATTTAATATTCACCTTTTATATACAATTAAATGCTACTGTCAGCAACTTAGAGAAAAAGAAAATATAAAAATAAGAAATAAAATATGACACCAAACATTCCTATCCAGTAAATTTAAATGTTGTAATGTTGATGAGCCAAGGTTGCTTCAACATCATTATTGTTGTTGTAAGTAGGTTAACTGCTAGTATCAGCAAATTAGATAAAAATATAAAAATTGGACGTTGCACTGTTGATCTCAACGTATTCCCGGGCCGCCATTTAGATTGTTATACTGTGAAACTTAACATATGCCGGGGCTTCCGTTGCTGCTTTCATGCTTCCGAACGTTGAAGAGGTGAAGGGGGTGGGCGCGTTGTTCGCCTTTGTTTAATATAGTTGATGCCCCAAATAGTACATATGGCTACACCAATCCAAAAAATTGTGTCTATCATGGTGTAGTGATGGACATGATGAAAATTCCCCTCATGTAGTCGTCCTTCCTTTTCTCTAACCGCTTGTATTTCTTGTTCCAGTTGCGTGGTATCCTGAAGATTTACGAGCTGAGGCTCATCGTATCCTATCGTTTTATTTCGAACCCGTGTGATGAACGTCCTTAAGTTGTTGGCTCCGTTTAATGTGCTGAGTGGTCTGCGGAACGATTCGTTTATGTTGTTGGAAGCTGAACCGATGGCGACGATGTACAAATTTGTGTCTCGCAGCACGCATCCAGCCTTGATTTCTAATATCCCTGATCCTTGGAGACTGAGTGATGTGATGCTTTGGCCGCATATAACATCGAATGTTGTTTCATTTGGAATGGAGTATATCCACTGATTCGTCGCATGGAGCTTAATCCAATGGTTTGATATCTTAACTGACTTAATGGTACATACCCCTTCGAGATTTGCTATTTGTAACATTGGGATGTTCCATTTTGGTATGATTTTAAAAATTGTGTTCAACGCACATAACAAGAACAGCGCATGTCTTCATAATTTAGTCACGCACTATACATAATATTTTTTTTTCTACAATGCACAACTCTCTTGAACGACGGATGGTACTTTTAATGTTTGTTAAGTAAGGGGAAGCTGATTAGCAAACTGGAAATTCCCCTGGTAAAAAAAAAGGTATAAAATAAATAAACCTACAACAACAAATAGAAATTATTGGTTGGAAAGGTAAAATAATTTCGTATATCATTTATTATCATTCTTGCCATTGTCGTGAAACCAAATTACCAGTAATAATAAAAATAATAAAACAAAAAGTAAATAAAAGCTGTGTATTTTAAATAGTGGTGCAAACGTTGTTCCGGTACTTAAGACCAAATTTAATCAACTGTTGGTTGAACACGAGATTATTTTATCTTTACGTGTAAGACGCTTACCAAGGTAAATAGTTAATTTTTGTGTTCTGTTTGGGTAGTGCAATATTTAGTTTGGCGTTTTGTTTATTAATTTTTCTACAGAAACGGGTCAAAAACTAAAACCAAAACAAATTGTGGCAAGTTTGCACAGCTTAACCCTGTACTCTTGGTAAGCGTAATTAATAAGAATATATACATAAGTATATATTACTGTTTATTATTATTATTATATATATATAATATCCAAATTTGAATTATTAATTCATAATATTGGCCGACACAAAATAAAATTAAATAATAAACACATTGGATAACAAAATACCATAGTTGACCATCGTCAGTGGTATACAACAATGATGTCGGTCAATAGCGTGTACAATTTATACGTAATGTAAATTAATTAAACAAAAACTTAGATTTAAAAGCAAGTTACTTTTTACATTACATTAAATTATAATTTAACAATATTTAATTTGTACGTTATCATTATTATTAATTAAATTAAAACATACATTTAATAAGCTGTAATAGAAAATAAGAAAATTGAAAGGGGACGGTTCGAACCATTCATGTAGTTGAAAATGTACTGCATTAAATTTTACAATATATAAAATTATTTCTTTCTTTATTTATTTAATTATGTGATTTATTGTTTCAAGCTAATTTTTTTTTTTTATATATTACTAATTATACAATTTATACATATGTCTAAAATTTAAATTTATTTTTTTTTTACTTTACCAAACATCTAAGACCTTTTTCGTTTCGGATGAAAGTTGTGTAGTGTACAAAAGTGTTGCTTAAATACGTGCTCGAATATTTTCTTACATAGTGGTTATGCGTGGTGTCGTGTTCGGGAAATTTTAGTGCAAAGTGTATAGTGACTTAAAAATGGAATAAACATTCCATAACTGTAACCTGATGATCTGAGGTATGTACCACACAGGGAACTTCCAGATTGTGAAGTTGAACTATATGGAGGTGTGGGTGATGAAACGTGATCAAACCATCGAAGGTCACGCTACTTAGTGGTATTTTTGTTGTTTTTTTTAAGCGTGATGTGACGGGCTGTGATAGTGTTTTTTTTTGTCAATGGTCATTAGTGCGTTTACGTGTGCTGGTGTTCGTCGTAATAGTATAGTACAGCATTAACTAGCTCTTGAGGATTGGTGGAAAGATCCCACCCAATACGGCTGCCACCTAGTCGGCAATATGCTGTCCCACCAACCAAATTCTCGAGAGATCTGTTAACGGTTGGATTGCAGGATATCACAATTTTTAAAATATTGTGCAATACTCGAGCTGACCGTTACATATTCGTTGTAGGATTGCTAATTCGCATTGATTTTGGTTAGTCATTGCGTTAGAAATTGGCGATATTTCACATAAAAATCGGTTGTTTTGGAATAATTGGCATTGTTTCACTTCTTCTCTTGTTAGTAATGAAAAATGTTCCCGGTGATCATCTACTGCTAAGTATTCCGAATTGGTGGTAATGTACGACTGCGTGTTGTTGTGCTCTATATTAGGAACTGGAAATAGGGCCAGTAGCCTACTAATATGGCTAGCGCTAGATGATTGACGGTTCCCCTGTTCTTTACGCGTCTATGAGGCTGTCGCCTTAAAACTTGATTGTTCTTCTCCGGTGATTGCAATTCTCTAGGTTGACCTCGGTTTGCTTTCATGGGCATAATTTTTTGTAAGCCTTTTTCAATTGGTAACTTACACAATTTCACAATCGGTCGCTTATATGTTGCGTTTTCGCATTTGACTGTCGCTACCCGAACTAAATCATCTTTTCCAGCGTGTGTTTCCACGATTCTCCCTAGCTTCCACCGTGTGGCAGGTTGTTGGTCGTCTTTTAATAATACCAGGTGGAGAGAATCTCCTATCAAGAAGTGCCCCGGCGTTAGTGCTGACATATCTGTAGGATCACTTGTCAGCGGTGTTAGAGGGCGAGAATTGAGACATGCTTCTATTTGGGTAATCACGGTACATAGCTCTTCGAAAGTGAGTGTTGTTTCGCCTATGATCCGTTTGAGATGGAATTTCATTGATTTAATTCCTGCCTCCCATATTCCACCGAAATGAGGCGTAAGAGGTGGTATGAAGTGCCAATTGGTTCCATTGTCATCTATCATAGTGGCAATGTCGCTTGGTAATGTCGTCATTGCGCGACGGTAATCTCTCTGCATTACGTTGTTTGCTCCTACGAAGTATGTTCCATTATCAGAGTAAATGTCGGTGCATAATCCTCTCCTGGATATAAATCTTTTGTAAGCGGCAATGAAGGATTCAGTTGTTAAATCGCTTATTATTTCAATATGGATGGCCTTCGTTACCATGCATATAAACAGAGCAATGTATGCCTTATATGTCTTGTGACCCCTGCCTTTGGCTGATCTTAATTGGATGGGCCCCGCATAGTCGATTCCCGTTTTGATAAACGGTCTTCCCGGCCTCACTCTTGCTGATGGTAGGTTTCCCATTAGTTGTTCGGATGAATGTTGTTTGTGACGAAAGCAAATAATACATTTTTGAATTATCTGTCTGACAGCTCGTTTACCATCAATGATCCAGAATTTGTTTCTTAATGTTGCTAATGTCAATTGTGTGCCTCCATGTAATGTACCAATATGAGCATCTTCTATTATTCTTTTCGTAACTATGTTGTGCCTGCTCAGTATTACTGGGTTTTTGCTTGAACTTGGGAGTATTGAATTTTGTAGCCGTCCGTTTAGCCGTAGCAACCCGTTTTCATCTATAGTTGGATTTAGTGATAGAATTTTGCTCTTCGTGCTGATTTTTTCAGCTTTATTAAGACAGTTGATTTCCTTATAGAAATCTTGTCTTTGTACGAGCTTGAGAATTATTATTTCTGCGTTTTGGAGTTCTACACCAGTTATTTCATTTCTATTGTTGTTTCTACGCGAGCAGTTGTTGATGAACCTTTTGCAATATGCGACTATACGCTTCAATTTGTTGTAGCTGGAGCATCGTTCGAATAAAAGAAAAGTGTGATCTTCCGTAGTTATTGACATAATTTTTATTGCTTTTTCTTCTAACTCTTCTGGTTTAAGGGTGTTATTTTGCATAATAGGGTTGATTGCCTTCCATCTGGTGAGCTTTTGTCGAAGAAAATCTGGACCTTGGTGCCATGTTGCTTCCGGTAGCATAGTTTTTACTGCCGAAATTCTGTTTGCCACGAACGTTTTAAATTTGTTTGGTTCCCCTGTGATCCAACATAGTGCAATGGTCGAATCTGACCACGCATATATTTTGAGGTTGTTGATTTCCAAGCTTCTTTGTGTGTGTTTAAGTAATTTTGCCAATAGTAGAGTTGCATTTAGCTCCAATCGAGGAATGGATAGCTTTATTTTGGTTGGCGCGACTCTTGTCTTCGAAGTTAATAATTGTGTTGTTATAATCCCTTCTTTATTTGTTGTTCGACAATATGTTGTGGCTGCGTATGCGTCTTCTGAGGCATCAGCGAACCCGTGAAGCTCCGTTTCGACCTCGTCTGTTGTATTTACCCATCTCTGGATTGTTGTTTTTGATTTCACTTAATTTTTTCTTGTATTTTACCCACTTTGTATTTATGTTTTCTGGCAAGGGTTGATCCCAATCTATTCCTGATGTCCATACTTCTTGCATCATGATTTTTGCTGTGATTGTTATTGGGGAAAGCCATTCAACGGGATCAAAGAGCTTGGATGAGTCGGATAACAGCGAGCGTTTTGTTGACTGCTTGTCTGATAGTTGTAATGTTTCTACGTTGAATTTGAAAAGGTCCTTTTGTGGATCGTATAGAATTCCCAATGTTTTAATTCAGTCATTTAACTTGATTTGAACGTCACCCGTGCCGTGTAGTTCTCTAGGAATATGGTTCAATACTTCTCTTGAGTTAGAAAACCATTTCCTTAAATTCAGTCCACCTCGTTCTGTGAGCATCTTTAATTCTTGTACAGCTCGAGTGGCTTCCTCTATGTTGTTAGAACCTGTTAACAGATCATCCACGTAAAAATCTGTCAGTATGATGCTTGCTCCGATTTTCTATAATCATTATTTCCGTCGGTCGCTAGTTGTTTTAAGGCTCTTATGGCTAAAAAACTGGCGGCTGTTGTTCCGTATGTTACCGTGTTTAACTTGTATGCCTCCATTGGCTTGTAGGGGTTGCTTCGCCATAGAATTCGTTGATAGTTCTGGTCTTGTTTGTTAATCCAGATTTGTCGATACATTTTTTCTATATCTGCTGTCATTACGATCTTGTGTTTTCGCCATCGTAGTAAAATATCTGCTAAATCTTGTTGTAATTTTGGACCATTCATCATGCAATCGCTTAGAGATACTCCCGTTGTTGTTTTGGATGAGGCATCAAACACTACTCTTAGCCTTGTTGTTGTGCTGTCTTTCTTGATTATGCCATGATGCGGTATATAATAGATATTGGTTGATTTACCATCTTCTGGTTTTTCTTGTACTTGTTCCATGTGCTTCAAATTTATATATTCTTGCATGAATTGATGATATAATTGTTTGAACGGCGCATCTTTCTTGAATCGTTTTTCTAATTGTATCAATCTGGCAGCGGCCGTCTTCCTGGACTCCCCTAGTTCGGTTTGGTTATCCTTAAAAGGAATTCTTACTGTGTATCTGCCGTCTGGACCTTGTTTTACATTTGACTCAAAATGCTTCTCTATCATGATTTCTTCTTCAGTGGTAGCTCTCTCTTCAGGTATTGAGTCGTTTTCTACCAGCAATCTCAGTTGATCCTCTATAATTTTAGTTGCAATCATCGTTGTTTTATGCTGACTACCTGTGTTGTTCCTGCTGCCCAATATAATCCAACCGAATTCCGTTTGTTGTGCCATAGGCTCTAGTTGACCTCCCTTGATGATGTTGTTGATTAGTATTGATGGATAATAATCCGCGCCAAGTATAAGATCAATTGGCTGTGACTGGTTGTAGTGTGGATCAGCCAGTTGTATTTGGTTGAGATGCGTCCAGCTGCTTGTGGCAAAGTCCACCTCGGGTAATTGTTGGTCGAGTTTGTCGAATATCAATGGTTTGATATTCATTTGGAAATCTCCATCAAATCTTGGCGATATTTTTAGATTAATGGTGTGTCTGCAAATGCCTGCTTTTTTCCCACCTACTCCTGAGATGGTGACGTGTACTTTCTCTTTTTTAAAGTTGAATAAATTTGCGGCCTTGGAGGATATTAATGTGGCCTGTTATCCTGGATCAATTAGAGCTCTTAGTGTGAAACAAACGCCTGTGTCAGTTGCGGCTCTGACTAATGCAGTTGGTAGTAAAACTTGTCCTAGCTGACTGATCACGAATGTTTTGGCGGCTTTGACACTACTACCGGTGGTTGATGCTGCATTATTGCAGTGTAGAAGTGTGTGGTGTCCTCCTTTACACACAACACATGTTTCTGCCTGGCAGTTTCTTCCTTGATGCTGGCTTAAACATCGTATGCACAAGTTGGATGAGTTGACGAGCCTTGCTCGTTCTAATGTTGACATATTTTTGAATTGCTGGCATTGATTTAAACCATGATGCTCCTTACACCCTTCCACCCAACATGTTTTGGTTAACATGGCTGTATTCACTCGTTTCAATGGTGATATGTATTGCATGTGTGGTCGTGGTGCTGTTGCTCTATGATTGCCCATGGCTTCCAAAGATTAAAACCTTCTCTCCAGGAATCCAAAGAAATCTTCCAGTTGTGGAATTTCTCTGGGCTTCTCTATAGTTGTCTCGTATATCTTAATGGATTCTGGGTCTAATTTTTTGTTTAAAATGAAACCCACGAATGCCTCGAAGGGCGAATCCATATTTAGCCGCTTTATGTTGTGTAATATTTCTCGCGCCGTATCGTGCAAATTTCTCACTGTTTGGGCGGATGGTATCTGAATTATGGCCAATGACAATATTGCATTAAACTGATGGTTTGCCAGTAGCCTCACGTTGTTGTACCTTGCTTGGATTTTGTTCCAAGCGGGTTGGTAATTGTCACCTGTTGTTGTTAAGTGACTAATAATTTGGGCTGCTCCCTTCTGCAGGTGTGATTTCAGATACGTCATCTTTACCGTATCTGTTAGTTTGCTGTTTTGGTGGATCAGCTCAGTGAATATATCGTTGAACGTTTCCCACCGTTCATAATCACCATAAAAGATCGGGATTTCTACCTTAGGCAGTTTCACCTGTGCTGCTGATCCTGCTGCGGTTGTTGTCTGGGGCTGAAACTGTTGTAGTTTGATCATTGCATCTTCTACCCTCTCTTGAAGCTTGGCATAATAATCTTCTCTAAAGTAGTTGGATGTTTGTTCGTCTTCTTCCATCTCTACTAATAATTCTGTGTGTTGGGCTGCGATTTCTCTCATGTCTTTTTCTAATTGTCTCGTTTTGATATTCACATATTCCTTAGATATGTTGTTGGTTTCCAAGGAATAATTTATTGACGCCAATTTCTGATATAACTGCCGCATGAGCACGTCTTACCTCTTGAACAATTTTGTGTTGTTGTTTCCTTCAAACTTTGCTGCTTGAAGGGCCTCGATTGAACTATTCATCAGTGGTTGTTGTTGTTGATTTGCCGCTGAGTGACCTTGTTTAATTTCCTCATTTTGGGAATCGGTTGATGAGCTTTGTATGGTATCCAACCGAATTGATGGTGTTGTTTTATATGATGCCTCGACAAGTGGTTTTGGTAGTTGTAGGACTTCTTGTGACGTTGTTGGTGTCAATGGCGGTCCGCTATTTAGGCGATACCGCATTTCCTCTATCAGCTTATTGTAAACATCTGTCATGTTTTTTCTTGTTGTGAAATAAGCGTGATTTTGGCCCAGAGGCGGGACCATTCCTAGAATTCTGTCATCGATTCCAACGAATTCGTTATATAGCGTTTTTAGATTCGCTATTCTTTTCTCTAAGTAAGACTTCGTTTTTCTGTCTTCACCGTCATTTCGATAGTTTCTCTCTAGCTGAACTATCTTTCCACTTGTTACCTCTTGGTATTGAAGTAACTCATCCATCTTGTTGTTGTTTGGTTTGTTGTGGTGGTTTTGATGCTTGTTGTTGCTTAGCTTCTCCTTTGACGGTAAGTTATGTGCCTGTTGTTGCTTGGCTGCTAGTGTCGTCACCCTTGACGACGTTACAGACTGTCCGTCTATATTTCTATTTGCCGGTTGTTTTAGTGGCTCGAAGGACCATGTAAAATCTTAGACTCTTTTACTTAAATTGTAAATTTAATATAGTCTTGATTTACAGTTAACTAATAGATTTCCACGGGTGGGGTCTATTTAGTTATTGAGAATAAACAGCTTGTTGTTAATATTAAAGTTAAATTCATTCTATTTTATTTTATTTAGTATTCACCTTTTATATACAATTAAATGCTACTGTCATCAACTTAGAGAAAAGAAAATATAAAAATAAGAAATAAAATATGACACCAAACATTCTTATCCAGTAAATTTAAATGTTGTAATGTTGATGAGCCAAGGTTGCTTCAACATCATTATTGTTGTTGTAAGTAGGTTAACTGCTAGTATCAGCAAATTAGATAAAAATATAAAAATTGGACGTTGCACTGTTGATCTCAACAATCGGTATCATGTAGTCACTATTCTTCACATCTGCCATTAGCGACCTGCCAATCGTCGAGTGGCCCGTCTGAAGACATTTCCACTCAAAGGCAGAAAGTAGTGCAGCCGTAGTTGCCGCTCTCTGCTTACCAAAGATGTCGACAGGAGGAAGGTAGAACATAGCCTACAGAGCACGTGTAGGGGTTGTCCTCAGTGCCCCGCTTATAAGCAAGCTGGCCGTTCTCTGTAGCTTCTCTATCTTATTCTTATAAGTTTTCTTGTTTAGTGCTGGCCACCACACACTCACCCCGTACATCAGAATCGGTCTAACTGCAGCGGTGACGAGCCAGTGTACCAGCTCTGGTTTTAGACCCCATCTCCTATCGACAGCGTTTCTACAAGAGTACAGAGCCATGGTGGGCTTCTTTACTCTCTCTAAAATAATGGGCATCCAATTTAGCTTACTGTCCAAGATTATGCCCTGAAATCTTGCCTTATCAGTAAAGGCCAGTGCCGTGCCATTTAAGGTAGGAGGGGCGACTACCGGAATTTTATATTTCTTGGTGAAAAGTACCAGCTCTGTTTTGGATGGATTTATACCCAGCCCACATTTGCTGGCCCACTTTGTAATGATTACGAGTGCGTGTTACATGACTTCCTTAATCGTGCCTAGGTACTGCATACGCTATCACCCCTATTCCCTCCCTCTCCAGTTCCAAAAGTAATCCATTGATAACTATGTTCCAGAGAAGAGGTGATAGGACACCACCTTGCGGAGTTCCTCTAACTATTCGCCTCTTGATGGTGGATTCCCCCATATCCGCGTTAATAATCCTGCATTCTAGCATCTGATTTATCAACCTCCCTAAGGGGTAGTCCACATCTAAGAAAGACAGTCTTTCCCGAACTGCCTCCGCCCTGACATTGTTATTGGCGCCCTCTATATCGAGGAAGGCTACCATACAGTACTCTTTCGAGTGGATTGATTTCTCAATTGTTCGCACCAGGGAATACAGAGCCGTGACCACAGATCTACCTTTCCAGTACGCATGCTGAGAAGTCGCCCAATTACTGGGTTTTATTTTTGCACGTATGTACACGTCGATCAGTCTTTCCAATTTTTTTAACAGAAAGGATGATAGAGTTATAGGTCTTAGGTCCTTTGGGTAGGCCTGTGAATTCTTCCCCGTTTTCGGGATGAAAATCACCCTAACCCCCGTCCATTTCCTAGGAATATAATTCAGGTTTAGACACCCCCTGACGATCACCTCCAGCCATGGGAGAATGATCGACGAGTGTTTTTGCAATTCCGCTGGGATGATACCATCCGGGCCTGCCGATTTATAGGGTTTAAAGCCGTTTAGTGTCCATAGGATCCGGTTTTTGCACACGATTTCCTCCGGGCACCTCGACGTTAATTTTTCCCCATTCCTACCAAGCTCCGTCGACACACCCACACTACCCGGGAAATGGGTATCCAACAGAAGCGCCAATGATTCCCCACTAGACGTTGTCCACAGCCCATCTGGTTTAATTAAGTAACTAGGGCTCATTGTACTCTTAGATAAGATTTTCCTGAGGCGCGAAGTCTCCGAAACACCTTCCATTTTATCACAGAATAACATTTTAACAAGAGGTTTTGCCAAACTTGACGAAAATAAAAATAAAAGACGTCGAAACTACTTCGAGGATGGTAAAGAATCACAAAAGTATGTGGTAATAAAGAGGGTTGATTCCGAAAAAAAAAGTTTTAATGGAGTGTCACCATTTCTTATTGAGATAGGTTTATCGATGATAACACCGCACATAAAAGAAACCCAGGGATTACGTAGTGGGTGTTGTGACAGAGGATTTATCACTTCTTTCCAAACAGATAGTTCCATAAATTGAAAGGGTTTGGTGGATTATTGTCAGTGTTGATTTTTCCTGATGATCAGCTGTCAGATGAGTAAGCTGAAATTAAATCAATACACATATTAATATTTAGTAATTATACATGTAATTTAATTGTACTTAGCTTTAAGAATTTACTGATCTTCCTCTGTTTTCCAAAATTGTTTAATCATTAATAATTTTTCCTGTTTATTTATATAATTATTTATTGTCAAAATGTTAACTAAAAATTATTGACATTTGAAATATTGCTCTTGAGCGACATCTATAAACTAACATTTTACATAAAGGTGCTACAGTTTGTACTAAAAATTTGATAGGGTTACGCAAAATAATAATTTAGTATAGTATATTTGGTAGAACAGTATATTTATTAGAACAGTATACAGTCCATTGAAAGAAAATAAAAAAAAAATGTAATTTTAGTTTTTGGGAGAAGCGGCACGAAGAAACAACCACAAATAAAAAATTAAACTTGTAAACTACCATTTTTTTTTCTTATAATTTATTTTAAATGTTGTAAAATTTTACATGGTCCTTCGAGCCGGATGCCGCTGCTCATCAAAGTTTAATCAATTATTAAAATAAACGAAAGTGATAGTGTAATTAGTGAATATTAAATCTAAACGAAAAAAGCATTATTTAAAGAAAAAAAAAAAAATTAAATTAAGCGTGATATAATATGGCGGACGCTGAGTCACTAAAAAAGACGCTCACAGGCATAGAGATTTCTATCAAGAAAATTGAAAAATTTGCTGAAGAAAACGTGAATAACGCCGATGCAGATTTAGACCAGGTGTGTGTTAGGAAAAGCCGCGTGGAAATTCTCTTAAATAAATACATGGAAACAGAGCAACAGTTATTTAAATATGACAACGAACATGAGTCGTCATTGCAAATTGTGGAAGAGATATATTTCAACGCGTCTAGTAAACTAAATAAAATAGAGTCAGTTCGTAGGCCATCCACACAATGCAACTTAAGAGCACCGTTTGAAAGCACGAGTATTAATAATACGGGCATAGCGTATGGCGGTCGCCCGCAGTCGAGTGAAGTGAAGTTACCAAGAGTTCCGTTGCCGAGCTTTAACGGCAATTACATTGAATGGCAATCGTTCTTCCAGCTATTCATGAAACAAGTAGATGAGCGTCCGGGGCTGTCCAATGCTGAAAAACTGCAATTTTTGAGGGGTGCCTTGCAAGGTGAGGCCGAAGAATTAATTAAGCATATGCCAATCACCGATGAATGCTATAGTGAAGCTCTCGAAAAGCTGAAAAACCGATACAACAAGAAGCGCTATACAATCAATGCGTATATACAAAAATTTATGGAACAGCCTACCGTAACACAAGCAAGTGTTCCTATGATTAAAAAATTGTATGATACCTCGGATGGTGTTATCCGAGGCCTTAAAGCTTTGGGTGAAAGCTCGGAGAGTCGCGATCCCTGGCTGATCTACATAGTTCTTAGCAAGTTAGATAATGAATCGAGATCGCTTTGGGCACGTGAAACCAAAAATGAAGAGCATCCCACAATAAAGCAACTTTTCAGTTTTCTGGGAGATCGAGTTGATGCTTTGGAAACGTTTGGCATGAGTAATCCTAAGTCCTCGACCTCCAACACTGCATTTCAGCCGCCAAGGATGACAAAATTGCATGCAATTATGGCAGACTTTTGTGAATTATGCAAATCGGAAGATTCACACAGGCTACAAGACTGTCCTAATTTTGTAAAATTGAATCAGCCCAATCGCATTTTGTATATTAAAGAGGAAGGAAGATGCTTTAACTGTTTATACAAGGCTCACTCGGTGTATCAATGTCGATCAAATTCACGATGTAGAATTTGCCGTCGTAGACACCACACAATGCTACATGAACACCAGTCACGGGAAACATCAAGCCAAAGCCATAATGGGTTGCAGAGTTCCACACCTGATGCAATAAACAACAACAATTCCGAAGAAACATCGAGCAGCAAAGGGCAGGCAAATGAGGAAAAATCTATTACCAATGCTCATATAGAATTAGATCAAACATTGAATGCCTATTCAAGTGAATTGCGCACATCGCCAAAGACCAGTTATCCAAAAAATACCCAGCTTACGTCGTTACTGCCTACAGCTTTAGTGAAAGTTAAAGACTACAACGGAAACCAACATATATTCCGAGCCTTGTTGGACTCTGGCTCTGAATCAAATTTCGTTACAACAAGATGCATAAATCAACTAAGATTAATAGCGTCAAGGGATTCCATAGGAATACGAGGCTTAGGCCACTCAAATGTGGGTCGTACACGTGGCTCGGTACAGATGGAACTTTCTAATACAGATGAAACGTATTCAACGAAAATTTGGTCATATGTCGTGCCAAAGGTATCATATTCAACAGCAAAAAATACGACAAATCATCGCGATAGAAAGATGTTGGGCAAAATTAATTTGGCTGATCCGAGTTTATTTGAAGCGGGTGAAATTGATATCTTACTCGGGGTAAATATATTTTTCGAAGTTTTAGAATCGGGAGAAAAAATAGAATCAGAGGAATTAGCAGCCCATAAAACGAAGTTTGGCTGGATAGTAGTAGGAAGAGCGAATAGTAAGACAAACTTAGAACCTAACACTTTAAATACAAGTATCGACCCAAGTGCCTGCCTTAATGAATCATTGTATAAATTTTGGGAAATTGAGAGCATCCCAGCAGCGACCATATTATCACCAGAAGAAGAAGATTGTGAGGCTTTGTTCTCGAGTACAACAACCAGAGGAAACGATGGAAAGTTCGTAGTCCGTCTTCCATTCAAGGATAACGCCAACCAGTTGGGCTCCTCATATCAGCTAGCATTCAGTCGATTGAGAGCCATGGAACGTCGATTTCAAAGCGATAAGATATTTAAAGATATGTATTTCGCATTCATGGATGAATATGAGGCATTAGGCCATATGACATTAATTGGTGAAGCTGATAAAACTGCATACATCCTACCACACCATGGAGTAATGAAGGAGAGTACCACAACCAAGATAAGGGTTGTGTTTGATGCCAGTGCCAAATCAAAGAATAATATATCTCTAAACGAAATGCTGAAAATTGGTCCTACAGTTCAGTCGTCGCTTGCGGAAATTTTACTTAGATTTCGTCAACATCAATTCGTATTTACCGGCGACGTGGAGAAGATGTACAGGATGATTTGGGTTCATCAAGAAGATGCGCGTTATCAAAACATATTATGGCGAAGAAGTCCTGCAGAAACTCCTAAACAATATCGCTTGAACACGGTGACATACGGAATTGGACCATCCGCTTTCCTCGCAACCAGAAGTCTGAAGGAAGCAGCATTAGACATAGGAAGAATCAGCGAATCTGCATCAAAAGTAATACAGCGTGACGTTTATGTGGACGACTTAATGACTGGCACTTCGAGCGAAACGGAACTACTTAAACTTAAAGACGAAATCCAGATTCAGTTGAAATCATTCGGTTTCAATATGCGAAAGTTAAGATCCAACATCAACAAGGAAATCAATGAGCATGCTGATGCATCGAATATTAATTTAACGACAGCTGAGACAAAACAAATTTGTCAAGACGAAGCGAGCAAAGTTTTGGGTTTAGTTTGGAACTCATACCATGATGAATTGAGCTTTCAATTCCAGCCTAACGAAATTCCGATTCTTACTAAAAGATCACTGTTATCAGAGGCAAGCAAGATTTTCGACCCTCTAGGATTGCTATCTCCAATAATCATAAAAATAAAAATTATTTTTCAAAAATTGTGGCTCGAGCCTATTGGATGGGATGATGAGTTACCGGACAGCGTGAAATCAGATTGGTGGAAAATCAAAGATAGTTGCCATCGTATTGGCCAAATAAAGATTCCAAGATGGATACATATCAGCAGCAATGTGAATCACTCAGTGATTCTTCATGGATTTGGAGACGCAAGTGAGTCAGCATATGCAGCATGCGTTTATGCTGTCACAAATTTCAATGGTGTCTCAACGTCGAGATTGGTGGTTGCAAAATCAAAAGTTGCTCCCATAAGTCAAAACAGCCTGCCAAGATTGGAGCTGCTTGCAGCGTTATTACTCGCGAAATTAACTTCATGGGTAGAAGCTACGTTAACCATGAAAGCCAAGCAAGTAATATTGTGGACGGACTCGACAATAGTCCTGGATTGGTTGTCTTCTCACCCGAGGAGATGGCAAACGTTTATTCGAAACCGAACAGCTCAAATCTTGGATACTTATAAATATAGCAGAGAACATTGGCGTCATATAAGGTCAGAAGAAAATCCAGCCGATTGTGCCTCTAGAGGTATCTATCTGGATGAGTTAATGGAACATGAACTATGGTGGACCGGGCCAGCTTGGTTAATATCCGATTTTAATCAGACTAGTTCAAACGCTGAAATAATCATCAATCCGCAGGATTTGGGGTCCATAGCTTTAAACTGCGTCGTTGCACAAGACTTCTTAGAACATCTAATTCAAAATCACGTTAGTTTTTATTCTGCATGCCACGCTTTAGCCATGGCTCGAAAGTATATTCAAATCCTCAAAGCAAAGATTCGACCAGAACTGATGAAAGAGTTTGATCCAGTAATTCATCCTAGTGATATTCATCGAGCAGAACGATTATTATGTATGCATGTCCAGCAGACAATGTTCGCAAAAGAATGTGAATCTCTGTCAAAGGGTTCATTAGTAGCAAAACAAAGTGGCATTAGAAGTTTGAATCCATTTCTGCATCACGATGGGTTAATACGAGTTGGGGGCCGGATTGATAAATCTACATCAAGTTTTCTCGTGAAGCACCCGATCATTTTGCCGAGCTGTAAGTTATCGAAACTGATCATATACGATTATCATTTATCATTTCAGCACTCTGGTATTACATTAACACTAGCAATGGTAAGAAGAAAATTTTGGATTATTCGCTGCAAAAACGGTATTCGATCGATAATTTATCATTGTATAAAGTGTACAAAAGCAAATCCCAGGTTAGAACAACAGATGATGGGGGATTTACCATCCGTGAGACTGCACTATGAACATGCTTTTGCGAACGTTGCTACTGACTATTGTGGTCCATTCAGTGCGCATATTGTGAGAAGAAGAGGAGCAACGCCAATAAAAGTCTACGTTTGTCTATTTGTATGTATGGCCTCAAAAGCCGTGCATTTTGAGGTCGTTGGAAATCTTACAACCGACAATTTCGTAGCTGCTTTGCAGAGGTTCATCAGTCGTCGTGGTATCTGCCGTTCCATATACAGCGATAATGGGGCCAATTATGTCGGCGCGCGCAATCAGTTCCAGCAAGTTTATGATTTCTTGCGAGACAATAATTCCGAAATCAACGCATTCCTTCTGAAAAATCAAATTTGCTGGCATTTCATTCCTGCTGGTGCTCCACACATGGGTGGCCTTTGGGAGGCCTCCGTTAAGTTACTTAAAACCAGCTTATACAAAACAATGGGGAACCACATATTAACATTAGAAGAATTCCAGACACTGATTGTTCGTATTGAAGCCGCTGTAAATTCACGGCCAATTTGCATAAATGAACGCGAGGAGGTAGATGCATTAACTCCTGCGCATTTTATTATTGGAAGAGCGTTGGCAGACATCCCGCAGCCGATTGCAGTTAATAACGTGTCTCGATGGCATACAACGCAGCAGATTTACACGCATTTCTGGCGGAAATGGCAAGGGCATTACGTAACTGCGCTTCAATCCAGATATAAATGGCATGAAGCCAAATACAATTTAAAAGTGGGGGATATCGTCCTAATGGCTGATGAGAGAAGTCCATCTTTACAGTGGCCATTAGCAAGAGTAGTTGCCATACATCCCGGCGAAGACGGTCTAGTGCGAGTAGTAACTCTAAAGGTTGCTCGTACGAATATTACAATCAGCAGACCGATCCATAAAGTATGCAAGCTTCCGATCATTGAAGATGAAGAAATCCTGAACCAGGAGGATTCAGGGCGGGCGGAATGTTGTGACAGAGGATTTATCACTTCTTTCCAAACAGATAGTTCCATAAATTGAAAGGGTTTGGTGGATTATTGTCAGTGTTGATTTTTCCTGATGATCAGCTGTCAGATGAGTAAGCTGAAATTAAATCAATACACATATTAATATTTAGTAATTATACATGTAATTTAATTGTACTTAGCTTTAAGAATTTACTGATCTTCCTCTGTTTTCCAAAATTGTTTAATCATTAATAATTTTTCCTGTTTATTTATATAATTATTTATTGTCAAAATGTTAACTAAAAATTATTGACATTTGAAATATTGCTCTTGAGCGACATCTATAAACTAACATTTTACATAAAGGTGCTACAGTTTGTACTAAAAATTTGATAGGGTTACGCAAAATAATAATTTAGTATAGTATATTTGGTAGAACAGTATATTTATTAGAACAGTATACAGTCCATTGAAAGAAAATAAAAAAAAAATGTAATTTTAGTTTTTGGGAGAAGCGGCACGAAGAAACAACCACAAATAAAAAATTAAACTTGTAAACTACCATTTTTTTTTCTTATAATTTATTTTAAATGTTGTAAAATTTTACAGTGGGGACTTTTTGATACTTACTACCAAAGAAGAAGGATACCTTAAACTGATAAATGCCGTGAAATTAGCCGAGATGGAAATCCAAGTGGAGGAACACAAATTCCTAAACCTTAGCAAAGGTTTAATCTATAGCTATGATTTAATGCACGTAAAGGAGGAAGAAATAAGCAAGGAATTAGAGAGCCAAAATGTGATCAAGGTGGAGCGCATTAAACGAAAAATAAATAATGAATTAAAAGAAACCCCACTGCATATTCTAACTTTTAACACGACGGAATTGCCACTATACATTAAAGCCGGATTCTTGAGATTGGACGTAAGACAATATCTGCCCAATCCAATGAGGTGTCACAACTGCCAAAAGTATGGTCACACCAAAAGTAAATGTGAAAGAGTGCCTGTATGCCCCAAATGTGCTAAATTAATACCGTATGGACACGACGCGATACCATGTGAACCGATTAAATGTGCAAATTGTACAACGGAGCATACCACATTCGACAAAAGTTGCCCAACATTCCAAATGGAAAAAGCGATTATTAAAATAAAAACCATAGAGCGAATCACCTACCACAAAGCTAGGGAATTTTATTATCGTCAAAATGCGAATACAACAGGAGCAACCATCGGCGCACAAACCAAACAATCATACAGCGATGTGCTGTAAAAACCATAATAAATACAAAAAAAAAAAACATTTGAACACCTTCCATTTTATCCAAGACCTCCTTCGCGCTTTCCTTATTTCCTTTTTATACTTTTTAAGGTGCTCCTTATAGGAGTCCCAGTCCTGAGCTTTCCTAGAGCCCCTTGCTCTATTGAATGCTTTCCTACATCCTGAACGAAGGATTCCCAACTCCTTGGACCACTATACCGGTTTCTGCTTGTCTTTTAGGTATTCTCTTGGGGCAAGCAGTGTCTAAGGACAAGTTGCAGGCGCTTGTGATTTCCCCCACCAGGAAATCCAGCTCCTTCTTGGTGGCTGGAGGCTTTGGAGCATCGGTCGGTAAGAGTCCTACTAACACTTCCCCGTATTTGTTCCAGTTAGTCCTTCTTGGTTTCCTGAAGGCTTTCCGGGTAACAGGGTGAATGTCAATATTAAACGTCACGTACCGATGGTCCGAGAAGAAGTGTTCCTTCGCCACCCTCCATTCTTTGACCTTATGTGTAATAGAGTCTGATGCAAAAGTAACATCCAGTACCTCCTGCCTGTTACTAGAATGCAAGATCTGATCTTATCGGACCCAGAAGAGTATAAAATTGTATATCCTTCTAAACCGAGGCCACAGATCTTGTTTTTACTAATCCAAGGTTCTTGAACTAGGATTATGTCCTCATCCGATTTGGTCAGTCTGAGGATCAAGGCTGCCGAAGCAGCCTTAGAATGGTGAAGATTAATCTGAACCGTGCTCAGCATAAACAGATCAACTTACCTTCCTTTATATACCCTCCGCTGTCGCGGCAGGGTTTAATCTCTCGGCCCTAGGGGGACGTCATCAATCCTGACGCTCCTTTACGGTGCTCCGTGTCAGCTCTTTATGTCACTTTCTTTCCCCATCGACTCGACCCGATCTTCCTCGTTCGAGTCCAGGGATAGGCGACTATCCATAGCCGTCAATCGCTCCATCGCTGAGCTCCCAACGTCCATGTTAGCACCTTTTTCTGCTCTTTCCCTGGTAGTTCTTCCACAATCGCTTCGACCTCATCCTTTTTAAATACCTTTAGGGTAATTGACCCGAAACCGAAGCCTATTACCCCCTTCTTTTTAGCTAGAGTGGCTAGGGACTCTTTGATATAGTTAAAATAGGATAATAGTTAAAATAGGACTAAGAAACCCTACCATAAAACATTTGATTCAATAGCAATACAAAAATGAAAAATAAAATAATAATAATATTTTAACAATAACATAGAGAGTACTCAATGAGGACTCTTATTTGACAATTATGCCAAAAATCGTAGATTGATTGGGATCATTTTTTTTTTTTTTAGAAGAATAAGTGTTAGAGAGGGGGATGTAACCATCCCACTCGAAAAATAAATAAATTAAATGTTTTCTTTGGAAAGATTGATCAGTGATCGAATAGTCAAAGGACAAGTCACATTTTTAATTAAAATTATTTTCAAAATATATCCTTAAAATACAAAAAAAAAAATTATTTATTTTAATTACTCTCCAGTAAAAATAATTTTTATGTTATTAAAATATAAACATGTTTAATTTGACATCTTTGTTTTTAAATAAGTGATAGTATATTACGTGATACAAAAAAAATATAATTATTTAAGTAAAAATAACCAATTAATAATTCATAATCAATAAAAAACATTATAGAAATCCACCGTTTATTAAAAAAAAAGAATAAGACAAAAGTATATGGAAGAGAGAGAAAAATTATTAATCATATACATATGTATTATCATCAACAAATAAAAATTAATTAAAAGTTAATGTATATTTTGTAATCGTTAAAATTAAAATACAAAAAAAAGAAACCAATAAACGTTTTCTTTATTTGAAAAGTTTGACCGTGAGTTTGGTACCGTTTTGTTATGTCTTGAATAAACAATTTTTTTTGGTGTAGTGTGTAAAAATAAAATAGACAGAAATTGATATTTTGAATTTTTTTTTGTTTTGTCAGACGATTCATAAAGCCAAAAACAAATGTTTGTGAAAATATTGTGAAAAATTATTTACGCAAAAAGTGAAGAAATAAATTATTGGTGGTGTATTTTGGAAGCTGATAAGTAACTCACGCCCGCGCTGAGAAGAAATTAGCCAGCAAACTAAGCCAGGTTGCCCAATTCGTAACAAATACTGGGACGTCAGCCACCGAATTCTTAATCAGAAGAATAAGCAATGATCCTATATTCAGTGTCTATCGAAACGCAGTTGCCAAAAATGTGGTACACTGTATTACAACAGGAGGAAGCATCAACTGACTGGCCATCATGTACATCGCCTACTTAATCAGGTTATGTAACAAGTCTTCATGCAAACAGTTCTCATATTATTTCAAAACTTTCAAGTGCAATTGTAAGTGCTGCCGACAGAAAGAATGATTCCCGATTCCGGCACCTCATCAGGCATTTTCCTCAAAGATTGTCTCGCAATTGGGCCAATACAGTTGAATCTAATTTATAGGCAATCATTTTGAAGTTTAGTGAGCTTAAGATAGCGTTTTCTATACAATCTTTCGATCGGGATGAATGATGAAGGCCAAACAACAAAACTAATAGAAGATTTCACCGAAATATTACCCAAATACGGTTTTCATCTCAGGAAGTGTTAATGTAACAGTAAAAATGTATTAAACAAAATTTCTGGCGACCATAAACAAGCAAATAATAAAAGAATTCCAGATTATAAGACATAATTTGTAGAGTCCGTGAAACTTTTGGCATCAAGTGCCGCATTCTTTCTCGTTTACTCGACCCCCAGATGAAAAAATCCAAAAACAAAAGTAGCGCCATCAGGCAGCAAATGCTTCCTCGCCTTGAATAATATGCTGGGTAATTGTTAAACACAGGTCTGGCCGCCTATTTGAACGGCTCTCAAGTCACCCAAGACATTGAAACACATGCTTGGCAGTCGCACTTCTGAAGTTACTATATTTCATCGCTATTCAGGGAGCTTTCGCAACAAGTTGCATCAGCGGAAAATCCAGCGAATTGCGGTTCTCGGGGCCTATCACCTAGAGAATTTGAATCACATTTTCTGTGGTGTAAGGGCCAAACTGGTTGTAACAATCAACCGAAACTTGGCCAGCTCAAACTAAACACATTCGGTTCGATCAAATAGCATTTGGTTTAATACATTTCCATCATTCCCGAATTATGGAGAGTCATGCGCTACGTTTTAAAGTTTGTAGACAATGCGGAAAAATCTTAGGATTCCATAGTCGATGACAAAAATCTTCGGAGAGAAGAACTATAATACTTCACATCGCACGCCTTATATGGAAACGCGCCTATCAAGTCTTATGAAGGTGTGTTAGCAACAATGCAACCTAAAGGAGTAGCCAGCAAAACCAGTAACCTATATCCGTTTGTGATTGTGCGTGGGCTCCTTAAGACTAAATACCTTATAATTATCGATATGGGATCTAGAATTGCCACTTTAATACACCGAGGTATCCATTTAAATAACAAACATGCTAGCTTCTGCTTTCCTCCGCAAAGTTGGACACCAAATGGAAAAGCTAAGACCGCAGCGAAGTCGTATGAAATTCTCTTTCTTGTATAAAGTTCAAGACACACTGTCCGATAATACAGTAATTTTGGAAAACTGTAATAGGTTACTTTGATCTTTCGCAATTCCTCTCGCTAAAGGAAGAGGGCAGCTTATATATTGCAGTAATGCATTTCTAGCGTCATTGAAAAGGTTCATCAATAGTGCCAATTTTGTTGTCGTTCACTTCGAATTAAGGCAAAACTTCAATAAACTAATAGAATATTCTAATAATTTATTAAGTTTACTTTTCTAGAATTCGCATAACTTAGAATTTTATTCCACCGTGCTCTCCACATTTTGGCGGACTGTGGGAATTAGCTATAAAGTTCAGAAAATTTCACATCAAAAAGGTCATAGGAATACACAACTTGACGCTCGATAAATAGTAAGAATTCTTAATTGCCGACCTCTCTGTGTCATAAACGACACAAACGTCGATCAACTTATACGTTACAACAAATGACGTTGTCTTAATAAAAGACAAAAATTTACTTGAGGTTTCGATCGACTTACGGTTACTTTAAAATCCGGCAAAAAGTTCAAATGTCCCATACATAAACTCTGTCTTCTGCCAAATTTTTCCCGATAAGAAAGATGAAACATAACACGAAACAGATTTCGATAAAATTACAAAATAAAAAATCTACAAAAAAATTAAATCTACAAGCACCAAAGTATACAATTGGACTAGCTCTGTTGAGAGTGCAGAATCCATGGGCCGACCCACCTTTCATGTCAGCACTACAGGTTGGCATGAAGCAATGCAATGTGCAGGTGGTTTATACAAAGCGGGTCTACAGCCGTACGTCCTCGATTTGGCTACTACTGCGTAAAGTAGGACGGTAAAATTAACTGCGAAAGAGTTGGGAGTGCCTTGAGCCCCAGAAAAAGATTGCATAGATTAAAAAAAAAAAAAAATTAACTTTTATGGTCTATTTCCTTCAGAGAACATTTAGATGAACCATGTTTAATAATTAAATTGGGACCACTTTTCAATTTATGTAAATGTCGGCGTTTTTATTAGTAATTCCACTAAAAATTGTTGCAAGATAGACGTCTCAAATAATATTTTAGTTAGTAATACTTATTAAGTATTTTTCCAATTGTTGCATTACCGTTTCATTACGATTATGGTACTCCAAATAAGAATATTTTAAAATTAAAAATTATATAATAATAAATTTTGTATCTTAAAATAAAATTAAAACATGAAATTATATTTAGTCTTATTAGTGGTTTAATTATCTTGAGTAAAAATTCGTCATTATCCACAATTTAGAAACTCCACTAAAATCTAGCTTGGGCCCATTAGTGAAGCTGTGAATTTTGCACCTCGACAGAATTTCTTTACTAATGCCGCATACTCAAAAACTGTCGACAGTAACTTTTTGGGTAATTTCGCAACAGAAGAACTTAACGGCGAAATATTTTTCGGTAATTCCGTCAAGTTCTTCTGTTGCAAAATTATCAAAAAAGTTACTGGCTATAGTTTTCGAGTTGCAGAATCAATTTCAAAAGCAAAAATTAATACAACTAAGGCATACTAAGAAGATGTTTCAAATAATATGTTTTTGCTATGGAATAACTATTATTAAATTTATTGTTCTGGCATGGTATCAATCACACAGGAATGAATTCAATCCCAGGCTACTAAATTCACCGGAGAGTAATAAATCTATCGTGAATTTGGTTTTGTTTTCTCCACGAAGGAAATCATGCTTAACAAACTTGTTAATAAACAGGAGTATTATTATTATTATTATTGGGGGGACCATGCGGGCGATCAGCCACTTCGCACTGCGACCTAAAAGATCTATTGTGCTGGCCCCTACTTAATTATCCGTCCAGTCAATATTCAGATTCTTAATGAACCTGACGATACTGCCTCCCGGTACGTGATACATACTATATAGGCTTATTGCTCTCCCTCCTAGATGTTTACTACAGCATGTAGTTCCGCTAGAAAGACGGTAGCATTGGAGCTCAAGGACCTCGAGAGGGTTGTCACACTCTCGTATATTCCTACTACTACCCCGTATTGCGTTTGATTTTACTCTTACGAGTTGCTCGGAATTGAAAATCACCTGTAGGTCACCCAGCTTTACTACAGGAAGGCTAAATAAAACTGGAGGGTGCCTGGTATCAAGAGTCAGAATATTTTGGGCTGATTAACCTATCAGCCATTCATCTTTCGGCATATGCTGTTCCACCTTAGATTAGGGTTTTTTGTCAAGGTTTTCTCCTTTAGCGCCGTACTTTAACCTGTGCCAAATGGCCAAAAATGTGCCAAGTGGCCTTAGTTACCAGTGGTTGCCACGAGGAGGCAGTACGTACACTTGCGAATTGTGAACAGGTTACCCCTTACACAACTGTACCCATCACGCAGCTGCCTAATGACAAGACCAGAATAGCTCACGTGATGCGCACCCTACTGGAAGGTTACGGAGCTTGTAGATTAATCTACTCAACTTTGATCCCCCCCTCCAATAGACGCCAAACCACCTCCCCCAAACAGGAGTAGAAAATAGTATATTGTAACCAGAGCTGTGAAACTGAATCGAACCATATCTGAGAACCATAACCCCTAGAACCGTAGTTGGTTGGCTTTGACTTTAAAGTCAACTGGAATCTGTTTTTTTTTGTTGTAAAATTAATTTTTGTAAATTTTTTAAATTCTAATTTGCAACCGCCGAGTAGTTTAACGATAAGGAAAACCCAGCAAGATTAGGGAATTGCGGTCTATTTGGAAAATGCAGAGATTCAAATGTGGGAAATCCTGATGCAATAATTCATGATGAAGATGTGGACTACTTAATCGAGCAGGTGGTGTGTTTTCGGCGTTAAAGGATTGTGTAATTTTTATATTTATTAAGAATTTAATTTGTCTGTCTGTAATCAGTTAATTTTTCGGAATTTTTTTTATAGACAAATACATTAATTGTTCATGGCAATCCCAATATTTTCGATTTGGTAAATCAGAAAAATACAGAGGCCAATCGCTCATAACCTATCTATTAAAAAAAAAAAAATAGAAATATCTTTTCCCCTCCCCGTAATTTTGGCTGAAGGCCCAAAGAGTTATACCAATGTATTACTCTGTAAAAATGACAAGATATACAGAAAATAAAGGTATAATATTGCGCATGCTGTTGCTATCCTTTTTTCGCAGTTTGGCGTCACGTGTTGTCAAAAATGCTGATATTTATATGGAGTTTCGTGATATTTTTATTAACCTTTTAAATAAATGGAAAATAAATGATTTTTTTTTTATTCTTGCCATTAATTGTTTTTTGACTTTATGTTAAAATTAAACATTTCAATTTTTATTTTAGATATATACTGCAATAGTTTTGGAATTAGATCGCGAAAAGAGGCACGTTTTAATATTCGTGCCTAGAGCAGACTGCTTGAGCACATTGCATAACAAATTACGGAATTTTTTTGTTAAATGCAGAGAACGTTTAGATTTTAATTATTTAATTCAAAAATTTGGGTGTGTTCGATTTTAAATATACTAAATTTGAATAATTCCTATTGCAAAAAAATTATCAATTGTACTTCTGATAAGAACACATATAGAACACTAAACAGTGAATGGGTGTTTTGATTTAGTTGTAACGAAAACCATAAGACAATAAATGAAATAAGCCAGAGATTTAATTTTAATTTATAGTTTTATTTAATTTCCTTTTTTTCAAATTTATATTTTCTATTAACTGGGCGTTTAATAACCGAATTTTAAAAAACATTTTACACCTAAAAAACAATTTATTTAACGTTGAATATGGACATAATATTTGAATAGGTACGTGGATACCAATAAATTGAAGCCAAACGAAAATAGATGGCAAAAATTTGAGTACATAACAGTGGTTTTCCAATCGACCACCGCAAGTAATTATAAGTGCGAAAAATATATCTCGGCTAAATGTCGATTGGAACACACAAAAAATTATGACATGAATAAAACATAACCTTAAAAAAAAACATAAACATTTGTTGTAAACAAAAGATATTATCGCTCATTAAAAAGGTTACTTGGTAAAATTATAAAAATAATTTGTGATTTAAAGAATAAAGAAAATAATATTTTGAAATGACGGATCAAGTAAAAACAAAATGGTCGTTCGCCGAGACAAAAGCGCTAACTATTGCCTACGGAAATAGACAGGAAGAGTATGCGACCACTGTTAAAAAAAAGCAATTCTGGGAGTCTATTTTAACAGATCTGGAATCTATGGACGTCCTAGTAAGTATAAATTTGTAATTACAGATGAAAATAGAAGTTAATATTTTAAATTTTAGAAAGATTTTACAACGGCAGAGCACATTGAAATAAAGGGGCGGTCGTTGTGGCGATCATATAGATCGAGGAACTGGCCGAAGTACGTTCAGATTCCTGTTTTAGGACCTAATGGATGATAGGTTTGGCACCCGTCCAACAATTTCATCGTTTCATTCTCGTTCTGTCGGTGTGGTGAGTGAAATGATAGAACCGGTCCATCTTCACAGTTGGTAGCAACATCACACTCGGAAGAAGACGAAGCATCAACATCTACAGCCGACCAATCTACCACAAGCCCCGTTCCAAAATGCAAGAGAAAATCTAATAGCAACACTCTGGCTGAAGAAGCAGCCAGAAAGGAACAGCATATTTGGTGCAATTGCAAAAGTCAACAAAATTAAATTTTTAAAAATATTTATTTGAATAATATATACATATACAATGAATACAATCAATAAAAATATGAGTTTATTAGAATACAACTTAATTATTGATTTCTTCCATCAGCTCTTCCCTTCGGTAATAATGCTCTTCAATAATTAAATTTTCCTCTACCTCTGCATCATTTGTTGGTTCGATTGCTTCTTCTACATCGATAATATCGTTGTTTTCAATACAAATGTAGAAGTATTACCGAATTTTGATAATCTTCTAAATCGATTTTTCAGAAGCCCAAACGCGTGTTCCAGTACTACTCTGGTCGCGGAATGCTTTTTATTGAAGTTGGTCTGGGCATCCTAAAGGTTACTTAGGTCTCGATTTGGAGGTATTAGCCAAGTAAGGCAAGTATAGGCGGAATCTCCTAATATAACTCACCTTTCTTTAAGGAGTAATTCTTGAATTTCGACGCACCTTTTATATAGTTCCGTTTTTTAAGCATACGGCTGTCATGTATGCTCCCTGGCTCTTCGACATGGACGTCGTAAAATTTTGTATCTGGCTCCACAACACCATGCAGTAAAATACTATAAAAATTTTTCCGGTTGTAGGTTCTTCGGTTCTTCGGCTTTGAAATTTCAATATGACTTTCATCGATACAGCCCAATACATGGGGAATCCCCTTGATTTCCTTAAATAATGATGAAATAGCCTTTTGCTCTTCTTCCTCTTTCGGCCATTTTGATATTTATGAGCGCATCTGATTAACCAGTGCGTAATGCGTACAATACACCTATGGGCAGAGCTTATGCTGATGTCAAATTAATTGGCAATTTCTCTGAATTTATTGGTATTAGCCAGGTACCACAAAGTGACATTGAACCGTTTTTCTGGACTAATTCCACCTAAGCCGCCTCTATGGCTTCTCTTCAAAGAATTGGCGTATTTCTCTATAAAAAAAATTTAGGAAGTCAATATTTTTATCTGAGCTTTATTATAATTAATTTTTTTAATTACCTATCAATGAATTGACAATTGACCTTTTCAACCGAAAATGACTTATAAATTCCTTGTTAGAATATTTGTTGACTATGCTGACGAAATCATTAATTCTTTTTTTTGCTTTTGGAATATCTTCGTCCGATGTGCTTTCTGACTTGTCGAACCAAAGCTTTAAGATTTCTTCCATACTGGAGTCAGACGCATGTCTAAAAATTAAAAGACAGATATGTAGAAATTTATGCTAACAAATTTACTCTTTCTTAAAATTACCTCATCCATGATCAATTTAAATAATTAATTAGGAATTTATTTTTAAATAACATATGATTATTATAAATTTATATTTATTTTATTTTTAATTTATAAATTTTATTTATTTATAAATATTTTTTTTAACCTCAAAAACTAAACACAGCACAAATGAAAAATTAATTGTTTTTGACATAAAATTAACACTAATCCCCCAAGTGAGCAAATTTGGCGTAACTGCTTGTAGCTACTCATGAAAAATTAGGTAGAGCGAGTAGATGATTTAGCAAAGACATGAACCATAAGTGCTTATAAGTACTTGCGGTGGTCGATTGGAAAACCACTAACGTAAAATAAAAAAAAATTTAATAATTGGGACGTACATATGTATGTTCAAATGGCCAAAAATATTTAATAATTTAATTGTTTTATGTTATGTACTCATAATTTTTTCTACCATTTTTTCCATTTATCTTAGACATTATATACTCGAAGGAATTATTTCTTAATATTTGGACCATAAAAAAAATATAAAGCATAAAAAGGGGCTCGGTAAACTATCATTATCAATTGTAAATACGGTTTGTTAAAAAAAATTTCGATTAATCTTGATTTATTTAAAAAATTAATCAAAAAATCGCCAAACTTCATATAAAAATATGTTTTTTGACTACACGTGACGTGATGCGCAAAGAAAGACGAAAATGAGAAACGGGAATATACTACCTCTTTTTTCTGTATACCTTGCAAAAATGAGAACCTTCCACGAGTTCTTTATGTTGGTAGTTTGGTTTCGTATTCGTACTGAAAAGTTGGTCTACTCATCAGGCAACTACGACCAAACTACAAAAAATTCCACTCTAGCCACATACATCAAGTATCTGGCCAGAACGTACTGACGTAGCGAATTATTATTCACTACATCAAATATCAAAAATCCATGGAGAAACCTCGTTTGTGAGTGTTTATGCTCACACGAATATTAAATATTCGTGTGAGCATAAACACTCACAAACGAGGATAAATTTTATTAAGAATTTAATTTGTCTGTCTATAATCAGTTGATTTTTCGGCCTTTTTTATAGACAAATATATTAATTGTTCATGGCAATCCCAATATTTTTGATTGGGTAAATCAGAAAAATACGGAGGCCAATCGCTCATAATATATCTACTGAAAAAAAGCAGAAATATCTTCCCCCCTCCCCGCAATTTTGGCTGAACGCCCAAAGAGTTATACCAATGTTTATCATTATATAAAACTTAATTAAATTATTATTACCTTATCATTTACACTCACATTAAATAACAAATTACTGTATAAATCATATTAATAATAATAGTTAGAAAAAGCAAAATAAATTTAACTACACATGATGGCAATAAAAATTACACATTTTATAGCGAGAAAAATCTAAAAAATTTGAATTTAATTGACTTGCACTTGATTCATACAAAAAAAATTGGTATACATTGACCGATCTTAGAGTTTTATTCACTGAACAAACACTGATATCCGAGGAGTATTCCTAATTATAAGCATTAATCGCTCGGAACGGTAGTTGCAGCCACACGCAACACCAACAGGGCAACACTTCCTTGGAATCTACAAAGTTTTATTGAACAGAATTAGTTCGTGCGTTTATTTATGCGTGAGCCGTTTTATCAGGTCGTTAACAAAATACTAGATTTCTACCAAAACAGTGACTAAAACATATCAAAAAACACATAGAACTTCAAGGCGACGTTGGTTGTCGTACAATCGGCACACTGTTAATCCGACAGGCTTGGACTATTTGATTTTTTTTTTTTGCTCACACAATATCCTGCAAGGTTTTAAATTAAGTATTATATGTACACAACTTAAGAGTATATTAGGTATTAGTAGGTTGCGTATACTTAACGGAAACAAAAGTAATTACCAATACGGTTTATTAATAATTTTAGGAAATCGATTCCAAATATATTTCACCAAACGAATTTAATTTATAAGTTTTAGTAAGAACTTTCTCTATGACCAAAAGCAAAATTCAAATGAAATTGGTGGAACAATCACGAAAGATAACGCAATAACCCTTTAAAAAAAAACAAGTTTATCTTTCCAATAATATGGCCCTTCATCTCAATTGCGGTACTTAGAAAAAAAAAATTAATGCGTTGCCTCATCGTGACATGCACAAAAGCTCAAACCATATTAATTGAAATAGATTTTCATTTCAATGTGCCAAAATTCGCGAAAAGAAACAAAAAAATAATTAATTTCGCGCGGAATTAATTCGGTAAAAAAAGTTGTATCGCCTCTTTATATACAGAACCGGAACCAAACCGAAGTTAAAATAAAAAGCAGGAACCGAACCGAAATTGGAACCCTTGTAGTATTTTAAGGGTTTTCACAGCTCTGATTTTCACACAAGTGCGGAAAGAGCACCATGGCAAAACTAGAGTATACAAATTGGAGCACGAGCGACAGCAAGGGCTTCAATTATACTAGTTTTCTAATGGTTCCTTCAACAAGTGTGTTTTATGCTATTTTGCTAAGAAATTTAAGAATTAATATCATAGACGAATCATGGCTGAGAAATATGTTTCTTTCACTGGGAATTATAGTATCGGTTTGTTTATACTATGGAGAATGTTAAATATTTATAAATTTCATAAATTTTATGATTCGCAACCTGGGCCCTATTGCACCAACTACTTATCACTTATTACTTATCAACTTATCATAATTTTTGATAATTTTCTGTTGTACCAAATTGAAATTTGAGAAGTATTTAATTGAGTTATAATAAGTGATAAGCACTCACTTATCAAAATTAAGTTGCACCAATTTGCGAAATGATAAATGATAAGTAATATTTTGATAAGCGATAAGTTTGAGGTTTTTGATAATTTTTTCGTAGTTCTGTTGCACCAAAAGTTTTAACTTATCAATAATCGACTACTTTAATGATAACTTATCAAAAATATCAATAAGAAAAATTTCACTACTCAAAAAAATTGATAAGAGCTACAAATTGTAGTGGTATGACGGAAGTCTGTTACAAACGTTTTTTTTTTTGCTGTTATTGGTAAAATGAGAACTTTTGTTCAATTTTAAAAGAGTACAAACACATTTTTCAATAAAATTATTTATTATTCAAATGATTATAAATGATAATGACAATACATGTAACAATGTGTTTTCAAGTGTATAATAACTTTAATTTCAAAATTTATACCGCTATTTTCTTGTATTCTAATAAGTTATAATATTAAGTCATAGTAAGAGGTAAGACAGTTGTTTTTCGATATTTTAAAATAAATATAAAACGATCAAATATAGGTATTTCGGTTCGAAAGATTATTCGAGGATGAAAACGAAAGAAGAAATCGTGTAGTGAAAGCCAGAACCAAATATTCTCTGGACTCGCGAGTGATAAAATATTTTCGTTTGTCACATGAACAAATTAAGCACGTATTATTAAAAATCGGAGCAAATTTGCACCAAGAAAGCGACCGAAACTGCGCATTGAGTCCTCTTTAGCAGCTACTAAAAACACTGCACTGATTAGGAATATCCAGGATAGAAATTTCTTGAGTTGGGTGGTTACCCTCAGGTAGCTGGTTGCTTCGATGGAACAATGATTAATATAGATGCACCTACGGTCAATGAAGAACACTTTGCGAATTGACATGGAAAATATTCACTGAATGAAATGATAGTGTGTGGCCCAGAGCGCAGCTTTTATGCATTAAATTCAAATTGGCCAGGTAGTGTTCATGACACCAGAGTATTGCCATATACAAGGCTATTTAGGAATTTTGAGTCTTGTTTTTTCCCGTTCCCCGGTGCTGTGATTTTGGGTGATAGTGCTTCAACTTAAAGATTGGCTTATCCCACCAATGCGAAGAAATCCGGATGACGCAATAGAGCAAAGATTTAATCGTGTCCATAAGCGGACGAGACGAATAGTGGAAAATCATTTTGGTTTGTATATGACGATTACAATTTTTGTATAATGTAGTTAAATTCAATTTATTTGTTAATAGGAATTCTCTTAATTCATTTGTTATGAAAATAAATTGTTTACGTTTAAGTTACTGCTGAAAAATTATTTACAGTTAGAAAAGAGAATTTATTTTAAGAGCAACAAAAGAAAAGTTTTACAATTGAATCTAAACACTGAAATAAGAACTCTCAATTGAGAAAGGTTTCTCTTCATGTATTATTATATATATGCAAAATTGTTGTTGTTATTAAATTACAGAATAACAATTTTTTAATTGTTTTGCTATATAGGTACAAAACCATTGTTTAACATATAAAATGTGCGGAAAGCATATTATTTTGCAAACATTATCACATTTATAGTATTTTTGTATAGATCATTACAACTTATCATAAAAATTTGATAATTCGTCAATTGATAAGTTATAGACAAACTGATGTGCAACGCTTATCACTTATCATTATCAAAATTTGATAAGTTTTCAAATTGATAAGTGAGTGAGATTTTGTTATTTTTGGTGAAACACTTATCACTTATCATTATCAAAAAAACTAACTTATGATAAGTTGATAAATAATAAGTGATAAGTAGTTGGTGCAATAGGGCCCTGATCTCATTAAAATTATTTTCAATAAACTTAAACCGCTAAAAATTGTTAAAATTGACGTGAAGTTAGCGTTAGCAGGATACAGCGCAATCTAAATGCTAAAATCTATTGGAAGTATTGGTGTATTACTTTACTCTAATCTGAAAAGGCCAAAATTTAGAAAATCCATACAAAAGTTTAGCACAGTGACTGATTGCTGACGTTACAGACGCATTGCCGGCGTATCGAAGTCATCAACGAGTGGTCAAAAAAACATCTAAAATTGAGAATCTTTTAAAATTACTAAATTTTAAATTAATTTAGTATAGCTCATTCAGTAAAAGCCACAAAAATTTATGTTTAGACATAAACTATCCAAAAAAGAGAAATGTACTTGTGGACATCCCTTGTATTTGTCATTAAAATTTTTCCAAAATTAATATGCCTCAAAATTCTGTGCATTATATTAATGTTTATCACAATTGAATCATCTCTGCCACGGGAAAACTCCACGGGACGGGATCTCTATAGTTTAAAAATTACTCAAATTTTGTGAAATACTAAGATTCGACGAGATTAATGTGAATAGTCCAATTATTCTTTGGTACAAACTTGCAAGAAATTAAATTTTTCCTAGATTTTAGCATTAACTTCATTTTCATTAGTTATTCTACAATATCAAAGTTTTTGATGAGTCCCAACTACCCAGTCTAAATAAAATAGAGAAAAAAGAAATTAAGAAATCAAAATAATTAACATGTTTTGTTTTAATATCAGGATATTATACCTTTTAGATAAATATCAACAAACTATTTAAGAAGTAACCCAAATAAAAATAATTTGCAGATTAAATTAAAAATAGTTTTTTCTTTTTTCGAACCAAAAATATAACAGATATTATATTTGTGGTATGAGTACATAACTATTTGTATTTACTAATGAAAACAATTATAATTAAACGAGTAATATACTCGTCCTAAATTAATATAAATAAATAAATAAAATTAAGAAGTTACGAAATATTCAAAGTTTTGCTTAATAGAAAAAAGTTAGTAAAAAAAACGTTACGTGAATAATTTAATAACGAGAAGTTTTTTTTTCTATTCCTTGAAAATCAATTTTTCAGACAAGTTTAACTTGTTTTTCGATTACGAAAGTTCATTAATGAAGTTTTTTTCTAAAGCTCTATGTTTTCCTAGGTATTGTATATAATATGATTTATGTACAAAAACTAAAAATTGAGTATCGTATATTTAATAGAGCCTGCAGTTGTTTTAAATAGAAAATACGTTTTAAAGTTTTTTTCATTAATTATAATCAAAAGTTTTATGATATTATACTGCTGTGTGTAATTTAAATAATTCATTAATAAATTTGAAGAAAATTTAATTTTTTCACATTTAGTCGTATATACAAAAAAATTTGGGTTGAATTTTAATTTCAAATAATCAGCTAATGATTTATTAGACATGTTTAACATAATTAGATGTAATAAAATATGTTCGGTGGCGAAAATTATTTTTCAGGAGCTTATAAGTATATGCAATAAATATCTATATAAAGCCGTGAAAATATAAAAAAAAAAATGAGAAAGCAATTAGACATTTCGTTTTAGGAACGCCAATGCAAGGTATTGTCCACATTGAGTAAGTTTTAGTAGAGGAGAGACAAAAACTGTTTCAAATAAAACGCTAAATCACAGTTTCTGTATGTATTTTGTAAAATTATAGAGTATAGCTTAAAAAATTGGGCAGAGTGTGTAATGACAAAATGAATTTATACAGAAAAAAAAAAAAATTTTAAAAGCAAGGGATCCATATTGGAAACTGAATAAAAGTGGATTGTGTTCTGATTTTGCTAATCAAATCAAAAAATTAATTTAAAAAATGGATTTTTATTTAATGCAAAGGGGGAAAAACCGCCAAAAGCGCATTGCTATGTAAGTAAATTTATTAATTATTTAAGAAAAATTAATTAAATAAATTTTTTTAGACAAAAACTAAAAATGAGATTGAAGAACATAAGAACGGACGAGGATCTCTTTGAGCTTCCTGATAGTGTGTTCCACAAATATTTTCGCTTGCAAAAGCGAAATGTTGTGACTTTGATATCCGAATTAGCAGCAAAGTCGAGCTTCCACTAAATACCATTTAAATTATAGGTTTGTATAAATTATTTTAAAATCCAAAAAGAACTACAATAGGTAAATATCTGAGTCTAATTTCTTAGGTGCTAGCTACATTGCATTTTTATGGACAAGGAAGCTACCAACATTCCATTAGTAGCAACAATGTGTTGAGCCTGTCACAACCTAGTATGTCCAGCTGTATAGAAAATGTAACTTGGCTCTTAGATAGATGTTTGGTGCCAACGCACATAACATTTCCAACTATCAATTTAGGAAAAAACTAAAAACAAAATAAGGTAAGAAAAAAATTTAAATATTTAATAATGTTAACAGATTTCTGGATAAATGTGGAATGAGGAATATAATCGGTGCTATTGATGCTGTCCAAATAACTATTATCGCCCCACCGGAAAATGCAGTTGAAACACCTGGCAATTTATATATTCGCAGAAAAGGATATCGCTAGTGATAAAATATTCGATTTATACTTCTTTGTTTGCAGTATAAAAATAGTGATATTGTTTAGTGTTGTAATGTCGACATGAAATTTTATAAGCCGACGCATCATTCCCAGGATCAGTGCATGATTCGGCGATATGGAAAACGTCACAATTGAGACTCAAACGGAATTTTGCTAAATTGTAGTACATATATTTAATTTCAGGTGATTCTGGATTTCCATTAGAGCCATGACTTTTCACTCCGTATGCCCCATCCAGCGATACTGAAGTTCGGAATTATTCGAAGTTTAATACTGGAATAAATGGAACAACTGCATCGAGCGCTTGTTTGAATCTGTGAGGTCTCGACCCGTCCTGCTCAGCTTGCTCTGCAAATTGATTCAACTGCTTACCTAAAACTGTGTAGTGATTCACTCATGCAATGAATTTATTACATTCGTTTATCCCTACAATTATTCGAAATGCAACTCATTTCGACTGAAAATATAATTGTATTTGAATAGCTTTTTTACAGCTCAGTAGTGACAACTATGGAGTAGTAGTTGACTTACAGTTAAACAGTGGTTTGAATCCGTACTTTAAATAAATACATTCCACAGATGCATAAGTACGCACATTCACCACTTTCTACTAAATATCTTGGACACCTCAGTACAACAACAAATCAGCAATTTTTGCTTTGATTGTACCATTTTCGTTTTTATCATGCTGTCTCAACTACAGACACACAATTTGCCATATTAATAAAACACAATCGTTTCTTTGACGCTTAAGTGAAAACACACAAATTAGGGCTGGCAGTCCAATTAATAAATTTTTATTAAAAAAATCAAAAATTCTTTATTTTCGGAATAGTGATGTAATTTTCTTTAATTTCAAAATAATAAATTAAAAATCAATTTAATAATTGTGTGTACCTGCCAGTGGTGGTGGAAATTAATTTAGGAATTAATTTAATTGTATAGCATCAAAAATACAAATAATACGGCCACATTGGAATTGTATTGTGTGGTCGCACAATTAATCACCGCATTTTTTATTTCCGCGATTTTTCCGGATTACACACGTCCACCAAGCACTATACCATATAACTGTATAGTTGTAAATTAGTACAAATGTATATATAAAAAAAATTACAAATAAATTTACCTCCTACGGTAAAGTCTCCCGATTCGGGGACTCTCTCTCTACTTTCAGGTAACGAAATTGCATCATTTTCCAAGTATTCTACCTGAATGTCTTCCATTTCAATGTATTCTAATTCGATTTGATAATTTTCAAAGCCCACCGATGACACCTCTGGGTGCCCCTCGACAACAATTTCCCCCCAGAAAACAAGAGCCCGATTTTGTAATTCGGAGCGCGGTAAATAGCCACTTTAAGCACACGTTCCTTAAAATTGGTCACATACCTCCAATTGTTGAATACTTAAAACAAGGAATACATAGCACTTTATCTCGCTGTTTTTTATACGGAACGCCTCGTTTGTCTGCATAAACGAGACGTAAATTTCCTTTTGTTCAATCGTTGTTTTCTCCTCTCGAATACTGTCATTTTCTGGCAATTCTTTTGTTCATTTTCTGGCAATTATTCGAGAAGGAATAGCCCGTCATCCAAGCGGCAGCCTACTTTTGAGTTTTCCAAGCGTTACCATATCCTTATACCTAGTGTTTCGTTAGTATTAACTACAACGATTGCTCGAGACACATGATTCAAAGCGTCAACATATCCGTATACATATTGATTTGTTCGAGAAGGAATACACGTCATCAAAGTGTTACCTTATACGTATTATTATGTCGAGTTCTATGGAATTTTTGAAATATAGCAATTTTAAACGTGTCCCATAGAATGTACAAGCAAATTTATTTTGTGATGGAAACAAAACAACAGTTTTTTAAGATGTGAGATTAGCTGTCAGGAGAAATTTTATTTATATTATTAATAAAGAATATTTGAAATGGAAACTATAAACTTTTGTGGCTACGTAGCCGAAAAAAATATAAACAATTTTTGTAATTTTTATTCATGAATAGCATATTACAAATCTGGAGTCTCGTTTGTTGTTATTATGATTATCATAATTGACATTTATAATTTTGCTGGAAGAAAGGTGGGGGTAAATTTATCAAGATATCTCAATTTCTCAAAATTAATTTACATCAAAAAAAAAACATCAATAATATGTACATATATTCCCATAGTACGCACAAAATTGCTGTAAATCATTTTTTCTTGATTTACTGCAACTTGTTTTGTACCATAGAACTTCACATAAGTGTTTACTCTATCGGATATCATCAGAGCCTACTGTATAAATAAGTGCCTGCAGTATCGACTGTATTTTTTACTGAGCTTAAAATAAGGTACATACAAATTTTTTTACTATGAACTTATTTGGGAAAACGATTATTTTCATTTACAATTTTAGTTTATTAGAATCATGAGCTCTTGTTTTATTTCTATAAGGAAATGTTCATGAAACATGTAATTTTATTTGATTGAAAAATCGAACCATGAAAATGTTTATTTCTTAGTGAAAATCTTATTAAATAATAAGCTATTTTTGAACTATAAAATGTTATTGTTTTTGTAATATATTGTTACGTTTTTGCCTTGTCAATGAAGGTTCGTATCACTGGATTGTGAATAATACAAACTCAATTTAATTTATCACCAACGAATTTATTTATTTCACAAAATTTATTATAACACAGTTTATCAATAAAAATTCACAAAATAACCTTAAATAAATTATTCTCAAATTTTACTGATCACTTTTACTTTTTATTTTACACTAAAACACTTTTTAAATCACTTTTTAATTCCTTTTAATCTTTACACTATCGTTTACCAAATATTACTAATCCAATTCGTCTTCGTTCGCCTTTTTATATATACAAACCAAACTTCTAGAAAGCTCATGACTTTTCCAGTTAGAATAGCGTAGAAACATTACGTAACAATTTTTATCATGGAAATTCCATTTTAGTACAGTTAAACATTGAGCTATTCATTTAACTTCTTCTATTACACACTAGGTGTGACCGTCATACTACTCCCACCTACGCCTGTTCGTCCCAAACAGGACCCAAATCACCTCCTCTGTATAGGGCCAGCCTCTCCAAATGCACTACCTTTGGTTTACCTCGGTGTCCCTTCCGTATCCGATAAACCACGTCGTTCATCCTTCTCATGACAGTGTAAGGTCCTTGCCATGCTGGTTGCAGCTTCGGTGATAATCCCTTTTTCCGTTGCGGGCTGTGAAGCCATACTAATTGCCCTTGCTGGAAGCCGTGGTTATTTGCTCGCACCATATGTCGTATCGAGCCTTCGATCCGGTTACTTGACATCTATAAATTCCCCGTACAAATTGATGAATCTCATTAAGTTCCTCTTTCATCCTGTCTACGTAATCCTGTCCACATAAAGCCGCTGATGGTGCAGCCCCAAACTTTAGATCTCCAGGTAATCGTAGGTTATCCCCAAATAACGTTTTAGCTGGTGTCATTCGGGTTGTGTCATGTATTGCTGATCGATAGGCCATCAGAAACATCGGTATATCCCGATCCCAGTTGCGTTGGTTTTTCTCAACGACCTTTGTTAGATATTCCTCCAATGTACCATTGAATCTTTCCACCATACCATCAGACTGTGGATGCAAAGGCGTTGTTCTCGTTTTATTTATACCGAGCATCTGGCATATTTCTTGAAATACCACCGATTCAAAATTCCTTCCTTGATCGGTATGAATCTCCATCGGCACTCCAAATCTGCTAATCCAATTGTTGACGACGGTATCAGCTATTATTGTCGTCTCCTGATTGGGAATGGGGTACACCTCCGGCCTTTTGCTGAAATAATTCATTGTTACTAGCACATATTTGTTGCCGCTCTCGGTGATGGGAAATGGCCCCGCTACATCCATTGCAATTCTTTCGAATGGTGCTCCGAGTTTATATTGTTTGATGATTCCACGACTTTTGCGTGCGGGTCCATTCACCGCCGCACATTGGTCACATTTTTGGTACCATTCTGTCACAGACTGCCTACATCCTGCCCAGTAGAATCGTTGACGACATATCTGTTCTAGTGTTTTATTAATTCCAAGGTGGCCCCCACTTGCTCCTCCATGATACTCATTCAGGATTTCTGCAATCCGGCACTTTGGTATCCCCAGCAACAGTTGCTTCACTTTGCCATTTGTGCTTTCCCACAATCGTTTTAAACAGCCATTCTCAAGACGGAGGCTATCCCATTGAGCCCAATAAGCCTTGACATTGGGAGTTTTGTCCGCGATCTCTCTCCAATTTGGCCGGTGTTCCTTTTCCTTCCATTCCATTAAAACTGATAAATCCATATTATCCAATTGCTCTTTCCTGATCATTTCGTCGGTCCACTCCTCATCAGGCAGCACTTGCGTAAGCCTAACGTCGATGATGCCTTCCTTTGCTTCAACGTGGCTACAATGTTTACATTCTACTGGACACGGCCGTCTTGATAATGCGTCAGCATTTCCGTGTGCACTTCCCTTCCGATGTTTGATTCGGAAATCGTAGCTTTGAAGACGTTCGATCCAGCGTGCTACCTATCCCTCTGGATTCTTGAATTGCAATAGCCACCGTTAAGCGCCGTGATCTGTCCGTAAATTGAGTTTTTGGCCATAAAGATACTTATGGAAATGCTTGACACATTCCACTATAGCCAACAATTCTTTCCGTGTTACGCAGTAATTACGCTCCGGTTTTGATAATGTTTTGGAGAAGTACGCAATAATTATTCTTGGCCATTAATTTCATGTGATAACACACCTCCTATACCGTCATTACTTGCATCGGTATCCAAAATAAATTTCACGTTGGGTATAGGATACGCGAGGATTGGCGCGACACATAACCGTCTCCTTAGTTCAACGAATGCTTCCTCCTGGTCATTCTTCCATTCGAATGCTTTGTTCTTCCTGGTCAACTGGTGTAAACTCTTGGCGATGTTGGCGAATCCTGGCACGAAGCGTCTATAATAGGTGCACAATCCCAGAAAGCTTCGTAATTCGTGCAAATTTTTAGGTCTTGGCCAATCCTTTACCGCTGCGATCTTTTCTTCGTCGGTGTGAATTCCATTAGTCGTTACCAGATGACCCAAATATTTTACTTCAGTTCTAAACAGCTTACACTTCTTTGGGCTTAACTTCAATCCGGCGGCCTGTATCCGATCTAAAACTTCTGCCAAATTCCTTAGATGCTCGTCGAAATCCTTCCCCATAACGATGATATCGTCCAGATATATTAGGCGCATCTTCAATGTAATCCCCTTAACACGCGCTCCATTAATCGTTCAAAAGTCGCAGGGGCATTACATAATCCGAACGGCATAACATTAAATTGCCAAAGTCCGTTACCTACACTGAAAGCCGTTTTCTCGCGATCTTCCTCATGGACTTTCACCTGCCAATGGCCGCTTTGTAGAACTTATGTCGAAAATATTCGAACACCCGATAATGTGTCTTATGTATCGTCGATCCTTGGCAATGGGTAGCTATCCTTTTTAGTCACAGCATTGAGTTTTTGGTAATCAACGCAGAATCTCATGCTACCGTCCTTCTTCTCGACCAACAATACCGGTGAGCTCCATGGGCTGTTAGATGGTTCGATTACTCCTGCCGTCTGCATTTCTATTACCATCCGGTTGACTTCTTGTTGTTTAACCAATGGTAATCTCCTGGGTGGTTGACGAATTGGCATCTCTGCTCCCGTGTCAATTCCATGCTTTATCATTAAGGTCATTCCGTTATTATCCGATGTACTGCAGAATATGGACGTGTACTGTTTGAGTAGTTGATGTGCAGAATCTTTCTGTGCCTCAGTGAGATCTTCGGTAGATTTTTGCATGAGTTGTTCTACCATTTCTTTCTGCCCTTGCATGTCGGCTTTTTTAATCAGACTTTTCTGTTCACACTTTACTATAGTTGAAACCTCGTTATGTTTGCCGATGATGTCCCTTTCTTAATGGTTTTCGTATTATCCGGGAGATTTAGAGTCCTAATTGGTACTTTATAGTCGTTGTCTGGTTTAACTAGGGCTTTTCCGATTATAATTTCCTTGGCTCCGTTCTCCTCTTCGTTAGCTTCCACAACCCACAACCTGGGTGACCCAGAACCTCCCTTCAATTTTCCCCTTGGATCGTCTTCGAGTTCGGTGGCAGCTTCTCCCGATGATCAATAATAATTCGCCTGATAGTTGCTCCTGCACTGCTAGATTGGCAACTCGATGTTATCGTAACTTAAAACTCTTCGTCCAACATCCACCACGAAGCCATTTGCCTTCATGAAGTCCATCCCCATTATGACTTTATCCACAATATCTGCAATCAGCACTTCGTGTTGGAAAAGAGATCTCCCGATTTTTATTTTCACGATCTTTTTGCCTTTTATTATAAAACTATCTCCAATTGCTGTTTGTAGCTTCAATCCATTAGCTGGTTGTATACTTCTATCGATCAGATCTTTACGGACAATCGTGCGATTTGCTCCGTATCCAGGGTGATGATGCAGTCCGTGCCTTCAATGTCGCCTTTGATTGTTAAGGTGTCACCGCCTCTTGCTACTTTCGAAACGCGGATGGAGGTTATGGGGCAATCGGTTGTGGGAGTCAGCTTCTGCCCCTTTAAGCTGACTTGCCTGGCCACTGCCTGCTCCCCGCTTGGTCGTCGCTGCCTAGGGTATGGTGATCTTACCCGTTTTCTTCTTATTTCCCAGCAGTCCCGAGAGATGTGACCGATTTTATCACATGCCCAACATCTGATTTTAACGCTTCCGTCTCGGAATCTTGGTGTTGACCGCTCGTTGTTTATGCTGGTGCCGATTTCCACTCGGCGTATTTTCATTGACGGTTTGGTGATGGCTCGTACAGTTTCATTCGTCAACGCACAAGCGATGGTTTCCGCGAAGGTGGCTTTAGGTGACGACATCACCGCCTGCTCTGGATCTCGAATGCCGTCAATGAATTAGTCAATGCCGATGTACTGGTATGCGCTAGATATACTAATCGCTCGATTGCCGATGAAAATTCCTGTAGCGATTCTCCTCCCTTTTGGTAGTGGCTTTTCAGTTCCATGCGACATATTTCACGCTTGTGGTCACTGCCGTACTTCCTATCTAGCGCCTTCATAGTTTCGAGATAACTGCTGCGCTCTTGTTCCGGGATAGTTTGTAAAGCCTATGCTGCTTTGCCGCGACACGATGTTCGTCGTTCCAATGATTTTGATTGACTGCAGTCTCAATTTGAAATTTGAAAATGACGAAAGATGTTGTTCCGTTGAGTGTTGGTGGCTTTAACTTGATTGATTGGACGGTTTGTACCTGTCACTCATTTGACTGCTCAATTTTCTCCATTTGTTGTTTAATTTCTTGGTTAGACTGATTTTTTTGTTCCATCGTTCGTTCATTTTGTTGTCTCAATACACTCATTTGTCCCATGACCTGATTCATAGCAGCGATTAACTGGGACAAATCGAAACTTCCATTATTATCTCCTTCTTTCTGCACTACGGTTGCCGCATCCGTTACTCTCTCTCCAAAATCATGATGCTCTGAGTCCAGCCCTTCGATCTCCATGGCCTCACGTAGTCGCGCTTGTAAAGCTGCTTTACCACCATCAGTAGCCAAACCCCCTTTCTCAAGTTCCCTCTTTAATTCTGGAACTTTTAATTCGTTGAGAATCATTTTCTTTATCTTATTATTCACAATCCCACCGCTGTCACCAATTGTTACGTTTTTGCCTTGTCACTCAAGGTTCGTATCACTGGATTGTGAATAATACAAAATCAATTTAATTTATCTCCAACGAATTTATTTATTTCACAAAATTTATTACAACATCAATAGAAATTCACAAAATCACTTTATATAAATTATTCTCAAATTTTACTGATCACTTTTACTTTTTATTTTACACTAAAACACTTTTTAAATCACTTTATAATTACTTTTTAATCTTCACACTGTCGCTTTCCAAATACTACTAATAATCTTACAAGTTTACACTATCGCGTTCCAAATACTTGTTCGCCTTTTTATATACACTGTAATGACAGATACAACATGTTTTTCCACCGTTCCAACCAAGGTTTTTTTTTCTTAAACAAATAATAAAAGAACAATAGGTTTGGCGCGAAAAAGAAGAAAAAAATCATTTTTACGATGGTCCGATTTTTTTTTTATGTTTTTTTGGACAAAACAAGTTTTGGCTTTTTCGCGAAGATTCGAGAATGTTTTTTTTAATGAGGATGATCAGGCTGGTGATATTTGCGAAACGGGTCTATTGTAATTACTTCTGAAAGTTTTGATAGGAAAAAAAAAAATCAATCCAAAATTCTGGAAAAATATTGAGAAAAGGTGCCAAATAAATTTAGTTTATTTACTAACATTATCTATAATAAATAAAAATGGAAAGTTCTTATAAAAGCATTAAATTATACTTCTTTTAAGATATGCTAAGTAAATTTGGTGAATGTTCCTTTTGGTGAATTAAGTGCTAAACGGTTATATTAACAACCAATTGTGGAAATTTGAACATGAAAAAAAAACTAAAAAAAAGTTCTAAATGGTAGACTAATATCTACTTCTTAATGTGTGAAATTCAATGGTATAAGACCAAAGCTCATGTTGGCAAATATAAGTTCAATTCGAAATAATAACTATAAGTTTCTGTGCATTACAATAATTATAAGGAACATTAACCGTTCATAGAAAGAACTAAATTTTTTTTGAGTGATTTTTTTTTTTTCAGTGTTAAAATACCCATGTGATTGAAAAAAATAAAATAAAAGAAGACCTAGCTAGAGTTTGGGTAAAATTAGTGTATGATCAGTTAAAACGGCCAGAATTTATGGCTATCATAACCATATTAACATGAAGAAAAATACAAACAATAAACAATTGAAAACATAAAAACCGACAAATTTCATTCTGAAAAAAAAAACTAAATCATTAATACATATTTTTTTGGGATTTATCCCGTCCTTCAAAAATATATTTATATTTGAATCATAAACAGTAAATATCTACCTAATCAATGAAATTTCAACGAAATTCAAAAATCATAAAATAACGTAAAAAAGAAAAATGGAAAAATAATAATAATAATACAACATTACAACGGCTATTTCAACTTGAACATTCAACATAACATCCGGAATCATCGTGCAACATGCAACAACAAAAGCAATGCAACAGTTAAGATTTTTTTTGGTTTATTTTCTTATTTCTTTTATTTACATATTTACTTATATTATCTACTAATATATAATTCACAGTGTGCGGCCGTAACGCTTTTCTTATATTTCCAATTTAGATGCTTGAATTTTATAACAGAGTAGTCCGAATGATATAGGTGGTGACTTTTTAACAAGGAGCTTCGAATAGAAAATGTTTCGGGTTCGATGCTCATCGAAGTACTTATTAATTTTAATAATTTTTTTGCCTATAACGGTATTTCATTTTTTCAATACGAATTGAAAAACATAAAATTTTATATTGTAAGACAATGATTATAATGTAATATGTAATAATACATTTTTTAAAACTGTAATGTACATTTAGGCTGGTACCGAAAATTATTTTTCGATATTCAATTTTTTCCAATAAGCTTTCGGGTTCGATCCTCACCAAGAACGTTTTGCATTATTTTTTTTTTCATTTTATAACGGCATTTCATTACAACATAACGAATTGAAAACTATATCCTCTTTATTTATTATTAAATAATATACCCAGTGTGGGGCGAGACGCTATATGTATAATTATACACCCCACCCACTAACACTACTACAAACTAAATGCACCAACACCTCATGGTATCAATATTTCGCGTATAATACGGCCCGCTGTAAATTTCAGCTAAGTGAGCCTTTTTTAATTCGTGGAGCCCTTTCGATGCAATCATGACCATAGGAACCATTGTAAAATTAGTTTCAAATACTCATATAGGTATCGGGTGTGTTTATAAAAATAAGAAACTGAAATTTATTTTATTTCTTCAATTGTTTTGTTTAGTTCTTATGTTTTACGTGTGAATAAAGTGTTAAAATTGTGTCATTTTATTGAATTTAAAGATAGTTTTTTATTATTGCACTAACCTGTGAAAAATTAGAGCGAAACTTTCGCTCAATTTTTAACGAATTTACACAGACGTTGTGTAAATAGATTTGTTATATAGACCTTAATAAATGTAAGCAATATTAAAACTTTTGAAATGTCAATGTTCCCGAAAAATATTAAATTATTTAAATTTTACTTTACATGAGAAATCAAAATTTTAAACTTTTTAACTAGAATGGAACGAGAAACTCCGGAAGGACGGAAATTGCGTTTGAATTGTGAACGACAACTAAGGTGGAGAAATCGACAGTCGCAAGAAGGTCGTCAACGCAATAATGAGCAAAAACGCCAACGACTTTTAAATAAAATGCCGGGAGAAGGCATAATTCGCAGAGCTCAAAATGCAAATCGGATGCGAAGATCGAGAGCCGCTGGGAATTCATCGATTTTTGATCATGAAACCTTCCGAGACAATGAAATTAATGCTCACAGTTGTGGTGTGATGAATGTTGAATGTCGACATTGCCATTCTCTCAATTTTAGTGCTGAAAAATCGTCGGATGGAAACTTCAAATTTTGTTGCCACAAAGGAACTGTATTGCTTGAAACTAGCTGCCAGCAAATGCGACAATTTCCGTTTCTTCTTCATGAGCTTCTCAGTAATCCTCATCACCCACATTTTCGAGCCTTTCATGATAACATTCGATCGTACAACTCTATGCTTGCATTTGCTTCAATGGGTGCGCAAATTCATCAGTTTCAAGGACGAGGCCCTTATGTTTTTCGCGTTCACGGTCAGATCTATCATCGTACTGGCCACATGCATCCAGCTGAAGGTGAGCAACGGCAATATGCTCAGCTATATGTTATCGACTCAGCTATGGCGAATCAAGATCGCATGAATCATCCTGCTAATTCGCGATTGAACGCAACTATTGTCAGCGCTTTGGATGAAATGATTCGAGAGCAAAATATTTATGCGAACGCCTACCGAAATCTTGGTGAGGTTGAGCGGGAGGAAGAACAAGCAGCGGCAGCCGACAATCGAACGCTTCCCGTTGTGAACATGGCATTTCGGCGCGATCGTAATGACGATAGACGGAGAATTAGGAATTCTCAGACCCCTTCTGGCATGCCTCCTCATTCACTGAAATTGAAAGTTGGTGCGTTCATCATGTTGCTAAGGAATTTGGATCCAAAGAAGGGACTTCTGAATGGAACTCGATTGATCGTGAAAAAGCTGTTCAGGAATTGTATCAAGGCGGAAATAATCGCAGGCAGCAATATAAGGGAGCGGAAGTTTGCATCCCCCGAATCGACTTGGAACCAAGCGAGAGCAGCTTAGGATTTCAAATGAAGCGACGACAATTTCCCATCATTTTGGCTTTTGCAATGACGATTAACAAGGCTCGGGGACAATCATTCGATAAGGTTGGGGTGTTTTTAGCAGAACCTGTTTTTGCTCATGGCCAGCTTTATGTAGCTTTAACGCGAGTACGAAATCATGGAAACCTTAGAGTGCTGATCAACAATTTCTCATACCAAGGCGCAATAATAAATGATAACTGTACATTTACAAGAAACGTTGTGATAAAAGAATTATTGAATTAATATTAAATTGTCTTATTTCGTATTATTTTAGGAAAAAAAAAAAACATTTTACTTTTCAGGCTATGGGGCCATATTACGTAACGCTTCATGGGGGTGGCTTCATGATTTGTTACGATTTGTTAAAGATAGGGAGGAGTGAACATAGATCATATCATTGGTAGCCCGTTTTCTTAATTGCAAAATTCACTTGCACGTGATTAAATTAATTTAAAAATGTGAATACTTTTGATGTTACGCCTGGGAGAGGGAGGGGTTTTGAAATATGTTACGATCTTTTAAGAAGGGGAAGTAAGGGGTATAAAAAGCAAATAAATATGTGAACTACTATATATTGAGTTTTCAGAAACTTCCGTCAGTTTTGACGGGTAATTACTAGTACTATATATATTTATTACATTTATTCTATATTTTTTTTCCCCCTCATCATTAATTTAACATTGAATTAGTTGAAATTATTCCATTTTTATAATACTAATCTTTTAGGTTAAGATTTAGTGTAGCTTAGGATTAGAATAGGTGTAGGTACCGGTTCTGAGTAGTTTGTTGTTGTAATTTTTTGTTCGGGTAGGATACTTTTTTTATATCTTGAATTTATATCAACTGATTTTGTTAATAAATTTTTTTTTCGAATACAAATATTAGCCATCTGATCATTTAATAATTCGGGTTTTGGTGTTCTCTTTTAATCATATTATCTTTGCCTTTCGAATTATGTCAGCAATTTTTACTCGGGTGAAAAAGTGTAAAGTGATGGAGTAGTGAATGTTAATGATAGGATGAGTTCAAGAGTAAGTATGTAGGTGAGTATAAATAAACTGTTGTCTCCTTCCCTGTCGATTCCTCTTCCTGCGGTCGAACTAGTAGATCCACGTCATGACTCTGGAAAACCCACGCATTCCATGACCTTTAGCCGGCAAAATGACCGCTCAGAGACAATAAAATGATGTGATTATTCTGATAACTGACATGCCTAGGAGTTTGGTTTCTTGTTTAAATTTTATTTTTGAATTGCTGACCAAACTCCATTGCAGTTAGAATAGCGTAGAAACATTACGTAACAGTTTTATCATGGAAAATTCCATTTAGTACAGTAAAACATTCAGCTGTTCATTTAACTTATTCTATTACACATTATAAACTCATAACTCGAAATTTATAAACAATATAATAATCATCTCTTTTATTGGCTCTATTCAAATTTGAATTCGAATATCTTTCTATGGTTATTTTGAATTTGCGAAGCATGCTAGATTGTTTTGATTTTTTGTTTTCTTCACGCTCGATTTATATAGCCTTTGACAAACTCTATTTGGAGCAGGAGGTCATTCACAACAGGGTGTGCCAAAAGCAACAAACAACAATATTTAATAAAAAACGGGAGTTTTCCTATTTGATTGCGACGAAGCGAAAGTGTTCCTTTCAGCATCAGTAGTGGTTCCATCGAAAGGGTAAGCTAATGTGAGGGCTATGGTAATCATAATGTTTTGGAATATTTTACACTATTTTGAGCATAGTCGTTCAAATAGTAACCGGGCGATTCCACTAGCATAATTCCACTAGGCAAAATACCACTGGGCATAATTCCACTTGGCACAATTCAACTTGCACAATTCTACTGGGGAACAAATTAACTTGCATAATTTAATTTACATTATAACTTGTATTTTAACTTGTGTAGTCACAAGGAAACGCAAACACAAACTTTAATAATTTCTTTGCGTAGGAATGGTTTTAATTCTACATTATCGTTTTTCGTTAATCGAATGTATTCAAATAATTTGAATATTTTGTATCTCGGACTGTTACTAAAACTTTATTACGATTATTATTATAAATATGTTGTTTCAATTAATAAAAACTGAAAAAGACAAAGAAGCTATTTTAAAAGAAGGGTATACCTTTGAAAAAAATGGTGAAGATAGCAACCGCCAACAATTATTTCCGTTGCTGCAGTTATTACTTGACAAAATGTAGTTCCCGCATTCACATCGAAAATGGATCCATCATAAAAATTTTAAGCGCCCATAATCATGCAGTGAATGCTGCAAATGTAGAAGCAAATAATGTTATGGACAATTTGAGAGATACTAGCAAAACATCTTGCATTGGTTCCACGCAAGAAATAGTGACAAGTTCAGTGTCAAAAGTTTCCGCGCCTCTGAAACGTTCGATGCAACGAACTGTACGGAAGGTTAGGGAAAGAAAATGTGACACATATGAGCCGGTTTCATTTTCTTTAAATCCAGGGGTAATAAATAGAATAATTTTATTTGACACGAATGAAAATATTTCAACTGTGAGTCGCTGTGAGGAATATTTTAAGGATGGAACATTTTAATATTGTCCAAAAATATTTTCAGAGCTCTATATTATTCATGGTTTATATGAAAGTATTCCGTTACCGTTCATTTACGCTCCTTTTTGTAGCAAAACTTGTGAAATTTATAAGAAACTATTTGAAATATTGAATGAAATTTGTCCATTAAGTCCAAAAAAAATTTACATCGATTTTGAAATGGCGATGATTAAAACCTATAGCGTTCTCGTAAACTTTAAAAAAAATAATTTTACATTTGACGTTAACGTTATATATCAATTCAACCCATCTGCACCCTACATTAATATGATTAAACGTGATTAGAGTGACATAAACAACAAAATAATGGCATTTGAATTATGTATGTACTGTACTAAAGTAAAATTGGTAGGCGCAATGAGAGATTATTCATATTAACGCTAGTTGTGAAGTACTTATTGGTCGCGGACTCGATCGCTCTCTATATATATATTGCATTCACTATTCGGATTATTTTATTTGTTTGTGGATAACGTCGTCAATTATGAAATGCACTCTTTTAAGTGGTACCAAAAAAATTTGTATTGTATAAAAAAAATTTCTCATTACATTTTTGGTCATCAAATGTTAAACTTGCAAATTCTAAAATTTATAATTCTAAATTCTAAATAAACAAATAAATAAATAGCCAATAAACCATTTTTTGGTCTATCAAGTATGATTGTTACTGTAATTTTTTTTTTTGGCAAAAGCAATACAAATAATATACGATTTTCTAGCATTATTTGTTCTTCTCAAATGCCCACGCTGAAGGGATTTAACATTTTTTTTCCTAGATTGGTAGGACTGCCTTTCATTATGATGCCAACTTTAAGCGCGATCTGTCAACCAGTTTGTTTAAAGCCGTTATTTAAGTCAGTCGACCTCATTAGTGCACTGCAATTTTTACGATGAACGAAATTATTGAACAAAGAATTTGCCTTAAATTTTGTGTTGCAAACGAAATTTCTTGTGCTGATGCGAAAAAACGTGACTGGAATTATGCGAAGTGGTTTTTACACGGCGATAACGCGCCATCGCACCGAGCTACGATTGTGAACAAATATAAGGCCAACAACACAATAAATACCATCGATTCACCACCACATTCCTTCCCACCACTTAAAATTTGTGTTTTATTTAACAATTCCCGGTACTTTTTTTTCACAAAAATGAGCATAAATTACGTTTTGAAAAACTTGGACTTTGAATTAATAGAAGAAGGCCCCTCATATCAACTTGAATGAGAGAGAGTAATACAGGATCTAACGGATTTGATAATGTCTCACGAAATATATGTAGTTGTGTTCCAAATTTCAAGTTCTAGTGTATGGAGTTAGTCAAGTTAGTCAAAAATGACTTTAACCCTTTCAGTGCAAAATTTTAGTTAGCCATAGGAGAAATTTTTTTATTGATTTTTATTGTGAAAGTTGATGTCAGATTTACAAAATTATTTGATTCATTACAATATTGAGCCCGAGTGCTGAGAAATTGGGCTCTAAAATTTGGCCACAAATGAGTACAAATGCCGTCAAAGGTTATGTAAATGTTCAAATTAAAATCGCTTTCAATATCAAAAATTCTTTATTTATGTGTTCAGATAATTCAATAAACATTAAATAAAATATAAAAGTAAACTTAACAAAAATGTAAAAATAAATAAAATTTTAGGAAATCAGTTTCAACCATAAAAACAATGTCCAACTACATATTCAGTCTTTTACGTGGTACTCGTAAAAGCAATTATTCTTGCTATTGAGGAACAAATGCACTTTACACTTTGTGCAATAAATTCTTGATTTACCAATACATTTTGGAAATTTGCATCTTGATGCATTTAATGCGTTTTCATGCAGCGGAAGGTGGTTCATCTGATCAAAACGGATCTCGTCTATTGTTCGAACTTCATATTTACCCTTTTTTGATGTGCTGGAAGTTGGAGAAATCGCTTCAATTGGATTGGATAGCGGTCGACCTCTCTTTTTTAGAATTTGATTGGTGGAAATCAAAATCTTGGCAAGGTGTAATCTGAATTTATAAAGGTCCTCCATTTGATTTTTATTGAATGAATCGTTTGCTTCAAATTCTTTTTTGTATTCGATCCACGATGAGGCAACCGAAAAGTCCAGGAAGTGAGAAACCATTCTTAGGGTCCATTTTTTGCTTTTAATGAAAATTCTATAATACTCGTAAGCTATCAATTGATCCAAAAGGTCCACTCCTCCCATTCCAAAATTATATTCGGCTACTATGCCTGGCTGTTTCACATCCACGTATTTTTTAACATTCTTGTCCCATCGGATAACGGTTTTCTGAACTCCGACACCCATGCAGTTTGATGCTAAATAAATTGGCTTATTATCTTGCCACTTCACAATGCATATGTTACCGTCTAAGCTGGTCACTTCATCATTAGAACCTCGCCCTTTTGACTTTAACTCTTTATCATTTACGTGTGGGGGATGCGCAAACCGATTAACCCTTATCGTACCAGTTGCATTAACTTTTAATTGTTTTAGTCTCTCAAATAATTGATAACTACTGAAATAGTTATCAAAAAAAAGTGAATGGCCATTTTGTGGTATCCGTTTAGCCAGTTCTAGCACAGCTGCTGGGCCAAATCCAAATGTGTTTTTATTTGCTAGGGAAATTTCTGTATTTGAACCTTGGTATATAAAAAAATTATATGGTAATCCACTTTTCCCACAGAGCGCGAATACCTTTATACCCCACGGATACGGCTTGCCTTTAATGTACTGTTTTATGTCGATGCGCCTTTTAAACGGTATGATTTGCTCGTCCACTGAAAGCGTTTCCTCTAAGGGATGTTCCCAACATCTGCTTAAAATAGAGTCAATTAGCGGTCGGACTAACCTGAATTTATCTTTGTTTTGAGGGTTTAAATTTGTTTTGTCCACGAAATGCAAGCAAACTCTTAATTGGCAAAATCTTTTAAGACTCATTACATTCTTGACGGCATCAAATCTAAAATATTCGTCCCAATACATCGAAAGTCTGAATTGGAATTGCTTCTCCTTCAAATGCACGTCTACGCCACCGAATATCGGCTTTTTTGGTAAAAACTAATTCATCATTTAAATCGATATTTTCAATTATTACATCCGATCCCGTGTCATTTCCGGTAGCTACAACGCAACGGTCGCAGTTTCAAATACAAATTCTTGTTTGTCATCATCCTCTAAAACATTTTCTTGGGTTTCGTAACTCAGTCGATCTTTATTTTTAGATAACTCAGTTTGATTCAGACCCACGCATTCATCATATTCTTCGTCTGAAATTTCCAACTCTGAATCGTCGGCATTCAACAGCTCCAAAATTTCATGTGGTTTCAAATATTTTCCTGGTGGGTGAACGGTTCGTTGCATTTTATAATTACACCTACACAAATAAACAAATTAAAATTTTAGAAAATAGTTCATACAGCTGCTTGCAACTGTTACATACTTTAAAACTCAACAAATGTTTCAGTTTCTATTAATATTTCAAAATATTGTTTAGGAATCGTGTTAGTATTGAAAATTTGTACTAATTTATAGATAAATATATGTATGTCCCCAAATAAGGACACCACCCTTGAACGATTTTGTCCTCAAATGAGTACACACTTTTTATCGTCCAAAAACAATTTTTTGTAAAAAAATTAAGATAGTAATATTTATTTTAATGAACTTATAAGTATTTTAAAATTACAAAAATGTAATTTTTAAACTTAGATATCACAGCACAAATTATAAAATTATTTAATAGTTCTTACCTCTTTTGACAAGAACCTCACTATCTGAATCACACTACACAACTAATAAATTTTTCTCATTGAAATTCGTAACAAAACAAAAATATTGGTGATTTCCCTTTTTATATATTTGAATTTGGCGTCTTACATCAAATAGAGTGTTGTTACCAGCATTATATTTGACTAATAAACCCAACGAAATGTTGACGTCCACAATTGTGGACAAATTCACTGAAAGGGTTAAAGAAGAAATAGTTTTAATGTACCTAAAGCAGAAAATATTCTGGGAAAGGAAGATTACATTTTAAAGTATTTTGGAAAAATACAATGAAAACACCATTTTTATGAATTTTTTCTCTGCTTTTGACTAAAATGGGCCATTTTCTAATTTAAACTAATTGGCGTCTTTTGATATTTTCGGTTACCATATTAGAAATTAAATTAAATCCCATTTGAAAATAATCTTGAAAATTAAATGAAAAAATTCCCCAAAAACGAAAAAAAAAAATTGCCAAATTTTGTTCTTTAAATCGTATACAAATGTTTGAGCTATTTTTTTTTTTAAATTTTTTAGGGGTCGTTGATATACAATTTTGGTTGAGTGGTCTTATCTTATTAATATTTAATGTTAAATTTGTGCTCGCCTTTAAATTATTCGACTAAAGCGACTTTTCTTGTATGCAATTATGCAAATTACCTTGCGTACAGTTCGGTTTAAATATGACGGTTGATGGTAAACCATAAAATTGTTTCTAATTACCCATAAAAATATACACTCAAAATGCATGCGGTTGACACACGATAAACAGGGTTAATGAGGTACATTATCTAAAGCATATATAAAAATTAAAAATAAATTGAACTTAAAGCAGATTTGATCCCGTTCGTGTAGCACATCTTCTTGAGTTTAATGATAAACACATATTCATATTTCCCAACAAAAAAAAACGTACATAATGTACTCATATATAACCATAAATTCCTTCCACAAAATTACTTACTAAAAACAAAAACAATCAAATTGTTTGCTTTTTACTCGTATGTATATCTGCTGCGTTACTGACATTAATTAAAATAATATTATCCATTGCTACTCATATTGTTAAAATGCACTGCAAAAGCATCTTCAAGCAAAATAGTTTTACGAGTAGTACCACTGTTTGATTTATCTATATTTTATGAAAAAAAAAACTAAACATTTTTTTTTTAGTTTTTACAACTTTTAGTTTTAAGTTTAAGTTTTATTTACATATACAAACACTGGTTTGTATAAAACTGTTGCTTGCGTTTTAAAGAATTTAGTGCTGTGTTATAATGTTTTGAACATAACTCTTATCTGTGAAACTTTTCTAATGAGATGTAACTGTATATAATTAGAATTTGGTATTTTTCAGGGAGTTAGGTGAGTAAGATTTAAAATGACGTCGTTCATTTTCTTAAATGATTACATAGGAACTACAGTACGTATCCATAGAATTAGCAACTTTTATAAACCTTAGTTTTTCGGGGAATTCAATATCATAGCATCAATTTATTGCTCCGTACTTCATTAAAATTATTAAATTAAGATTTAATGAATATAAAAGAATTAAATAAGAGTTTCATAGAGGTGTTATTTAATATTTTGTTCACATTCCTTTATTCTTGAGCTATAATTCAGTGTTGCTTAAACATCGATAGTAGCAAATTTCAATTGTATCGATATTTTTTTTAAAACCCTATCGATAGTATCGATACTATTGATATTTTTACAAATTCAAAGACAATTCAGTTTTATTTTTATATAATTATTTATTTAAATAAAGAAAATTCACGTTTTTTTGGGTTTTTTATTCTTCAGTCGAACATTGTCATATTATGATTTAGAAAAAGAAGTTTGTCTAAATTTGTATCTTTTATTCGGTTACGCTTTTCGGTCATAATTTCGCCTGCCTTGGAAAATATTCTTTCCGCCGGAACCGAAGTAGCTGGAGTACAAAGATATTTTTTGGATAACTACAGCTCTACTACAGGAACATTCGTGTTCACTTGTCTTGATGAATATGAAATAAAAGAAGTGTACTCTTTTTGCAAGAGTTCTACGGCATTATCAGCATCTTGCTGAGTCCAGAAACCATTCTTTTTGAATCTTGGGTCCAATAAGGTTCCAAGAATGGTTACAGTTCTTGTGCTAAAGGGTTTCAGCCTTTCTTTGACTGAACTTGTTAAGGATTTGTACACTTCTTTCGCTTCTGCTGTTATTAATTTGCCTTCAAAGCCAGCCAATTTTAAGGTGATTCCTCTAGTCAGTGGTATTATCATTGAGCAAGTGACATATTTTTCACCTGAAATATTACTTGCTGCCACTTCAAACGGCTCAAGAAGACTCAATATTTCTTCAATTGCGTAGAAATTTTCCGCGCTTAGTGTTGGTGGAGCCCTTGGACATTCATTGATTGCAATTGCAAGCTCTATTCGCAATTCAAAAACCCTTTTTAGCATATAATACGAGCTATTCCAGCGAGTTGCCACCTCCTGAATCAGTTTGAGCTCCGTTTTATTAGCTCTTTTTTGAACAGTGCGTAGAGTATCATTTGCTAATGTACTGCTCCGAAAAAAGATTACAATGGATTTGCACTTAGCTAAAATATCGGCAAATGAAACAACTCTAAAGCTGTCTTGTAATGTCAAGTTGAGACAGTGAGCATAGCAAGGTAAATGTCGAAATTGTAAAATTTATGCAGTCTTTTTCATACTTGCAGCATTGTCTGTAACTAAGCTGACAATTTTGTGACGAATATTTTATTCCATCAATATATGGTTAATAGCCTGAAAGTACAATTAAAAATATTTACATATTGATATTAGGGACTCTGTGCTATAAAATATTAAATAATTTACCTGTGACATTGCTTCGGCAGTGTGATGACCTTCAATTTTTGTAGCTTTTAAAAACGGAGACATCAATTTCTCATCTTAAACGAAATGGCAAGTGACAGCTAGGATTCCTTCTTTAGAAGAACTGGCCCACATATCTGCAGTTATGCTCACATTGCCACATTTGGATAATGCCATTTTTAATTTGTTTTGAGTATCGGTATAATACTCTGGAATTAATTTTACTTTAAGAGTACTTTTATCAGGCTCATATCTCGTCAACTCATATTTCGTATCTAAGGCCTTAACAAATTTTTTAAATCCTGTATGATCTGAACATAATATTTATCAAGGTTTTTCTTAATTTTAGAATTGTCGTGATATAATTTATCTCTATCAAAGTAATTCTTAATAGATTGCCTTGATTTTTTTGACGATAACACAACCACATCATCATCCACTTCATTTTCATTTGTAGCGTTTGTAGAATTTGTTGAATTAATAATCTTATCATGCTTTCGTTTTAGATGATCGGCCAAGTTAGATGTATTTCCAGAGTGTTTGTACTCTTTGCAGCATATATTACACTTAACGAATTGATTATGCCCGCCTGTATCCGCTTTCTTAAAATAATTCCACACTATAGATTTTTGTCGATTCATTTTTTATTTAAGTTTAAGGAACACAATTTCGAGAATTCATGCAATTGCAATATACGTTGAAAATATAACGAATAAACTTAGAGAAAAAGAATTAAACTAGACAAAAAACTATTAAAATATACACTGTGATAATCACAATAATCAGTCAAGAAAATAGAAATTAGGATAGATCAAAATCCAATAAATTTAAACTAATATATTTCCATATTAACTTCACCCTTGAATATGTATTAAAATTAAGATAAGAGAGATTACCGTCGAAGGGCGATCCTCTTAGAAAATAAGATAAAAATAATAAAAGCAAGACGCAAAGACAATATCATATTTCGATAATACAATAGAAACCAAAACGATGCACAAACGACAAACGTGGTAGACACAAAAAATTAGGAAATCAAAGAAAAGAAAATAACATGTGTGCATAAAATATGTTACAAGCCGCTTACATATGTAAAAATAAAATCAATAAATTTAAATTGTAATAAAATATGATAATTAAGTAGCGCATAAAATTGACCCAAAATCGGTAAATCGTGTGTAATAAGACACAAAATCGGCAAAGTATTTTGAAATCAAAACTAGGCCGATATTGCAATTGATGACAAGCGAAAAATATGCAACAATTAATTCTAGGAAAAACAACATTCAGCAAGTCTATCAATGTAAATTGTTAGTGTAAAATTATTGAAAACTAACCCAAATTTTAGTATATAAGAACATAAAATTTAGTTGTAAGGATTATTATTGTAACAGTTCTATTGTAAGCAACATTATTATTATCAGTCGTGGTATTTTATTTATGATGTAAATGAATGGCCTGACGATTGTAATAACGCATAGTAAATATCATTTATTTGTTGATAATGTGCGAATTTGCAGGTAATTCTACTAAATATTTGAATGGTCCTTGAAAACTCGACTGTTTACTAATAGTGGGAAAACTCAAGCTATTTTAATATCGTCTTAAATTCGACGTTTGGACAACTTTCCAAAAATATCTGTCAATGGAGCCTTTAATAATTTTTCCGACAATGTTAAATATTCTGTTTTGGAACAGCAAATACCTTAGAAGTTACCTTAGACGTCGATTGGTCAAATCTTTTACAAAAGGATGTTGCTGAATTAGTTGGTATGCTCCTTAGTAAATGTCTCAGGTAAGTCTTCAGACTTAGAAAATATAACCACATCTCTGTTATTCCAGTTTGTTATTCAGTTGCTCGCTAACTGAGTTATTTACTTTTCGAGTGTACTTTCCGCAATACATTTTTCACAATTTGGAACAATCGTTTATACGATTATATACAAATGTCGAAGCCGGCTAGAAATAAATTTAAATTGATGCATTGGTTATTTTTTGTTAGGGGATAAGCATTCGAAGGCCCAGTTCGCCAGCGATTTTTAGAAACAAAATACTTTTAACATTTTAATTGTTTTTTCATCCCATTAGTATCTGGCCTAACTTTAGACTTACGTCGAAACGCTAATTTTCTATACGGCATATATTCTAAACCAAAAATATTATTGAAGTTAGTAACAAAGAATGTAATAGTGGAAACCGTTAAAAACGTTTTTGGACGAAAAAAAAAAAAAAAAAAATGTGAAATTTAAGCAAAATACTGTCGTTCAAAAACAAGCAACACAATGAGCCGCAAGTGGTAAGTGCATGAATATTAACTAAATTGGTTTATTTATTTAATTTTGTTCTGAAATAAACAAATTTTCTAGCCATTTATATAATTTTCAATTAATAGTGATTAAAAAGTTTAACTAAAGTAGTGTGTTAGTTTTGCCTGACAGTGGGAAGAATTGTATTCATTTTCAAGTAATTTGGTGTTGACTTCCACGGTTCCCAGTGTCAGTTTAAAATGACAAAATTAAAATGCAATAATTTTTTTTTACATTACAAATTGTTTTTGTTGTTAATCGAGCAATTAATTATTAGCTATTAATACAATAAGTTATGTTCATTTTCTATTTTACTCGTAATCATTTTTAGCAGAGTTTAAAATGGGATTTCATTTCGCTCTTCGCTCTTCATTTTTTTTCAAGTGCGATAATAAAAACTATTAAAAAGTTCTTTATAAAGAGCGATATTGTAAAAAAAAGACATGTCGCTCTGAATAACAGGAGCATTATTTGTGTTATCATATTTTCGCTCTTTGTTATTGAGCTACATTGAGAAACTAAATACGTTCTGCTCTGATGAATAAAAACGTCATTATTATATTGCTCTTGCTCTTGTTATTACGGCAAACAGTTACATTCAAAACTTTAGTGAAGTTTGACACGCGCGATGGAAATATGATTCTAAAATGATTTTTAGATGAAGTTCTGGAATATGCCCAATTATGATGGCACTTGGCTATTTCTTAACCGATTTTAGTAAAATTTGACATGTGCGTTGGAAATGGGATTCTAAAGTGATTTTTAGGTGAAGTTCTGGAATATGGCCAATTACGATGACACTTGGCTATTTCTTAACCGATTCTAGTGAAATTTGACATGTGCATTGGAAATGGGATTCTAAAGTGAGTTTTAGATGAAATTCTGGAATATGGCCAATTTGTATGGAACTTGGTTATTCCTTAACCGATTGTGATGCAATTCGACATGTGCATTGGAAATGGGATTCTAATATGATTTTTAGATGAAGTTCTGGAATATGGCCAATTATAATGGCACTTGTCTATTTCTTAACCGATTTTAATGAAATTTGACGTGTGCGTTGGAAATGGGATTCTAAAATGATTTTTAGATGAATTTCTGGAATATGGCCAATTGTGATGGAACTTCGGTATTCCTTAACAGATTGTGATGCAATTCAATATATGCGTTGGAAGTGGGATTCTAAAATAGATTTTAGATAAAGTTATGGAATATGGCCAAATAGGATGGAAATTAGAGATTATTTCTCTACCGATTTTCGATCTGCCACACAGCAGATAAACTACGACAGCTGCATGGATTACGGAAACTACCACAGGCAATAGCTTTTTAGGTTACTCTTATTGATATACTTATTATTAGACATCTGCCGTAACCTGTTTAGGTTACTCATATTGATATATTTATTATACATCTGCCGGGAAATTTAATCACAATCAAAGGAAAATAAGGAAAAATGGGTGACAGCACGCTAATGTTAGTGTACGGTCCCGGAATTAGGAAAATCATTTTAGAATCTCATTTCCAACGCGCATATCAAATTTCTTTAAAATCGATTAAAGAATCCCATTTCCAAAGCACAGATCAAATTTTACTAAAATCTGTTAAGGAATAGCCAAGTTCCATCCTAGTTGGCCACATTCCAGAAATTTATCTAATTATCGTTTATCGAACTTTCTTTATTTAATAAAGAGCAATTCGTGTGTTACAAAAAATTTCGCCCCCTAACGTATTTTCTTCAATGGCTCTGTAAAATGGGTTGGGAGCGATATTTTTAACTTTTATGCTCCCTGTTTTAAGAGCAAAATTAAAAATAAAAAAAAAATAATAAATTTTTTTTTTTTGTGTTTATCATTAGAGGGTAAGAGCGTAAAAAAAAAGCAAACTGAAAAACATTTTATTGGGAGCAAGAGCGAAAATTTTTATAAAGAGCTCTAAAAGAGCGAAAAATGTAAACTCTGATTTTTAGGCATTGAGGGAAATTTAAAAGAAATTCTAAATTAGGTATAAGGAAAAAATGGATGAAGAAGAACTCCAGAAAACTTAAATAGAGACAGCCGATAGTCTCGAAGTCGTATTATTCCCACCAGATGATGATAATGAAAGTGATGCTAACATTGCTAGCAGCGATCATGAAGGGGACTTTTCACTCCACCACCTTGGTAAGCAAAGCATTATTGTGTTTAGGACAAAAATTCTGGCGCAACCCGGCATAATAATAATTAGCATGGTGGTGAAAATAGGGTAGGGCGGCGTAATATGAGTCACAACCATTTACACTTTTCTCTATATGGAACCATTTATTTTAGATATTGCTATAAAAACAATCGTTGCTTAGTTCACTTTAAACCCAATTTATACCAATTGAGAAGCAGCACTCATCAAAACGTAGGCGTGTTTTGAGCAATAAAAAAATATTTTTTGAATTTGTGTTATAAATTTCATAGGTGCACAATATACTTTTTTTATTTTTCTGTGGGTAATATCATACAAAAGTAAGTATTTTTTGAGATTTTGTACAGTTTTACAATGATAATGAGTTTGTTTTTAACCTATTTCAACAAAATGTTTAATGTGTCAAAAGTGACAAAATGATACACTCAAAAATGGGGCAAAATGATACACATTTACATTTGCTGATATTTCTCTCCAGTACCACAAATAAAATGTAAGCAAAAATCGAAGCAATGCGGAACTAGTCATATTTTAACCAGCACTCCATACAAACAGTGTTTGGCCGAAAAGCAATTAAATCTAACAAAACCAAATAATAAGGGTAATCAGAAAGAAATTGTAAATAAAAAAAATAAACGAAATGCAAACCCCAAATAAAAAGAAAATTTGGCTTCATCGCAGGAAGATGCGAGGTGTCTAACATGCGATGACTTATGGAGTCAAAGCAAGCCAGGAGATGAGTGGATTCAGTGTATCGACTGTTTGGGATGGCTTCATTCTCGATGTACAAACCAACAATCTTCTTCAAGAGGATTTAGATGTGATAATTTTCGGTAAATTAGATGTATCGTTTCACCCCACCTCTTATATCATTTTGACCCAGCGTTGGGGTTAAATGATACAAATGTACTATTTTTTTATTTTGATTATATTTATTAAATTAACCGAACTTCTGTGATTTAATAAATTAGTTTTATGAAGAGAAAGAATTGAATTTCATATTTTATTGATTCCTTTTATTTTTTTGTTATTAATAAAGTGCACGTTCATAAAAATAACATTTGTGTATCATTTTGCCCCGCCTTACCCTATAGAGCGAAGACGAGAAAAAGAAAGAAAGGAAATGGCAGAAAGTCATATTTAAAAAAAAAAAAAAACTATCCCAAACGTAGTTAAACAAAGCAGAAAACTTTTCAAAGCAACTGAGATAACCGTTAGATTTATATTTTTGTAAACAACTAGCTCCATCAGTAGGTTTAAATCATTTCTTGGGGGTGAAGTTGGGTTCATTCACGTATAAACCATTTTGCACTGAGTTCAAACTGGTTTCGAAACAAGTATATTGTAGGCTGTAAATAATTTTTAACATCCATCACGCTCCGCTGATGGCACCTGCGCGCTGAATTGTAACTGTACGTAGTTCTCCAAGAAACAACAGTGATTGTTGATGTTGAGATCGAGCGGCTGAAGAAGAACAAATCTAAAACAAATCACCGCTTATTAATAAAATTAGTTAGCATTAGAAATTTACCTGAATTATCCCAGTGTGCTAAATTGACATTTCCCTTCCATTTAAATTATGTTGTTTTGTATTCAATTTGACGTTTCATTATTTTTATTGCTGCATTAAAATCGAGCAGTTGCTGAATATAATTAAGTAAAATACTAATGTAGAGCTATTTGTTGAGAGATGTCACTAAGATCAGTAAATATAATTTGAGTAGTATATGTTGTTAATTTAGATGGCTTCATAGGCAACACAAAAGAGTAAGAACACAGAGCTTAAAAACTGGATTGAGAATGAATAAAAAATATAGATATAAGCGAGCCTTCATCTTGTGTAAATCAAAATAAATTGTTAATTAATTAAATTATTAAAATTTCAAGGAAAGAGTTTATTTTTTATTTTGGAAAGATACATACGTGCATTCTGCAAAGCTAAGTTGATATAGCGGAGTAACCAAATAGTTGCCAACGAATAATTTGTGTACCAGTTGGTTTGGAGCATCATATATCAAAAAGAACATTGGCGCCGAAACAGGGACCTGAATATTGTGTATTCTGTGGAGAACAATCAGCATAACGGAATTGCAGTATTTGGGGTTCAGCAATATAACGACAAATCTACATAATAGCGGAGATTCAACAGTGGAAATAATCCACGTGAAAAATTTAGTGGTCAGTTAACCTTCTAGATCGTTCAAGGCCAGCAGTATAACTGTGAGAAGAGGGATCCTTGGCTAATTTATATCGCATTAAATAAGCTAGATGATGAAACCAAATCCCTTTGGGCTCAAGAAACTGCAAGCAAAGATTTTCCTTCCTTCGATGAATTACTCAAATTCCTTGTGAAACGAATCGATATGATGGAGTCATTGAAGGGATACTCAAGGAAAAATCATCCTGCTCGACCACCAGCGCCACGAACATATGCAGTCACCACTTCTACAGGGATGAATTGTCCAATATGTAAGCAAGATGGACACAGAATCTATGATTGTGATACATACAACCGTATGTCGTCGGATAAAATATCGGAAGCTGTTCAGAGCCACAACAGATGCTTTAATTGCTTAAACGGAAATCACAGGGTGCATGACTGCAGATCGAGAGTGAGATGTCAGCAATGCCAAAGAAAACATCACACATCCCTACACGATTCCTCAGACGAAAGAAGGTTATCTAAGGGTGATCAGCAAGCAAAGCAAGTTGCATTGTCGACAGTGAAGGAAACAGAGGAAGATAATGAAGATACAGAGTTTCAATCGTATACGACAACACATGCAAATTCGTGTAATACTATTTTACCTACCGCCATGATAAAGGTAAGAGATAGTAGTGGCCAATTCCAAACTTACAGAGCGCTGCTGGATTCCGCCTCACAAGCAACATTCATATCAGAATCCTGTATGCAAAGGTTGAATCTTGATCGTCGTAATGGAAGAGTGTTGGTGAAGGGACTTGGTGAAGTCGGAATGGGAGCAACCAGGGGTACTACCGAATTAAACATTTCGTCATTGGACAACGTAATAACATTAAAGGCAGAAGCGTTTATTATCCCGAAGGTATCCGCTACACTATATGGGTATTTATCTAAAACAGACTTGCCGTTATTAAATAATTTGAACTTAGCGGATCCAAGCTTTAATAGGCGTGGCAATATCGATATTCTTTTAGGAGTGGACATATTTTTTAAAGCGATTTTGCCCGAAAAGCAAAAAATATCAAATGGCCTGACAGCAATCAATACCATTTTTGGTTGGGTAATTGCCGGTAGAGGTGTAAACACAAGGCAAACCGAATACGGCAACTTCAACATTTTACTAGATATAGATAAGTCGCTTCGCAGGTTCTTCGAAGTCGGGGAGATGCCAAAAATCACAAGAAGAACACCAGAGGAACGAGAATGTGAAGAGATATTTCAAACGACTACCAAACAAGCTGAAGATAATAAGTTCACGGTCAAATTGCCATTTAGACAACCAAGAGATATGATTGGAACATCATTTAATTCAGCGTTAAATCGTCTCAAAGCAATGGAGAGGAAGTTTGAGAGAAACAAAGAATTTGGGCAGCTCTATAAAACTTTCATGACAGAATATGAGATCCTTGGCCACATGGAAAGGATTCCTGGGTGCAACAACTCCAACAATTATTATCTTCCACATCACGGTGTATTGAAAGAAAGCAGCACCACAACGAAACTCAGGGTTGTGTTCGACGCATCAGTCAAGTCATCCACAGGGTTGTCACTGAATGATGTTTTAATGGTGGTACCAACTGTACAGCCAATGCTCATCGATATATTATTAAGATTTCGACAACATCAATTTGTGTTCTGCGGAGATGTTGAGAAAATGTACAGGCAGGTATGGGTAGATAAAGATGATCGACAATTCCAAAATATTTTATGGCGAAATAACCCGAAGCAACAACCAGAGCGATATCAATTAAAAACGCTTACATATGGCACCGCATCGGCAGCATTCTTAGCCACGCGTTGTTTGAAGGAAGTTGGAAATCGACTACAACCAACACAACCGGAAGCAGCAAGGTCCATATTGCAAGATATGTACGTAGATGACATGATGACCGGAGCCAATTCCTTACCACGGATTAAAGTCATAGCAGTACAAATAATGAAATCCTTAGAAGATTATGGTTTCAGCCTTCGAAAGCTGTTAACGAATAACGATGAGCTAAGGTCAGCTATTGAAGCCACCGAGAAAGACGTTAAAAGTATAGGAGAACAACCAGATGCGCCAAGAGTATTAGGCCTCCAATGGGATCCGCATGTTGATGCTTTTAAATTCAGCGTACGCATTCCGGAGCGAACACGCCATACTAAGCGCACGCTACTATCAGATGCCAGTCGCAACTTCGATCCACTTGGCTGGTTGACGCCTGTAACAATAAGAGTGAAGGTTTTATTCCAAGATCTATGGATGCAAAACTTAAGTTGGGATGATGAACTACCTACAAATACTCAAAAAGCATGGCTAGACATTAGAAGAGATTTACTAGAAACATCTAAAATTACAGTACCAAGATGGTTAACGACGCATGACCAAGTCAGCTTGGTAGGCTTCAGTGATGCAAGCGAACACGCATATGCCGCTGTGATATACGCAGTAGTTAACAACGGCGATGGTTTTAAATCTAATATTATCGCAGCCAAATCACGAGTAGCACCGGTCAAACAAATAAGTATTCCGCGACTGGAATTAATGGGTGCTTTGCTGCTGTCGAATTTAATGAAGCTTGTGGAAGAATCATTAACTATAAAAATTAATAAACGAGCATTATTTACAGATTCTCAGATAGTATTAGACTGGCTGTCAATTTATCCGAGACGCTGGACTACATTTGTCGCCAATAGAACCAGTGAGATAACGCAAATGTATAATCCGGAATACTGGTGGCATGTGGCATCCAAGGATAACCCCGCTGACATCGCATCTCGAGGTATTAGTACGGGCGAACTAGAGAGTAGTAATTTATGGTGGCATGGGCCGAAATGGCTAGTGAATGAAGCACAGTACAGGGCAATACAATCGATGAGACGTCGAAAGGAAGTACCGACTACAGAGGAATCGCGACCTGCCAGATGTAATGCATTTATAGTGTCGACAAACACCTTTTTCGATAATTTCATAGCAAGGTACTCCAACTTTCATAAGATGTCAAAGGTATTAGCGCTAGTAATGAGAGTCTTTAAAAACCGCAGAAATAGAAGAGGAAATAAGGAAAATCAGATCACGGAAACAATTAGAGAAGAGATAGAAGCTGCTGAAATGGTTCTAATTCGGCATGTTCAGAAGTTAGAATTTTTATCTGAAATGGACGCACTAAAAAATAAAGGTACTGTACCTCGAAGCAGTAAATTAATTACATTATGTCCATTTTTAGATGATCAAGGCATTATCCGAGTAGGGGGTCGTATCCAGCAATCGCTTGAGCCATTTAAAGTAAAGCATCCTATCATCTTACCGATGAAATCACATTTGGTGAAGTGTATAGTAAGGGATGCACATATCCTTTATAATCATCCAGGAATTAGCTTGCTTACCAGCATAGTGAGGCGACGATTTTGGATAATCAAGGGGAGAGTGGTATCAAGAGAAATAGTTCACAGGTGCGTTGCCTGCATTAAGCAAAATCCCCAACCAGAAAAGCAGCTAATGGGAAATTTACCACCAGAACGAGTGCAATATGTACATCCATTTCATAAAGTTGGTGTAGATTACTGTGGCCCATTTAGAGTGCAGCCAGTGCGACGAAGGGGACAGGTACCAATGAAAGTGTACGTTTGCATATTTGTTTGTTTAAGCACGAAGGCGGTACACATCGAAACCGTATGCAATCTGACAGCGGAAAGCTTCCTAGGCGCCTTAAGTCGATTTACTTCACGGAGAGGGAATTGTCATACAATATACAGCGACAACGGGACCAATTTTGTTGGAGCAAACATTCAGCTGAGAGAACTATTTCAATTCCTTAAAGACAAGGCATCTGACATAACCGCATCTCTTCTAAAATACAAAATAGATTGGAAGTTCATCCCCACTGGGGCTCCACATATGGGTGGCTTATGGGAGGCAGCAGTGAAACAGGCAAAGATACACTTAGGCAGAGTAGTTGGTGAATCAATACTCACCATTGAAGAATTCTCCACTTTACTGACAAAGATAGAAGCAATCATGAATTCGAGGCCGTTAGCGATAACGCAAGCTGATGACATCGATTACATAGCACCAGCCCATTTCTTAATTGAGCGCACCTTCGTAGATATCGCGGATGATGATTTTACAAATAAGAATATCTCTCCATTGGCTAAATGGCAGCTAGTCAAAAGGATGCAACAACACTTCTGGAATAGGTGGCATCGATACAATTTAACAATCCTACAAAAAAGAAAGAAATGGACTAGCGAGTCGAATAATTTAACTACAGGAGACATCATATTGGCTGCTGAAACAAGCTTGCCATCAACGTGTTGGGCACTAGGCAGAGTGGTCGATACGCATCCAGCAAAGGATGGCAAAGTCCGGATCGTGAGCGTACGTTTGGCGAACACTAATAAAATTATTCAACGACCGATACATAAGTTGTGCAAACTACCAATTCTGTCTTATGAATCAGATGATTCATGGCCGGCGGAATGTTGATGATGAGATCGAGCGGCTGAAGAAGAACAAATCTAAAACAAATCACCGCTTATTAATAAAATTAGTTAGCATTAGAAATTTACCTGAATTATCCCAGTGTGCTAAATTGACATTTCCCTTCCATTTAAATTATGTTGTTTTGTATTCAATTTGACGTTTCATTATTTTTATTGCTGCATTAAAATCGAGCAGTTGCTGAATATAATTAAGTAAAATACTAATGTAGAGCTATTTGTTGAGAGATGTCACTAAGATCAGTAAATATAATTTGAGTAGTATATGTTGTTAATTTAGATGGCTTCATAGGCAACACAAAAGAGTAAGAACACAGAGCTTAAAAACTGGATTGAGAATGAATAAAAAATATAGATATAAGCGAGCCTTCATCTTGTGTAAATCAAAATAAATTGTTAATTAATTAAATTATTAAAATTTCAAGGAAAGAGTTTATTTTTTATTTTGGAAAGATACATACGTGCATTCTGCAAAGCTAAGTTGATATAGCGGAGTAACCAAATAGTTGCCAACGAATAATTTGTGTACCAGTTGGTTTGGAGCATCATATATCAAAAAGAACAGTGATAAAAATAAAAATTCTTTATAATCATCTTGCCCATTATGTATTTTGGCAAGTTGATCTTTCATAAAGGTAATAATGCACTTCATCTCTGGTGAACTAAAGATTATTAGGTTACTTCAGTCACCTAAACCAGTATTTATCTGGATAGGGTTTATGCCGAAACTATCATTAAAAATGATAAATCACCCGTTAACCTATTTTCGTTTCAAGAATTATAAATAGGATGAAACTAATCCTTACGCAAGCTTTAAAGGTAACATGCAATTCTCAACAACAGTAGATGAATTATACAAATTTTTAATTGTATGCATATTAGTTGTATAAGGTTGCGGTAGGCTTCCGAGTTACCAGATAAACTGGCAAGAGGAAGAAGACAGCTACAATATGCTTTATAAAATGCTACCTTAAATCGAACATGCTAATATAAAATTTGCTGAGTTCGCAGAACCTTTGGTAAATATTTTTCTTTGGATGAGGCTATGGAACCGTACTAAGGGAGGTGTCGAATGAAACAATTTATTCGAGATAAACCAATTCAGTTATTAATAGCTAAAAATTCCATAGGTTTTATGGATAATTTACATCATCTGGACTAGTAGACATATTTAATGACATAATTTTAAACTTGCTGACATAATTCGAAAAGAGCGTGTAGAAAAAGCTCCATTAAGAAACCTGAAAAGGTCCCCACGCGGTTCTTTTCACGTTTTGAGCGATGCAGACGATTTAACTCATCTAATTCGATGGAATGATAACAATCAGGATCTTATGAGTTAACAGTCTATTTTTATTTACTTCTTTTTTATTTTTATGTATTTTCATATTTAAGTCAGCTGTGGTGTAGATGGTAGACTTTAATTATTCTGTTCATAAGGTATAACTAAAAAAATCAAATAAAGACGATGTCCTACTATAATAATTAGAGCGGGAAGATCCTGTTACCCACTTAAATTAGAGTACTTAAATTAGACTATATTTGAATTATTTTAAAATTACTTGTCATTTACTGTATGTACCATACCTTACTTTCAGCAATAAAACGAATGGTCATTTGACTGGGTCGTTGAGTTTGTAACTACAATCATTTTTAAGATTTAACTTCAATGATTTGGAGTGTTTCCTTCGTTTCAAAATTCACTTGATCTCTTAGTTTTTATATGGCATAAATAATTAAATGCTTTTTAATTGTTTTGTTATTTCTTTCCATATAACAGTCAAAAGCTTTTATTAAAAATATTACAACAAAAAAAATCACCAGAGCGTTAAATGTAAGTTTAGTATAATGGAATAATAATAAATTTCATTATTCCTAAAAACTACAACAATGGAGTTGGAGGGGTTCCAGCATTTTTTTTTTTTTTGATGGAAATGACTTTTAAAAATTGTGTACTTCCTTTTTTATGTGTTTTATTGCTTTTGTTCATTTTAGATGATAACAAGTACTATAGTTACGACTGTACTAGTTGAAATGCACACTAATAATGAGTTGATATTTTTGTAGATAACATAAATACTATATGGTGTATTTGGCAGATAGCAAACAGAAAGAAATGGTTTTTAGTAGATAATAAACAATTTTATTACAAAAGAAAAACTGCTAAACCATTTTTGGCGTGTTACAACAATATAACACAAATAGTTTTTTATGTTTAAAATTTTTGTAATGTCACATGAGTATAGTGGCAACGAAACATTATTGAAATTAAAATAATCCGATATTAGCGATATCACGGTCTTAAAAGTTATTTTATTTTGCTGAACTTAATAGATTTTTTGTCTACGTACATTGGCAGACAGCAACAAGTAGAGAAGTTTAGTTAACATTAAATGCACTCAAATTTTAGACCAATTTTTTACAACAAAAAAATTAATTTAGAAAGATATTTTACACCGCTTATGATTTTTTGTTAAACAATACACTCCTGGACAAAATTAACGCAAATTTTTTTTTTTTGTAATAAAAAAACATCCCGCTGGTCAATTTTAATACTACTAGTGTCAAATGATAGCACATTTATATTTTTATCAGAAACCACCTTGAATAAACTCTACTGCAAGCCAATCAATTAAAATTTTCAAAAATGCTTAATCAACGATCGGCTTTTGTTCCATTGCATATCAATTATTTGTAAATGCATGCTTCGTGTACCTAAAATAAGATCCATTGTAATATTGGTACCCTTTCGTGAGATGGAGGCGATTAAAGTCGTCATGTTGTATAAGGAAGATTATACTCAAGTGCAAATCGCACTAAAATTAGGAGTCAACCAGTCTTCGGTTTCAGGAATACTTAAGCGATATCGTGAGACCAGAGAGTATAAAAGAAAGCCGTGACAAGGACGTAAAAGGTGCACAACCGAGCATGACGAACGATTTTTAAAAATTAATTCGTTACATGATCGAAAGCGTACTTCTACTAAACTAAAAATTAAGTTACTTAGTGCCAAATATATGTTAGTGCCAGAATCATTAGACGAAGATTAAAAGAAACGAACCAAACTCCAAAACGACCCGTAAAAATTGCACGGCTTCTTCCTCGCCACAAATCCAGCCGTTTAGAATTTGCTCATACTCATGCAAATTGGGGAACTGATCGTTCTCTTTTCAGAAGAGACCAGAATCCAATTATGGAAACCAGATGGACGGAACCTTATATACACAGAAGACCTGAAGAACGCTACGCACCATGTAACATGGTGCAAACTGTAAACTTTGGTGGAGGTTCAATAATGTTTTGGGGTGGAGTCAGTTCGGAGGGCCGTACGGAGCTGGTGGAGATTGGTTTGAGGATGAATGCAGACTGGTATGTTCGGAACATTCTTGACGATCACGTTTTGCCATATGTGGGCTTCATAGGTTATGACAGTTTTATGTTAATGCATGATAACGCTCCAGTCCACGTAGCTGCAACGGTGCGACAATATCTCCAAGATATTGGCATTCGTGCACTTAAGTGGCCACCAATGAGTCCCGATCTTAATCTGATCGAAAACGTATGGGACATTCTAAAACGCCGCATTAGGGCTAAAAATCTCGCACCAGATTCATTAGCAGGGCTGAAAGTTGCAACGGAAGGAGAGTGGAATCTCATCCCGCAAGAAATAATACAAAGCCTACTACTTAGTATGCCCAGAAGGATGGAAGCTGTAATAAGTGCAGGGGGCGGGAGGAAATACTCATTACTAAATTAATCAAACTAAATTGTAATAAAGATAATTTTAATGTTTATAAACCGCTTTTGAAAATTTAAAAAAAAAAATTGTTCGACACATTTTAACATTTTGCAATGAAAAATAGCCCCTATAATTCCATAACGCCACATTTCGGCCTCTTTTGAGAAAAATATAAATTTGGGATCATTTGATACCAATTCCACTGAAATTGACCAGCGGGATTTTTTCCAGGAGTGTATATACTCACTAACAATACCAACACTATATTATATTAATGAAATATACGACAGACATTCGTTACAAACAGGGCCAGAAACTACAATACAATAAATAAAGATAATAAGAGTAAGTGTTGCTTACACAGGTATAGGCTGGGTGAATGTGACGAATTTGGCTGTATTAGTATAATGCGCTAATACAACCTGCACAATACATTCTGTATAGATAGAATGAAAATTGTGGTACAATCAGTTCAGTCGCTGCGGCATGATGTGAAACATTAATGGAAATATTAACTTCAAATAAATTAAAAATTAAAATATAAATAAACTTAAATTAGATGATGTAAATTTGACTAGCGGCTGTGTTTTTTTATTTTTTATTCGCTTGCTGTTCGCAAGCCCAGATTTTACAATCTTTTACGGTCTCTTTTTTAGGTTGGTAAGAGTTTTCGGATATCATTTGGGGCATACACCATAACAAAAATTTTCTTTTAAAACCCTTAATTTTATTTCATTTTGTTTTGAACGAAACAACAACTGTGTTATAATCTCCAATAATTGCTTATCCTTAAACACTTCTAAATTATTTTTTAAATACTAATTAAATCAACATTCAATAAATTTTATCTTAATTTTTAAAATAAATATATTTTCAATACCACTCTGGTGTTCATCATGAGATTACAAAATGTTTACAAATGAAATACCCAATTGGTTACAGAATATAAAATAAAATAAAAGGGAGGTGGGGAATGTACCAACTAATACTAACACTTATAAATGGTTTAAAAAATTCATTAACCTAGCCCTACATTAAGAGAGAGGGAACATCTCTTCTCTCACCATGGACAATTTCAAAAACAAGAAATGCCGACATTTTGACAAGTGCATAACAAAACAAAAAAAAATTTATAAACACCAAATTGCTTATAGAAAACCATAATTCTTGAAGCCAAATCACTTAAAATCATGTTTTGAATCAAGTCCATGTTGATGCGTGTGTGACCCTAGGGATCGTCAGAAAAAAATTATAAATATTGCAAAAATAGTTCAACGCAGTTGATGTATTATGACGTTTGCTGTTTTGCTAAATCCAGCAGGTAACTATTTACTCGGCCCAAATCCAAATTGAAAGACTTCGATTCATTTTTTCGAATTTGCCACGATTCGATTCAATTCAGTAAGCGATGGTCACTAACCGGTTTAATGAGTGATGTCCAGAGATATTTATAGTGTGTCCTGTGTCAATAACGTGACCAAATCATGGGTGATGAAATCGTTCCTTGACGGGTCTCCTCAATTGTTGAGCCAGTGTTGTAGCATTATTATTTAACCCTACTTTCTATAATGTTGCCCGTACCATCTGATCCATCATTTGTGTGGTGTATCCATTATTGACCACTACATCCTTGATTTTCCCAAATTCTTTGACGACGAACCATGCTGTAAAATGCAGTTTTTATGTTGTATAGGATGGTACGACTCCGTAGTGATATACCTTAACATACCTTAAAGAAGGAATTTGTTTCCTCAAGTCAAGAAACGAAAGTTCATCGTTCTGTTCTATAGCCATCGTAAATGCCGTGTTAATTAATTTGGGAAGTGTACTTGCCTGTTTGTACCTGATCACAGCAAATATGTCATCAAAGTACCTTTTCTAGAACAACAAGTTTCCCATGCATGTACCGAAAGTCTGTTTATATGTTTGACCTATAAACGGAAACGCATTCTAACTCAGGCAAATTCTTGTTAGCGAACAATATAAGTTCAGTTTTTGAGGCCCAACATTTCTTTTTTTATCCATTCTTTGTCAATGGGATGTTGGGAAATAACGCTGTCACATCAAATGGTACCATGCTTTCATTTGTCCATAGTGTCTCGTTTTACAGAAAATTTATTAGCTCCATAGTATTTTAACTCTTCTACCAGTCATTTTGGATATTTTTTCCACCAGATTATTGACATTGGAGAGAACAGAACTCATCCGGTTGCCGGATTTGTGAATTTTTGGTTTTGCATACAGCCTGCGAATTGTTGGTATTAAAACCCTTAACCTCCACTGCAAACCAGAACCAAATTCTGAAGCAGTGGAAATGCTGCCTCTTCATGCTTTTTTGACAAGATTATTAGCCGGTCTTTTTTGATTTTCATATGCTGATCATTGTCAATCATATATTGTTTTCGCTTGTCTTAGTCCAATTTGTTCATGATTACTATAGTTTACTATTGAATTTCCCTTGTCCGCTTTCATGTAAAATAAATCGTTTTACCGCCAACCTTGAATGTTTACCGTATAATTTTTTTTTAGGGTGAGGGGGGTTTCTAAGATGACTGTTTTGTTAACTTTTTGGACATTGGTCTGGCAACTATTTTTTCGCCGCTCCTCATTTGTCCACTGTACCTTCCAAATGGGATGTCACGTCATCAAGAGCGTTTTTTTTTATTTTTTTTTATAAATCATACCAATTTTATTAAAAACATAATCAAAAAAAATTGTACAAAATACTCAACGTGTAAATGGTAAGATAATTGCACCTTTAGTTTCAAAGTTAACATAATAAAGTAAAGGTTATCATTGATCGTAATTCCCAAATATCTAATTTCGTTAACACTAGAACTACCGACCGGTCAAAATGATCGGTTTACATTTATTGAATTCATTTTTTTAATTATTGAATTGATGTTTGAATTGTTTTGGAAGTTTTTGATGATTTTTAAAATAGTTACTTTATTGTCATATTAAAAGTCACCATAAATTTCTAAAATAATTCTAACATAATGATAGAAAAAAATAAATTCAATAAACATAAATCCGTCATTTTGACGGGTCGGTAGTTCTAGTGTTAGCCGAACATTTCGTTAAGCAACCTTTAGAGGCATAAATTGGACTCTTATTACAGCCAAATCCATGATTGATAATCGGAATTTGGGATCTATGGCTACCGCTGAAATGAATATTTGATAAGGCAAGTTTTCCAGAAGCAGTAGATAAGCTATGCGGGTACGAGCACAAATTTACATGTATTTTCTTATGAAGGTCTAAATTTGCTTTTTTTGGCGTCATTTCATATAAACATCATCTATGAGAGAGAGAGAGAGAGAGAGTAAAGAGAATAAAGATTGTCACATAAAATATGCAGTTAAACTGTGAGTAATTTCTCTCTCAATAATATTTATAGAAATATATAGAATAAGATTTAACTTTGCGGAATATAAAATAAAAATTTATTAAAACAAATAAATGATTAGGCTAATCAGTTAATACATTTTTTTGTACAAGGCATATAATTATTTAGGTCAATTAAAATGTAGAACGATTCAAATTTAGAACCTACGTTAGTATAACATATGTATTGTCAATCTCACTTAATGTAACTTATGTTAAATCAAAAGTTTATACTTCAATAACATTCTAAACATAAAGTCTAAACCAAAAAAATAAAAATTATATGTGAAAGTATATATGAGCAACATCACTAATATTATCTTTTCCCCTTGTTGACAATTAAGTACATACGATTTACATGAGAGTACGATATTAATATATGTATGACATATTAAAATGAGATTGATTAATGTATAGGAAATAAATAATACAGCACAGCAGTAAACACTCTCTCTCTCTCTCTCTATATATATAAATATTTAGAATATGATGTTAAGATAGCTGACCTTGCGCGCATATGATACATTTTTTTAAAAGCATATAATTATTTAGGTCAATTAAAATGTAGAACGATTCAACTTTTAGAACCTACGTCGGTATAACATATATATATAGTCAATTTCACTTAATGTAACAACAGATTCGAAAGTATATATGTATATACAGTAATGAGCAACATCACTAATATTATTTTTTTCCCCTTGTTGACAATTAAGTACATACTAAAAACATATTAAAAACGAGATTGATTAATGAATAAGAAATAAATAATACAACACAGCAGTAAACACACTCTCTCTCTCTCTCTATAATATTTGTAAAGAAATATCTAAAATATGATGTTAAGATTGCTGACCTTGAGTGCATATGATAAGACGTTTGTGAATGTATAAAAATGTATGGCAATTCAATTTTGATGATGCAATAATTTTATTCATGACGAAATATTCTTTAATAGTAATAGTTTTTCTCTATTGCTATCCATTATGCAATTTATAAGAGATAACAAATGTATGCTCATTTGTGAAAAAAAAAATGCATAACACACCTATAAATTCTCTCTCAATAATATTTATAGAAATATATAGAATAAGATTTAACTTTCCGGTATATAAAATAAAAATTGATTAAAAACAAATAAATTATTAGGCTAATTAGAATACAGGACGATCTAACTTTTAGAACCTATCAAAATTATTTTATTGGTAAATATAGTCATACATTATATGAAAATTACATTTACATAGAAAAATTAGTTTGTTATTGATGGTATTTAAAAATTCGGTTACTTAATTGGATGAGGGAAAACAAAGATAAGAACATAATTGAACACTTATGATCGAGAATATTTTGGACTATACATTGTTATTATATAATTCGCTAAGTCAATAAGTGCTTAAGAACTATAAAATACTGCGTTTTTGATTTTACTGCCATTGTCTAAATGAGTTATGATTTTAATTCATTATCTAGAAGCGTCTAACTGCCTATACCGTTTTTATAAATATTGATAACAGATTCAGAGGATATTAAAAGTGTTCGGTGAGTAATTTGTAATATATTAAAAATTATTAAGTAAGAGTGAACATCAGTGCTGTCGAAATGAGTACGATCGGAGTATTTGTACTACTTTCTCGTAGTACTTGCTCCTATACTCCGCTATTTCATTTTGTACTCTCCTGTTCTAATTACTGCTATACTAATAATACTTTTACACATTTCGCAATAATTATAATATTCTGGAAGATAGCTGGGTTTTTGATGAAGCATTTTTGCTAAACCAATTTATAATGGTTTCTGTCATTCTCCTGCGCAAAAACCCATAACACGGTTTTCTTGCAGTAATGTGTCAGTCATTTTAGCAGCCAATCACAATTCTAACATGTCAAATTTGAGAACTAAATTATTTCAACTTCATAAACCTTTTTTTTTTCTTCAAAATCTAAAGATTTGTTGATAAAACTTACAAAAAGATAATTCTGAGCTTTTTAAAACTTATAAAAACATCAAGGCACTAAGGACACCAGTTAAACTCAAACATGGCAGAGATTATCTAATTGTAACAAAAAAACTTTTATCTGCTTTGACTAAATATTTACATTAGGACTTCCTGCACAAAAACTGTGTATGGAAGTATGGATTTACAATGCCTGGAACCTCTATGTATGGAAATAAGTATGGAAATCCGGATTTATGCCGTGTGATCCCATGCATCTTTCTTGTCTGGAAAGGTTAATTTGTTAGCAGAAATTGTCTTTCAGTTTTATTTTGACATTCTCTTTCTCGCTTAGGTAGGATCTATGTAAAAATAGGGTGACCAGACGTACTGGTTTCTCTGGATATGTTCTGGGGTTTCAAACTGCTGTGGGCATCCACCATATCAGCACATATCTTACATTATATTGGTTTTTAAATAATATGCATTAAAATCCTTAAATTTACTAGCGACTTAATTCGAACTCCAGCCCAAATGACTGGCCTAAAAAATTCTCTAGGACGTGATTTAATATGTTTAAGGTTAGGAACTACAATATTTATATAGAACTGGCCTAACATCTTCGACAAATGTGTGTGTGTGTGTGTGTGTGTGTGTGTGTGTGTGTGTGTTCCATTCGATAGTGGAGGCGAAACAATTTGTCTGAGTTGTCTGTGTATGAAAAACCATAATTGGCAAATCTAATTTTTCATATTATGTTATTGATCAAAATACCATATATGATAGTACAAGTAGTGTCCCAAAATATTTCTCCAAGTTGGGCGATGTTTTATTTCTAAAATTCTGATCCCTATCGTACGACCGCACATTTTTTCAGTCCACGAAATAATAGGTTTTTTAAAAGGAGCTCTTTATAGAATTTAGGAAATATTTCAGATAATATATTTCACTTAACTGGCAATGTCATTTTTGATTTAAAGCTTCAACCCAAAAAAATATCCTGAATTTGAGCGAATGGTTTAATTAATAAAATGAACCAAAAAGATATGGCTGAAGGAATTTTCCAGAGCCGGAATTAATAAACTTTATATTAGGCAATACTTAAAGAATCGACTTAACATCTCAAATCACAGATATAAGTTCTACTAAAATCTCTCCACAAACGTGCCGCCTACTTCCATTTGAAGCTAGATACATAGTAAACTGCCTGGATTAATTGTCTATGTAAAAATAAAATTGGTGAAACAATGTTTCTGATAAATAGCATCAACCGAAATTTCATTAGTGGTCTTCCGTAATATTTCTTTAATTTGGATCTTATTTTATTTAACAAATCCGACCCTAAATGAAGTGAGCCAAGAAATTTTCAGAGCGTGGATAATTTGGTTTTATATTAGGAACTACTGATAGAATCGACTTAACTAAGATGTAAATTTCAATAGTAGTAATAAAGGCCTGGACTCGTTATGAAAGTAAAAAACAAATTTTTTTTAAGGAGTATCTGTACTACTTGCAATATTTGTTGAACCCTGGACATGTTTTATTTAAGAACTACATCCATGCCCCAAATGGAGCTGCTTTGATTATGCACAAATTCTATTGAAATTTATAATCTGACTTAACCAATATATTTGATGATCAATGGATTACTTGTAGTACCTCCATTCATCTATTTCGAGACAATAATTATACTGTTTATTATAAGGCGATTTTTTTCAAATGTCGTTCAGGTTCAGTCTTGAGTTGATCAACCTAGGTACCTACTATGGTATCATCTGCCAATGACATTTCTTTAAATTGCACCAAAATATCTTCCAATTTTAAAAAATTAGCTTTGTGAAAATGACGAACATGTTCGGATATTTGACATATTTGAATTGGCATATTTGTCGCTTTTGAAAATGAAAAGGTTTCTAAACTATAGCTGCCTTAAGAAAATTTTTCCATAAGCCATGTAAAATTTAGGTAAAAAAATGTTAAAAATTTAAAAATTTTGCTTACATTTCCGCTGATCGGTACTCTTTTCTACGAGAAAAACTTAAAAATCTCAAAACGATAATCTAAAAATATCTGTGATTTCATGGAGTGTTGTGGCCACCTTAAAAAACTATTTAGCTCGAGCAACATACAGAGCTTCACGCTTCAATTCTAAAATAGATAAAGAGCTCTAAACCAATAAGTAAAACTGTTTTCTTTCAATATTGTAATTTGGCTCAAAAACTAAAAGCAGTTTTAGGGTAATTTGCTGGATCGTGATTTTTTTAAACCCAAAACACCAACAATTACGTATGTATAAGGTCTAACTATTCTGACTAGAAATACTCCCCTGAAAATGTGAAAAGTACTCCGTTTAAAGTTTTCAGAGCGACAGCACTGGTGAACATATATTAAATAATACTTTTCTTAAAAATATACAGGTAATAACAAATTGAGAAAATGTCTAAAATAAATCAATTCGTTAACACAACTAAATCGGCTCTCCTCAGTGCTACTCAAAATCCTGAGATTTTACCAGACACCATTAAGGAATGTAATAAAAATTTAAAATTTCTTCGAAAAAAGCTGCAACGATGTACCATTCCAGGAGATAAAAAACATATGGCATGTGCCATAGGCTTATTAACTGGATTTCGTACGCAAATGAAAATGATGAGAAAAAACAAAGACAAGCCGCAATGTACATCAAGACGTGTTAATTGGGAATATTTGCAAACAGCTTTTCATAATCGTATTAAAACTTTAGCCATAATCAACTTGACCCATATTGACCCAATAGATTTTCTGGGCGATTGTCAGAAAACTTTTCACATTCACATCAAAAAGCTATTAAAAAATGAATCTGCTTTGAAAATAAATGGAGTTTTCTGTGGTGAGTTTAAAATTGGTGATGATAATGGTGAAGATAATTTCGAGTTTAAATATATGAATACAAAAAATCATGTGCTGTACCGGGATACAAACATTAATGAATGGTTTACTAAAAATATTAAAGAAATAATATTAAAAGAACTCGAAGAGTTTCAAGAAAAGCAAAGTGGTTGGAGCATTTCTGCAATCATAAATTTAACCATGAATATTAATAAATTCACACCACAACTGGGTTCATCGTACATAGAGCTGCCAGATCAAATACAAAGGAAGGAGGCTTGCATTAACGTTAAAAATAGTGATAATGCGTGTTTTGCTTGGTCGTTAATGGCAGCATTGTACCCTGTGGAAAAAAATCCTCAACGCACAACCAAGTATGGGTCTTACTCAGAGAAATTTGATTTAAAAGGAATTCAATTTCCAATGACAATAAAACAAATCCCACGATTTGAAATACAAAATAATGTTTCAATCAATGTATATGTGTTGAAGCTGCAAAAGTCTGGGAAGTATATTACATTGCCAACATATTTATCTAAAAATAAGAAGGACAAGCATGTGAATTTGCTCCTTATTCAAAATGATTACGAAAGCGCTGAAGGAGAAGAAGAAGAAGAAAACGAAGCAGTAAATGAATTAAGGGAGCGTGAGCCGATTAAGTATCATTACGTTTGGATTAAAAATCTTTCTCGTCTGTTATCGTCACAACTAACTAATCACAAAGGACAAACATATTTCTGTGATCGATGTCTACACTATTTCTATTCAATGAAGATACTACTAAAACACAGTGAGAATTGTATAAATCAAAATAATTGTAAAATTAGGTTACCTACAAAGGAACAAAAATATATTCAGTTTAAAAATTTTAAGAATAAGATAGTTGCGCCATTCATAATTTATGCGGATTTAGAATGTTTATTAAAAAAAGTTGAAGCTAATAATAATAATTATCAAAATCATGAGCCTTGTAGTATAGGTTATTATGTGAAATGTTCATATGATAACACACTATCATTCTACAAATCATACCGTGGTGAGGCTTGCGTTTCTTGGTTTACCAAAGAATTAGCCTGTTTCGCGAAAACTTTAGATAATATATTGACTAATCCAGTAGAGATGAATGTTCTAACAGAAGAAGAAAATTCTTTGTTAAAAACAGTTTCGACATGTCATATATGTGAAAAACATTTTGACACTGATGATATTAAAGTCCGTGATCACTGTCATTTCACGGGGAAATTTAGAGGGGTTGCACATAATTATTGCAATATTAATTACAAAGAAGAAGGTCACACTGTTCCAATTGTGTTTCACAATCTAAGCGGTTATGATTCACATTTTATTATAGAAAATATAGCATCTGATATGCCTGGTAGAGTAGATTTATTACCAATAAACAAGGAGAAATACATATCATTTACTAAACATTTAAATTTCTATTTAACAAAATTTCGATTTATAGATTCATTTCGATTTATGGATAAAAGCTTAGATGACCTTTCATCATATTTGTCTACTTTTTCTAATTTAAAATCTGAATACCCGCTAATTTCAGATGACAAATTTTTGCTCTTAACTAAGAAGGGTGTGTATCCATACGATTATTTTGATAGTTCTCAAAAATTTGCAGAAGAAACACTCCTTCCGATTGAACAATTCTATAATAAACTCAATGATAGTAATATTAGTGAGAAACAATATACACATGCTCAAAATATTTGGAATAAATTCAATATAAGCAATTTGGGTGAATATTCAGATTTATATCTCAAAACAGATGTATTGTTGTTAACGGATGTTTTCGAGCAGTTTCGAGATAGTTGTCATAAAACTTATGGATTAGATCCAGCACATTATTTTACGCTTCCTGGATACACTTGGGATGCGATGCTAAAATATACTAATAAATCTTTAGAGCTACTTACCGATATTGATATGTTAATGTTCGTAGAGCGTGGAATTAGAGGTGGCTTAAGTCAGTGTACAAAACGTTACGTTAAAGCCAATAATAAATATATCAAAAATTATGATCCCGATAAAGAATCCACTTATTTAATGTATAATGATATTAATAATCAATACGGTTGGGCAATGTCACAATATTTACCTTTTGGAGGCTTCAAATGGGTTCAAACTAAAGATTTTGATGTAAAACTAATTGAAGAAAATTCTAACAAGGGATATATTTTAGAAGTAGATATAGAGTATCCTAGCGAATTACACGACAGTCATAATGGCTTACCATTCTGTCCAGAACATCAATGTAGTCCGGGTTCGAAAGAGGAGAAATTAATGGCTACGTTGTATAACAAAGAAAAATATATTATTCACTATAGAAACCTAAAACAAGCTATCCAATATGGTTTAAAAATAACAAAAATTCATAAGATTCTTGAGTTTGATCAATCACCTTGGTTAAAGCCGTATATAGATTTAAATACATTGCTACGATCAAATGCAAAGAATGAGTTTGAGAAAAATCTTTTCAAACTAATGAATAATGCTGTCTTCGGTAAAACTATGGAGAATGTTCGAAAACATAGTATTGTAAAGTTGGTGACTAAGTGGTTAGGAAGATATGGAGCCGAAGCACTAATTTCAAAGCCAGAATTCAAGTCGTCAACTATTTTCAATGAAAATTTAGTTGCTATTGAATTAAATAAATCCGAAATTTTTTTTAATAAACCAATATATATTGGAATGTGTATTTTAGACTTGGCCAAAACAACACTTTATGACTTTCATTATGGTTACATGATTCCTAAATTTGGTGATAATTGCATAATTTGCTATACTGATACAGACAGTCTCATCTATCAGATAACATGTCCCGATATTTATGAGATAATTAAGCAGGATTGTTATACACGTTTTGATACAAGTGACTACCCCGATAATAATATTTGGAAAATTCCTTCCGTAAATAAAAAAGTTCCGGGTCTTATGAAAGATGAGAATAATGGTACAATAATGACCGAGTTTGTTGGTTTGAGATCAAAGATGTATGCGTATAAGGTTCAGGGTGAGGAAAAAGAACGAACTATAGAAACTAAAAAAGCTAAAGGAGTAAAAAAACAAGTTGTAAAATGCAGAATAACATTTAATGATTATCTAAACTGTTTAAATAATGAAAAACCTAGAATTATTTCACAAAACTTAATTCAATCGAGAAAACATCACGTTAGTTCAGTTATTCAAACCAAAACCGCACTTAATTCTCATGATGATAAACGATTTTTAGTTAAAGGAGATTATGAAACTTTAGCTTGGGGACATTATAAATTAATGGAGATTGATTAATTAATACATTAACTTTAATGTAGCTATATAAAATTATTAATCGAGAAATTCAAATTTGTTATAAAATTAATAACTGTAGCTTTAAGTAAATAAAATTATAAAATTATGAACTAACTATAAGTTTAATAATCATATTTCGGCATATAATCAATTAATCTATTAAAATATTTTGTTTTATATTCATGTTAATAAATAAGATATTTGTTGTAGCACATTTTGAAAATGAAATTTATGAATATGTAACTTTATAACTATGAATACAAATTTATTAATTAATTTAAAATAATATAAAAAATTTAATCAATTTAATTTAGAAACTGCATAAAATGAAGTTTAATCTTTAAATGTGCAATCAATTAACTAATCAATATAATACTTTTAATTATTTTATGTTAATAAATTAATCTCTATAAAATATAAAATGTATGTTTAATACTTTCATAATAAATAAATAAAATAGCTAAAAGAAACAATTCAGTTTTTATGTAATTGGAATTTTCAACTTGTCACGGATTCACAGCTAAAACAACGCATACGAATATGGTAAGTATAAACATAATAAATCTGCGATATAAACAATAGTGATCCTTGTACCCTAGACAGAATGTGGTTTAATAAATCCGATTTAGCTAAACTAGTTTAAGTATTATATGAAAAAACAAAGGGATTAGCTAAAATCGAGGTTGACACACTTCAACTAATCTCGAAAAATTCATTAAATCGGTTTTATTAAATCACAGTGTGTCTATCGTATTTGATAAGAGATTTGTAATTCCAAATTATGTTTAAACTTTGCATGGGGTAATAATAAAATAAAGAATTTTTCTTTTCTTTAACAAAATAGCTTAGCGACTTTTAATAAACAAATAAATAACTTTGATTAGGTATTAACATACGTTTATATTTAATGTAAAAAAATATTATAATAATTTTTAAAAAAATTATAATTAAGTTAAAAATGTAATAAATTTAAAAATATTTAATAAATAAAGTTAATTTTTAAAATAAAAAACCGTTTGATTTATGTGGATAAGCTTTGCAGCTTCTTTCAACAACTAACCGATGTATGTAGTAAGACCAGCTTAACATGTAAAAGGTATGTATGAATTGTTGAAGGTTCGCATATTGCCCATTATAGGATTTCTTAATTTCTTTAAAACAGTGATAATAAAACTATTTTGTTATACAAATTATTAAAATCAATTCAATGTTTCACTTAACTGGGGAAGTGTAATAAACGAAATTTCTTGGATTATTTGTGTTGCCATGTATCCAACTCCACGAAATCACGTAATATCATCTTAAACCTGTTTTCAAATAGCCCTACAGAAAATTTTCGGTTAGTCGGTAATGGATTATGGATGATTGGTGGCGATACACACTTATATATACGAATGAAATGCGATGGGTCCATCGCATTTCATTCGTATATATAAGTGTGTATCGCCACCAATCATCCATAATCCATTACCGACTAACCGAAAATTTTCTGTAGGGCTATTTGAAAACAGGTTTAAGATGATATTACGTGATTTCGTGGAGTTGGATACATGGCAACACAAATAATCCAAGAAATTTCGTTTATTACACTTCCCCAGTTAAGTGAAACATTGAATTGATTTTAATAATTTGTATAACAAAATAGTTTTATTATCACTGTTTTAAAGAAATTAAGAAATCCTATAATGGGCAATATGCGAACCTTCAACAATTCATACATACCTTTTACATGTTAAGCTGGTCTTACTACATACATCGGTTAGTTGTTGAAAGAAGCTGCAAAGCTTATCCACATAAATCAAACGGTTTTTTATTTTAAAAATTAACTTTATTTATTAAATATTTTTAAATTTATTACATTTTTAACTTAATTATAATTTTTTTAAAAATTATTATAATATTTTTTTACATTAAATATAAACGTATGTTAATACCTAATCAAAGTTATTTATTTGTTTATTAAAAGTCGCTAAGCTATTTTGTTAAAGAAAAGAAAAATTCTTTATTTTATTATTACCCCATGCAAAGTTTAAACATAATTTGGAATTACAAATCTCTTATCAAATACGATAGACACACTGTGATTTAATAAAACCGATTTAATGAATTTTTCGAGATTAGTTGAAGTGTGTCAACCTCGATTTTAGCTAATCCCTTTGTTTTTTCATATAATACTTAAACTAGTTTAGCTAAATCGGATTTATTAAACCACATTCTGTCTAGGGTACAAGGATCACTATTGTTTATATCGCAGATTTATTATGTTTATACTTACCATATTCGTATGCGTTGTTTTAGCTGTGAATCCGTGACAAGTTGAAAATTCCAATTACATAAAAACTGAATTGTTTCTTTTAGCTATTTTATTTATTTATTATGAAAGTATTAAACATACATTTTATATTTTATAGAGATTAATTTATTAACATAAAATAATTAAAAGTATTATATTGATTAGTTAATTGATTGCACATTTAAAGATTAAACTTCATTTTATGCAGTTTCTAAATTAAATTGATTAAATTTTTTATATTATTTTAAATTAATTAATAAATTTGTATTCATAGTTATAAAGTTACATATTCATAAATTTCATTTTCAAAATGTGCTACAACAAATATCTTATTTATTAACATGAATATAAAACAAAATATTTTAATAGATTAATTGATTATATGCCGAAATATGATTATTAAACTTATAGTTAGTTCATAATTTTATAATTTTATTTACTTAAAGCTACAGTTATTAATTTTATAACAAATTTGAATTTCTCGATTAATAATTTTATATAGCTACATTAAAGTTAATGTATTAATTAATCAATCTCCATTAATTTATAATGTCCCCAAGCTAAAGTTTCATAATCTCCTTTAACTAAAAATCGTTTATCATCATGAGAATTAAGTGCGGTTTTGGTTTGAATAACTGAACTAACGTGATGTTTTCTCGATTGAATTAAGTTTTGTGAAATAATTCTAGGTTTTTCATTATTTAAACAGTTTAGATAATCATTAAATGTTATTCTGCATTTTACAACTTGTTTTTTTACTCCTTTAGCTTTTTTAGTTTCTATAGTTCGTTCTTTTTCCTCACCCTGAACCTTATACGCATACATCTTTGATCTCAAACCAACAAACTCGGTCATTATTGTACCATTATTCTCATCTTTCATAAGACCCGGAACTTTTTTATTTACGGAAGGAATTTTCCAAATATTATTATCGGGGTAGTCACTTGTATCAAAACGTGTATAACAATCCTGCTTAATTATCTCATAAATATCGGGACATGTTATCTGATAGATGAGACTGTCTGTATCAGTATAGCAAATTATGCAATTATCACCAAATTTAGGAATCATGTAACCATAATGAAAGTCATAAAGTGTTGTTTTGGCCAAGTCTAAAATACACATTCCAATATATATTGGTTTATTAAAAAAAATTTCGGATTTATTTAATTCAATAGCAACTAAATTTTCATTGAAAATAGTTGACGACTTGAATTCTGGCTTTGAAATTAGTGCTTCGGCTCCATATCTTCCTAACCACTTAGTCACCAACTTTACAATACTATGTTTTCGAACATTCTCCATAGTTTTACCGAAGACAGCATTATTCATTAGTTTGAAAAGATTTTTCTCAAACTCATTCTTTGCATTTGATCGTAGCAATGTATTTAAATCTATATACGGCTTTAACCAAGGTGATTGATCAAACTCAAGAATCTTATGAATTTTTGTTATTTTTAAACCATATTGGATAGCTTGTTTTAGGTTTCTATAGTGAATAATATATTTTTCTTTGTTATACAACGTAGCCATTAATTTCTCCTCTTTCGAACCCGGACTACATTGATGTTCTGGACAGAATGGTAAGCCATTATGACTGTCGTGTAATTCGCTAGGATACTCTATATCTACTTCTAAAATATATCCCTTGTTAGAATTTTCTTCAATTAGTTTTACATCAAAATCTTTAGTTTGAACCCATTTGAAGCCTCCAAAAGGTAAATATTGTGACATTGCCCAACCGTATTGATTATTAATATCATTATACATTAAATAAGTGGATTCTTTATCGGGATCATAATTTTTGATATATTTATTATTGGCTTTAACGTAACGTTTTGTACACTGACTTAAGCCACCTCTAATTCCACGCTCTACGAACATTAACATATCAATATCGGTAAGTAGCTCTAAAGATTTATTAGTATATTTTAGCATCGCATCCCAAGTGTATCCAGGAAGCGTAAAATAATGTGCTGGATCTAATCCATAAGTTTTATGACAACTATCTCGAAACTGCTCGAAAACATCCGTTAACAACAATACATCTGTTTTGAGATATAAATCTGAATATTCACCCAAATTGCTTATATTGAATTTATTCCAAATATTTTGAGCATGTGTATATTGTTTCTCACTAATATTACTATCATTGAGTTTATTATAGAATTGTTCAATCGGAGGGAGTGTTTCTTCTGCAAATTTTTGAGAACTATCAAAATAATCGTATAGATACACACCCTTCTTAGTTAAGAGCAAAAATTTGTCATCTGAAATTAGCGGGTATTCAGATTTTAAATTAGAAAAAGTAGACAAATATGATGAAAGGTCATCTAAGCTTTTATCCATAAATCGAAATGAATCTATAAATCGAAATTTTGTTAAATAGAAATTTAAATGTTTAGTAAATGATATGTATTTCTCCTTGTTTATTGGTAATAAATCTACTCTACCAGGCATATCAGATGCTATATTTTCTATAATAAAATGTGAATCATAACCGCTTAGATTGTGAAACACAATTGGAACAGTGTGACCTTCTTCTTTGTAATTAATATTGCAATAATTATGTGCAACCCCTCTAAATTTCCCCGTGAAATGACAGTGATCACGGACTTTAATATCATCAGTGTCAAAATGTTTTTCACATATATGACATGTCGAAACTGTTTTTAACAAAGAATTTTCTTCTTCTGTTAGAACATTCATCTCTACTGGATTAGTCAATATATTATCTAAAGTTTCCGCGAAACAGGCTAATTCTTTGGTAAACCAAGAAACGCAAGCCTCACCACGGTATGATTTGTAGAATGATAGTGTGTTATCATATGAACATTTCACATAATAACCTATACTACAAGGCTCATGATTTTGATAATTATTATTATTAGCTTCAACTTTTTTTAATAAACATTCTAAATCCGCATAAATTATGAATGGCGCAACTATCTTATTCTTAAAATTTTTAAACTGAATATATTTTTGTTCCTTTGTAGGTAACCTAATTTTACAATTATTTTGATTTATACAATTCTCACTGTGTTTTAGTAGTATCTTCATTGAATAGAAATAGTGTAGACATCGATCACAGAAATATGTTTGTCCTTTGTGATTAGTTAGTTGTGACGATAACAGACGAGAAAGATTTTTAATCCAAACGTAATGATACTTAATCGGCTCACGCTCCCTTAATTCATTTACTGCTTCGTTTTCTTCTTCTTCTTCTCCTTCAGCGCTTTCGTAATCATTTTGAATAAGGAGCAAATTCACATGCTTGTCCTTCTTATTTTTAGATAAATATGTTGGCAATGTAATATACTTCCCAGACTTTTGCAGCTTCAACACATATACATTGATTGAAACATTATTTTGTATTTCAAATCGTGGGATTTGTTTTATTGTCATTGGAAATTGAATTCCTTTTAAATCAAATTTCTCTGAGTAAGACCCATACTTGGTTGTGCGTTGAGGATTTTTTTCCACAGGGTACAATGCTGCCATTAACGACCAAGCAAAACACGCATTATCACTATTTTTAACGTTAATGCAAGCCTCCTTCCTTTGTATTTGATCTGGCAGCTCTATGTACGATGAACCCAGTTGTGGTGTGAATTTATTAATATTCATGGTTAAATTTATGATTGCAGAAATGCTCCAACCACTTTGCTTTTCTTGAAACTCTTCGAGTTCTTTTAATATTATTTCTTTAATATTTTTAGTAAACCATTAATTAATGTTTGTATCCCGGTACAGCACATGATTTTTTGTATTCATATATTTAAACTCGAAATTATCTTCACCATTATCATCACCAATTTTAAACTCACCACAGAAAACTCCATTTATTTTCAAAGCAGATTCATTTTTTAATAGCTTTTTGATGTGAATGTGAAAAGTTTTCTGACAATCGCCCAGAAAATCTATTGGGTCAATATGGGTCAAGTTGATTATGGCTAAAGTTTTAATACGATTATGAAAAGCTGTTTGCAAATATTCCCAATTAACACGTCTTGATGTACATTGCGGCTTGTCTTTGTTTTTTCTCATCATTTTCATTTGCGTACGAAATCCAGTTAATAAGCCTATGGCACATGCCATATGTTTTTTATCTCCTGGAATGGTACATCTTTGCAGCTTTTTTCGAAGAAATTTTAAATTTTTATTACATTCCTTAATGGTGTCTGGTAAAATCTCAGGATTTTGAGTAGCACTGAGGAGAGCCGATTTAGTTGTGTTAACGAATTGATTTATTTTAGACATTTTCTCAATTTGTTATTACCTGTATATTTTTAAGAAAAGTATTATTTAATATATGTTCACTCTTACTTAATAATTTTTAATATATTACAAATTACTCACCGAACACTTTTAATATCCTCTGAATCTGTTATCAATATTTATAAAAACGGTATAGGCAGTTAGACGCTTCTAGATAATGAATTAAAATCATAACTCATTTAGACAATGGCAGTAAAATCAAAAACGCAGTATTTTATAGTTCTTAAGCACTTATTGACTTAGCGAATTATATAATAACAATGTATAGTCCAAAATATTCTCGATCATAAGTGTTCAATTATGTTCTTATCTTTGTTTTCCCTCATCCAATTAAGTAACCGAATTTTTAAATACCATCAATAACAAACTAATTTTTCTATGTAAATGTAATTTTCATATAATGTATGACTATATTTACCAATAAAATAATTTTGATAGGTTCTAAAAGTTAGATCGTCCTGTATTCTAATTAGCCTAATAATTTATTTGTTTTTAATCAATTTTTATTTTATATACCGGAAAGTTAAATCTTATTCTATATATTTCTATAAATATTATTGAGAGAGAATTTATAGGTGTGTTATGCATTTTTTTTTTCACAAATGAGCATACATTTGTTATCTCTTATAAATTGCATAATGGATAGCAATAGAGAAAAACTATTACTATTAAAGAATATTTCGTCATGAATAAAATTATTGCATCATCAAAATTGAATTGCCATACATTTTTATACATTCACAAACGTCTTATCATATGCACTCAAGGTCAGCAATCTTAACATCATATTTTAGATATTTCTTTACAAATATTATAGAGAGAGAGAGAGAGTGTGTTTACTGCTGTGTTGTATTATTTATTTCTTATTCATTAATCAATCTCGTTTTTAATATGTTTTTAGTATGTACTTAATTGTCAACAAGGGGAAAAAAATAATATTAGTGATGTTGCTCATTACTGTATATACATATATACTTTCGAATCTGTTGTTACATTAAGTGAAATTGACTATATATATATGTTATACCGACGTAGGTTCTAAAAGTTGAATCGTTCTACATTTTAATTGACCTAAATAATTATATGCTTTTAAAAAAATGTATCATATGCGCGCAAGGTCAGCTATCTTAACATCATATTCTAAATATTTATATATATAGAGAGAGAGAGAGAGAGTGTTTACTGCTGTGCTGTATTATTTATTTCCTATACATTAATCAATCTCATTTTAATATGTCATACATATATTAATATCGTACTCTCATGTAAATCGTATGTACTTAATTGTCAACAAGGGGAAAAGATAATATTAGTGATGTTGCTCATATATACTTTCACATATAATTTTTATTTTTTTGGTTTAGACTTTATGTTTAGAATGTTATTGAAGTATAAACTTTTGATTTAACATAAGTTACATTAAGTGAGATTGACAATACATATGTTATACTAACGTAGGTTCTAAATTTGAATCGTTCTACATTTTAATTGACCTAAATAATTATATGCCTTGTACAAAAAAATGTATTAACTGATTAGCCTAATCATTTATTTGTTTTAATAAATTTTTATTTTATATTCCGCAAAGTTAAATCTTATTCTATATATTTCTATAAATATTATTGAGAGAGAAATTACTCACAGTTTAACTGCATATTTTATGTGACAATCTTTATTCTCTTTACTCTCTCTCTCTCTCTCTCATAGATGATGTTTATATGAAATGACGCCAAAAAAAGCAAATTTAGACCTTCATAAGAAAATACATGTAAATTTGTGCTCGTACCCGCATAGCTTATCTACTAGAAGCCTAGTAAAATCTTCAATGAACTGTGGAACATCAGCATCATGCAGTCTGTAAATACGCACAGCCCATAACATTTTCGAATACCCAGGAAAAGTAAGCGAGCAATTTTTCCGAATTCCTCCTCTTGCTACTGACACACGAAATTAAAATCATTCATCATGATAACGCAAGAAGACAATAAAATATCATAACAAAAACTCTCTCAATGGTAATACCACCATTGGATATGAAAATACCGATAGTGTAAATTAATCTTTACGTGCCATACCATAATAAAATATCAAATGACAAACGGTCACTCAATAAAAAAATTGTAGTTGTAAACAACCAGGGTAGAGTGGAAAAATAGATAGATGAAATGTTTATGCGACTTGAATTTTCAAAATTCGGTGATAGAATCGATATTTCAATCTCAGAAGTTGAAAAATTTACCGACGAACCATTCTTAAACTATACGTTTCGGGATGTTCTTTCTGATAGTTGTTTCCGATGTCGTTTCTATCTTCATAATAATCTCCGCCTCTTGGCTTGCACGATTGTTGCGCTAAACTCACGTTATTGTTTTGTTGGTAAATTTGCAGCTCTAACTAGTATAGTTTGGCATATTGGTTGTTCTCTTTTAACTACATTTACATTTTCTCTTTTAACTATTTTTAGAAGAAGGGCTGAAAAATAAAAATGTTGTGTACATCAAAAACTGGACTTACTAATGTGATTAAAAAGTCGTAAGACTTTCGCACTTAAATCGCGAGGGCTTATCCAAACGAATAGGTTTTTCTTAGATTGGTAGCACCCTAACAGACATTTGTGTCAAATTATGTGCCAATTTCTTTAGTAGTTAATGAGCTACGCTTGTATACTTTCATTAAATGAGCATTTTTCGATTTTTAAAATGAGTCCAACAAAGAAGTTGCATCAAATTTTGAAAAGGGCTTTTGGTAACAATACTCTGTCCAGAGCGATTGTTAGCGTTTTTGATTGGTATAGGTTGCTCAAACAAGGCAGAGAATGCGTTTTAGATGATGAATGTACTTGCCGTCCTTCGCCGTCTACCGATGAATACCACATCAAGGAAGTCAATGGTTTCGATCGATTTTGGAAGACCATTGGGGCTTTAAACGCGTCTCATCTCGTTTGGTTCCAGAAAACCTTAATGTTTTCGAAAACGAGCGTCGTGTTAATGTCTGTGAAACAATGATTTCTAACTACCAGAACGTTATCAAATGCATTATTACTGGAGATGAGACATGAATCTTTGTATTTAACCCGGAAAGAGCCAACCAATCGTGAATATCGTGCCAAATGTAAGCCAAGACTGAAAAACCTCATCAAAGCAAGTCGAAAACCAAGGTGATGAGGTTGGCCAAACTGTTAACAAGGAATAATACTTCAGCTTTATGTGTCGTTTGCGTGAAGCTATTCGTCAGAAGTGGGTAGAATTATAGGCATACAACTCTTGGTTTTTGCATCACGATAATGCGCCGTCTCACACAGTATTGATTGTACGTGACTAGTTAGGCAAAAATTCGGCCCATATCGCTCCGGGGACATCTTTTTGACTCGATTGAAGAGATACAAGTCGAATCGAAGAAAGTTGTGAAGGCCATTTCAGAAATCGACTTTAACAAATGTCTCGAAGATTGGAAAAAATGTTGGCGTAAGTCTATTCTTTCCGAAGGGGATGAAATAAATTTGAAGGAATAATAAGTCGTTTGCGTTTTATTTAAAAAGTCTTAATACTTTTTGATGACAGTGTTATTTGTTAAACAGACAAATCTTACCGTAAATTTATCAAAAATCATAATGGAAACATTAAATACCATAGTGCAAAATGAAGATTATACGAACTAGTCGCAATTTGTTTTGCTATCCTCTTGCTTAATTAGAACCAAATTTTATTTGTAGCAAGACACGACTAAATAGTACATTAACATTACATACTTATTTATAAATATTTCAATTTATTTTGCAACGAATTATTTTCCTTTTTAAATTTTCCTTGACTCGAATTAATGTAAAATAACCAATATGCGTAAATGTCAACATTTTCAACCAATTGGAAAAGAAAATCACCACCGTCAAAATTTTTATTTTTTTAACCATTTGAAACACAATGTTAATTAAAAACTTTCAGAATTTTAATAAGTTTGCGTTTTTATTTTATTTTATAACTTTTCCAATTTTGTTTTAACCAAGCGAAAAAAGATGCGATTTTTTTCATTTACAACCAAAATTAAAACATGTTCCGACGTATTTTAATCGAAATTATTTGATATCTAACCATTTCTCGACGATATTTACAATTACAACGCAGAACGTTGCATAACAAAAAAAGAAAAAAACAAGGATAGTGGAATGGTATGTGACGTTAAGTAAATGGAGAAAATTGATAAATAATTTTGCAAGCTTCTACTCGTACTCGTTGCTTGAATCAAACTATTTTAAATCAATCAAAAATGTGTAAATTCTTCCATGACATTCTCCGATTTTAATAAAAGTTATATTTAATGCATATTTTAAAAAAAAACTAAAATTTTCGTATAAATCGCATAAAATATATGGGAATCACTTTTATCCTAAGACAATTTTTGAAACGAAAACGTTACAAATTTTTAATTATGATTTACTACACATCGTGTGGTCATTAAGTCAATATATACATATTACATAGATGGCATTAAAAATTTGGTAAAATCGAACCAAAAATTACCACCTGGAGAAATTTCAAGTTCAAAAATTGTAGGAAAAGTAAAACAAATTTACCGACGAAACGGCGCAGTGGTTAAAGTGGCGCTTTAGAACTTAAAAAAAGACTGGTGCATGAATTATATCTGCTGGTACTTAATGTAAATCACATTCTGTATACTATATGTATAATGTAAATTGTGGTATAATCAGTCAAGTCGCCGCGGCCTGATGAGAAAATTGATTTTTTCATAATCATAAGCTCATCAGTTCGAAACTGGATTGAATTCTCTTACAATCTTCGGAACATATTAAAACCATATAATAAAATAAATAAAATTCTATCTATTAGTCAGTTTCGTTGAATTACTGTTCGTAAATACTTACTTCATTCTGCTTAAATAGCTTAAATAATAATTGTTCAATCTATCCATACTAAATTAAAGTTAATAAATCAACTATAAAAATGAAATAAACAATTAAATAATGAATGATAATTAAATAAAAAGCCGCCCCCGATTTCTCCGCTCTAAAAGTTAAATAATAAATAATTAAAATAATGAACAATAATAGGTAAACAATGAAGCAGCGCCCGGTTTCCCATCTGCACATTTCACTACATCCAATCCATTATTAATTATCAATTAAATTGTAACACAAAAATGTAATGCAATTATTTATATTTTTAAAAATTTAAAATTCAAATTTATATCATCTAATTCCCGAAACCATATAAGTTCAATTCCGGATGTACATCTTTATTAGTTAATTCCAGATAGGGATTCCATTATCGATAAACCGATAAATCGATAAACCGATAAATTGACTAAAACGTCGATAAAAAATTTGTAATTTAATATGTTCCGAAGATTGTAAGAGAATTCAATCCAGTTTCGAACTGATGAGCTTATGATTATGAAAAAATCAATCCTCTCATCAGGCCGCGGCGACTGGACTGACTATACCACAATTTACATTCTATATATACAGAATGTCCTGTGCTTTATGTACTAGCGAATCGTACTAATACAGATAAATTCAATTACAATTTTTTCTTCTTCACGACAATCACATAAGCTGTGAACGCTAATTTTACTTTTTTTAATTTTTGTTGAATGTTAATTAATTCTTGTAATTTCTAAATATGCTACCGGTCTTACGACACTTTTAAATGTGTTTTTTTTTTATTAACACGTAGAAACATTATAGTATTTACGAACGGTAAATTCAACGAAAACCGGCTAATAGACAGAATTCTATTTATTTAATTTTTAATTTAATATGTTCCGAAGATTGTAAGAGAATTCAATCCAGTTTCGAACTGATGAGTTGTTTAACATTCAACAAAAATTAAAAAAAGTAAAAAATTTGTATAAATTTTATCGATAATTTCGATAATATACTCAATTTACAGACTTGCAATTTTTCTCGATCTGCTCTCACTAAATTCTCAGTATAACGAATATTTTTTGTTTTATTATATATTTTTCCTTATTTACTTTTTATTTACTCATTTACTGTCTCTGGTAGTCATTCATTTTCATTATAACTAATCTTCTCTTTAGAAGAGAGATTTTTAGTTTTTGTTTAGTAATTAACGGTGAAATGATTTAGTATCAAATCAGTTTTTATTGTGTTATGTGTTAAAATCAGGTAATTATTTTAAAACACTTATAATTGTAAAATAATTATTATTTTATGATTAACCTATCAGCTAAAATATAACTAGATTCTTTTATCTCAAGGATAAATTTTAACACTAGTCATGCAAAATTTTACCGAGAAAACAACACCCAACAAAAATACACCCTGGACTTATTTTGATCGTACAAAAGATGGGGTTTATGGAATATGTAAGATAACTGGATGTCAAAAACGAATTAAATCAGCAGGTGGAACTACAACTGGTCTCCGCAGCCATTTAACAACTCAACATAAAATTGATTTATTAAAAAGAAATCTCGAACAAGAAACTGGTGCAAGTTCATCAAGCGAAGTCAAAGTGTCGTCTGGAAAAACCGAACAGTTAAACATAACCAGTTTTTTTGAAAAAACAATTGATAATTCTTTTGAAGCAACAGTTGCACGCATGGTGACTTTGGATGGTGTTCCGTTTAGAATGTTTACCAAATCTCTGGATTTAAAACGACTTTTCAAAAATGCTGGATACGATATCCCAAAATCCAATACGTCTATCAAACAAATTGTTGTTAAATATTTCGAAAATATTCGTAAAAATATTATAACTAAATTCGCAAAAATCATAAGTTCAGGTGAGCGGTTTAGTGCTACATTTGATGAGTGGACATCTACTAGAAATCGGCGCTACCTAAACATAAACCTTCATAGTGGAAGTAAGGATTGGAGTTTAGGTATTGTTCGAATCATGGGATCAATGCCTGCTGAACAATGCGTAGAAATGGTTAAAAAACGATTAGAAGAATTTAACATATCAATTAAACATATTGTTGCTATAACGACTGACGGTGCGGCAATAATGGTCAAGGTTGGAAAGTTACTTGATATTAATCAACAGTTATGCCATGCTCACGGAATACAGCTAGCTGTGATTAAAATTTTGTATCAACGGAAAATTTGTCAAGTTGCTACTGAAAAGTATGATGATACAACTGATGATGACAGCGACGATGATCATATTGATAATGATAATGGTTTAGAAATAATCCAAACAACTGGAGTGGCAATAGAAGAGTCAAATGATTTTATCAATTCAGAAATTTATATTTTGATCCAAAAAATAAGAAAAGTTGTTTCCATATTTCGACGATCGCCAACTAAAAATGATGATTCACTTCAAAAGTACGTTCGTGAAGAAATGGGTCGAGAATTATCGCTTATATTAGATTCACCAACGAAATGGAACAGTTTGTTGGATATGCTCGAACGGTTCGATAAGATTAAAAATCCCATCAGGAAAAGTTTAATAGGTATAAAAAGTGATATTCATTTTACCGATACTGAATTCAATCTTCTGTCTAACGTAATATCTACAATGCTTGTTATTAAAGTAACTGTAGAAAAACTATGTTCTAGAGACATAAACTTATATACAGCCGATATTGCATTAAAATTTATGCTTGATCAGTTGGACCAACAGAAACATCTTCTCAGTAACGCATTTTTAGATGAAGAATTAATTATGCGCATCAAACAACGACGAACTCCGTATGCTGACGTTTTTTTATACTTAAATAATCCTCAGGATAATGAAACATGGGTGATAGATTATGGAATTTTTAAACAGACGCCTCGAGCGGTTATTACAAAAATTATTATAGAAATTGCCGTTCGCTTAGCAGATATTGAACAAAATATTGATTTAGAAACATCTCTTGATTCGTCGACAGGACAAGAAAATGCAGTTCAGATGAACGATGAAACTTTAACTCTGAAAGAGCAATTAAATTTAAAAATTAAAACCAAACTAAATGTTATTGAAGAAGTGCAATTTTCAACTCATATAAAACAATCTAAGGATTTATCAAGAATAATTAAAAGGAAAATGCTTTACTTCGAAGATATTGGGAGTGGTGGAGTGTACTTGGAAAATGTGTACAAATATTTAAGTACGATAAGGCCAACTAGTGTAGAAGCAGAACGAGCGTTCTCAGCAGCAGGGTTATTTTGCACAAAAATAAGATCACGTTTATGTGACGATAGCCTAAATGCACTTTGCTTTCTAAGGTCCTATTTTGTCATGAACCATAAATAATTTACACATTTTTTAACACAATTACATTAATAGATGACTGAATTCTGCAATTCGACTGAAATTTTGTTTTATTTAACTTTTAGTAATTTAACAAAAATATTATTATTTTATTTACAGTTATTGAATTATTTTGAAATAAACTTGAATTTCTTATACTGCACATGTTATTAAGGTTGCATTATATTCTTAGATGTTATGAAATTAAAAACAAAGTATAATTATCGATAAAACCGATAATTTCAAATATAATTATCAAATTATCGATAAATGATTTTGACGATAAATTGGAATCCCTAATTCCAGACATACCTCTAAAATCAAATCAAATTGATAATTAATTAATTGCTTACTAATTAATCCGTTTAAATCCCACTGCACAATAATTAAAAATAATCAAGAACACTATAAAAGTTTAATAAAAGAATAAAAGTTTAATAAAAGTTTAACAAAAGTTTAATAAAAGTTTAACAAAAATTTAACAAAAGTTTAACAAAAGTTTAATAAAAGTTTAACAAAAGTTTAATAAAAATTGATAAAAGTTTAATAGAAGAATAAAAGTTTTTTTTTTTTTTTTTTTTTTAAACTATGCAATCTTTTCTGGGGCTCAAGGTACTCCCAACTCTTTCGCAGTTAATTTTACCGTCCTACTTTACGCAGTATTAGCCAAATCGAGGACGTACGGCTATAGACCCGCTTTGTATAAACCACCTGCACATTGCATTGCTTCATGCCAACCTATAGTGCTGACATGAAAGGTGGGTCGGCCCATGGATTCTGCACTCTCAACAGGGGGTCATAGTTGTGTTCATCGTCATCACCGATCGTAATCAGATGATGAAAAATCCCTTTTGCATCCCGCCCCTATCGGGATTCGAACCCGGTACCTCCCGATCCAAACGCCGCAGCTTTTAACCACTGCGCCGTTTGCTCGGTAGAATAAAAGTTTAACAAAAGTTTAATAAAAGTTTAACAAAAGTTTAATAAATATTTAACAAAAGTTTGATAAAAGTTTATCAAAAGTTTAACAATAGTTTAGCAGAAAATTAATAAAAGTTTAACAAAAGTTTAATAAAAGTTTAACAAAAGTTTAATAAAAGTTGAATAAAAGTTTAAAAGTTTATAGGTTTAAAAGTTTAAAAGTTCAAAAGTTTAAAAATTTAAAAGTTTAAAAGTTCAAAAGTTTAAATGTTTAAAATTTCAAAAGTTTAAAAGTCCAAAAGTTTAAAAGTTCAAAAGCCAAAAGTCTAAAAGTTTAAAAGTTTGAAAGTGTAAATGTTTAAATGTTTAAAAGTCTAAAATTCCAAAATTTAAAAGTTTAGAAGTTTAAAAGTTTTAAATTCCAAAATTTTAAAAGTTTAAAAGTTTAACAGTTTGAAAGTCTAAAAGTTTAAAAGTCAAAAAGTTCAAAAGTTTAAAAGTCTAAAAGTCCAAAAGTTCAAAATTTAAAAGTTTAAAAGTTTAGTAAAAGTTTAACAAAAGTTTAATAAAAGTTGAATAAAAGTTTAAAAGTCTAAAAGTTTAAAGGTTTAAAATTTTAAAAGTTCAAAAGTTTAAAAGTTCAAAAGTCTAAAAGTTTAAAAGTCTAAAAATGTAAAACTCCTCTTTAAAAGTTTAAAAGCTTAAAAGTTTAATAGTTCAAAAGTCCAAAAGTCTAAAAGTTTAAAAGTGTAAAAGTTTAAAAGTTTAAAAGCCTAAAATTCAAAAATTTAAAAGTGTAGAAGTTTAAAAGTTTAAAAGTCTAAAAGTTTAAAAGTTCAAAATATAAAAGTTTAAAAGATTAAAAAAAGTTTAACAAATGTTTAATAGAAGTTTAACAAAAGTTTAATAAAAGAACAAAAGTTTAATAAACGTTTAACAAAAGTTTAACAGAAGTCCAACAAAAGTTTAACAAAAGTTTAAAACAAATTTAACAAAAGTTTGACAAAAGTTTAACAGAAGTTTAATAAAATTTTCATAAAAGTTTAACAAAAGTTTAATGAATGTTTAACAAATGTTTAATAAAAGTCTAATAAAAGTTTAAAATTTTAAAAGTTCAAAAGTTCAAAAGTCCAAAAGTCTAGAAGTTTAAAAGTTCAAAATTCAAAAGCCCAAAAGTCTAAAAATTCAAAAGTTGGAAAGTTCAAAAGTTTAAAACTGTCCGAAGGATATTACTTAGTTAAAAAACCCTAATCCATACGAATCGTTCATTTAATAAATGTTCTACAAAAGTACCCTCTTTGAAATCACACTTCAACTTTAGACCGGCATATACCGTTTTATAATGAACACACAAAAAATAAATCAATTAAAATTACTTTAATATCGAACGAACAAGAATTTGTAATATATTTTGATTTATTGTAATTTAGCTAGAGCTTGATTTTTTTAAAATACTTTTCTAAATACTACTCAATTTTTTGAAATAACACTCAATCCTCCCATAAGAACCCGTCTCCGCAGTGCAATACTAATACATTGACAAATCTCTGGAATGTCTGGAAAACCTCACACTCGTAGATCATCATTATATATTAAACAAAATAGGGTTCACTCCCCATTACTTAAAATACCGTAGCACTCACTGCGAGGTTACGACCATTTTCTGATGAAAAATTTTCAGCAGATTCAATATATTTTAAATGGAGAACAAAAGAATTATGTTCGAAAGGGGAAATTTGTTTACAAAATAAACTACGTCGATTGGTGGCCTGATGAAAATTTTTGATCAGAAAATGGTCGTAAACTCGGCATCACAATACAAGATGCTTTATATACACAAACTTGTTTCAACCAAAACCAAACAAAAATATAACGCACAAAATACAAAACAAATCTACAACCCTTTACTGTTTTTCTTGATACTCTCTTACCAATTTCAATGTGACAATATTGTCAAATCACATTAATAATTCACTTTTGATTACACTTTTAACACACCACTTGAAGCTTTATGATTTTTTTTTTATCAATGCTTTGCAAAATTAACACAGGCCACTTCACTTTAGAACCACAAATTTTATTTTATTTATAAGCCACTGTTGCACTCAAAATTTCACGTCTAACTTACATTAAATGCATCACAAACAACTTTATTATTACTTTTAACAATTAATTAATCTAAATTAACACTTATTATTATTTTTTTTTTTAAATTTTAACTAGCACAGCAAAAAATATGACTTCTATATCCTGCACTACCTGTGTCTATGATATTATATTTAAAATTAAAACAACCACCATCTAAAGTCAGATACACAAGAAACAATAGCCTTTTCACTTTCATTAAAACTAAATAACTACTTAAAACCAAAAAAGAATTCACAACACACATCACCATTTTTATATGCCATCTTTATATTTCTATACATTTTTTTTACACAAAATAATTTCTTTTAAAAATTTGCAACTTAGCCACTTTTAACCTTCACTTTTATATATAAAACCAAACATTAATCACTTTTAATTGTATTTAACATATTTTTGTAATTATACACCTATTTATTTAATTTAAATTAATTTTTAATTAATCACTAAAATCACTAAAAAAAACACGTCAACTCTAACTCAGGGCTACCTACCGACCCCTTCAATGAAAATAAATTGTGTATAATACTAAATTGAAATGTGTTCCTTTATTTAAGTGTTTCATTAAAATATAACCAATATTCGAATTCTGTTGTGCTGAATTAAGAAACTATTTGAATTGCAGTGAAATTAAGAATCGTGAAAGTGATACATTAAAACCATACACGTTACAAGTATATCATTCTTAATGCAAACGTACAGTATTTGTTAAGGTTAGCAACATGGTCCTTAAAGTTTAATCTAGAGTCCAAGACAATGCTCAGGTGGTTAACTGTGATAAATTGTCCCCTGTCATTTAAAAACGATCGGAACCAATCGTTACATTTTCCACAGAAAACCAATCCTCAACATCTTTGCTAACAGCAAATTGATGTCTACCAAATAGAACGCTCTAGTAATATCAATAAAGAGCGCTGCGATACATTTTTCATCATTTATATTTTAGTGAACACTATTCTTCCCTCCTCTAAAACCAAACTTCTGATCGGAAAAGAAGTTACACCTACTCAAGAAGCTAATTAACCTAAGTTTAACACATTTTTCGAATGTTTTAGAGAAAGTGGGTTTAAGGTTTATTGGTCTGTAGTTTTCCATCAGTTTGATGTCATCCTTTTTATGAATACAATTTTTATTACTTTTAATGCTTCCGGGAATTTAGCATCTTCTAGGCTTTTATTCAGAAGATAGCATATAGGAGTGATGATATTTTGAACAATATTTTTGACAGTAATTATGCTAATACCATCGTGGCCTACAAATGCCTTGTTTTTTAAAGCATTCACTATGGCTTGAATTTCCCAGGGATAAACCGGAAAAATGAACATATTATTTTCGTTATAGTGATCGCCAAGGTATGTGCTATTAGCTTTTAGAAGATTAACATTGCATTTAGAACGAAGAGTAGGTACGATGTTTGTATGATATTTACTGAATTCATTAGCAATATTGGCAGAATCTGAAATAAGTGTATTTTTACTGAACTATTATGTTTCTGTCGCCCCAAAATACTATTAACTAGACACCATTCAGATCTTAAATCACCAAATCTAATAGAGAATTTGGAAGTAAAGTTGGCTTTTTTCGCTTGTGTTGTGTGACACTATTCATTTCACCTCAATTGGAATAAAATATGAAAGGGTAGTGTAACACAACCTTTAATATTTAAAATTAAGATAATTAAATCACAAATGATGTGATGATAACAAAAATGTTTTTTAAGTTAATCAGTTGAATTCGAGCGTGCAACTAGAACGCATTTTTATGTAAATGTGGCTAAGTCCATAAATAAAAATAAAATAATACTTAATAAAACATTAAATAAAATAGTAAATTTATAATAGTTGTAATAAAAATATAAATACAAGAATAATAAAAATTGATGGTTTTAATTCCTTAAAGAATAAATAAGGTCCATGTTTTGTCGGGCCGCTTTACTCGCCCACAACACTGGTGACAGCGGAAAAACCATAAACAGTTAGATTTAACTGGAAATAATCATAAACTTAATGTGATGTATACAGTTTAAAAAATCACGCGATAGTTAAATTAAAATGTGCTTGTGAAAAAAATAATTAAAATGGTTAATAATCCATAATAATTAATGATTAAACAAACAAACAAAAAAGACACAAACAAAAAAATTTTTAAAGTTGTTTAATGAAGTATGAAGTGAAACAATTATAATCAATTTAAGGAAAGGTTTATAGTGCTAAAAACATATCATAAATAATAATTGAATTATGTTATTAAATAGAAGCGGTAATTAAAAAAAAAGCAACCATAAAATAAATAATAATTTTAAAGTTATAAGTAGTCGTGAATGAAACCGTAAATTTCATTTTACATGCAAAAAAAAATATGCAAGGTTATCGTGCTCAACATTGCTTAAATTAAAAAAAACATTTTTAACAATGAACTAGATCAGAATGAATTCAAAATTAGATGAGCATTTCTGAATGGCGAAAAAAAAACATCAAACATTTTTGAATCTATTGTATGCAATTCGGAAATTAATAAACAATACAAATTTTCGAATTTTGGAAGAAGTTATTATTATATGATCAGTTATCAAAAAGTTAACAATAATTCGGAATTGTTGTGTCAGCTGATTCATTATTTTCAACGAGGTACAATACATGATTGATGTTATTAACAACAAACACGCTGAGATATTAACCTCTTGCTACAACACGACGCCACATACAAATTGGAGTTACCTACAACCAACGATCACCAATTCATAATTTAGTAAGAACTAATTTTATTCTTTATTTATAAATTTAATTTACTATTATATTATTATTAAACCAACGGTACTTTATAAATAGTGTTTCTAAGTTGGTTCTTATTGGCGAATAATTTGGGTTTATATTATATTCTAAATCAATTTCAATTTAATAAATTACTTTTGATATTCTATTATAGTTAGATTTTTTTTTAAATTTTTTTTAATTTTTGTTGATATTTTTTGAATTTAATTGACCGGATTTTGCGTAATTTTTTTTTTCTCTCTCGTTTACTTTGAATAATGATGATAATAATTTCGATAATTACTTCAATTTACGAAACGTAACTGTACTAAAATCTATTCGTAAAGTAAATCTAAATCGTAAAGGATCCAGTAGTTCAGAATCAATTAATTCTGAAAAGTCCTCAGAACAAGTATTCGATTCCCTACCAAGCGTTACTCTAACCCCAAATAGGGTGAATAATCAAGCTCCTAAATTGTTAGTGGATAATACAATAAAATTTTCTAAAATGGAAACTTTAAATATACCTAATGCTTTAAAAATGATTTCACCATTTGATGGAAGTCCATCGGAACTTCATCAATTTCTGGAATGTTGTGACATGGTATTTGATGAATTGTTAGCCGCTGAGCAACCAAAATTTTTAAAATTAAAGAAAAAGTTGTTGACTGGTATGGCTTACGATGAGACAGTTAAACATATAAGCTACTGGTATGACACAAGGGCTGATTTAAAACAGGATTTAAAAGAAAGATACAGTGAATCAAAATCTAGAATTGAACTTTCACATGAATTGAATACGATGTGCCAAAAACAAAATGAAAATGTTAAAGCTTATGGTAGTCGTGTCCAAGTAATTCTTTCACAATTAAATGATGCTTGTATTGTGACAGCGGGTGTGGGCTCAAAAAAACAGTGGAACTTTTAAACTCTCAAATAGCATTAACTGCTTTCCAGGAAGGATTAAATAGCAAAATTAAAATTATTGTAAAAGCTTCAAATTGCAAAACCCTGAAAGAAGCAATTATAAAAGCAGTCGAAGAAGAATCTCTTTTGAGTCAATATAGGGAATTCGAAAAATCCAAAATTGTACAGTGTCAATTATGTCAGAAATTTGGTCATCCAGCGAATGTATGTTACAAGTTTAGGAAACCTTCACCAGGCCAGCAAAATTATTTATTACCACAATCCAATAATACGTTGAAAGCTACAGGATAGTTAGGATAGTTTGCTCATATTGTAAGAAACCTGGGCATCACATAAATGATTGTTTTAAACGAAAAAATACATAAATGCGAAAATTAACTACGAACAACAATAAATCGCCTAATGTATTAACTAATACCAAGTCATCACCTCCCACAGACAATATGAATTTTGTAAACTCCGATAGTTCGGAAAACTTAAATCGGCTCACTCAGTCTTCATCGAACAAAGTTGTGCGAGCCAAGATTTTATAATTGATTGTTCGATTATTTTCACTTGTATCTCAAATTGTTTAGTTTCTTTATTTTTTGTCTTATATTATTATGTAGAGATGAGTATAAAACTTTTAAGAAATGTAGATTATTCTTTGAAAGCAAACCTTTTTAATTTTTCTGCAATTTTCTTGATATTTTCTTTAGTTTGCCTTTCTTTTTTTGATTCATTTCTCATTTTGTTGATTATTAATAATATTATTACTCATCATGCTAGATCAATGGAAAATACTCAAAACATTCGTTCCTAAAATCTTAAATTTTCGAAGTAAATTAGATTTGAATAATAATTTTTAGACTATTTTATCCTCAAAAATTCTGGATATAATACCTTTCAGTTTAAGTGTGCAAACTAATCGAAAATTGAATCTTCTCTTAGATACAGGTGCAAGTGTCAGTTTATTGAAGAAGTCGTCTATTGATGGAGAGACTCCTTGCTATCCAAAAGATGCAAAATTAGTGGTATATCATCAGATAAAATATGGACTTTAGCAAAATGTCACGGAGATATTTTGCTTGACAGTAAAAATAAAATTTCACATATTTTTCAAATTGTTGAAGATAATTTCCTATTGCTTGTGAAGGAATAATTGGGAAAGATTTTTTAAAAATGAATTCGTGTACAATAGATTATTCTGCTAATATTTGAACAATACCCTATAACAATCAGAAATTTAAATATGAATTGGAGGCGGATAAAATGAAATCAAATATTGTTCCTAAAAGAACTGAAAAAATGGTCAAATTATGTTTTCCGAATATTATAGATGGTCAGTATTTTTGAAGCGCAAACACTCTTCCAGACCAAGTTTATTTGGCAAATTCAATAATTAGAAATGAAATCGGGTTTACATTTATAATGAATTCAAACGAGAATGATATAACTTTAAACGATCTTGACGTTACTCTTGAACCATTAGAAAATTACTTTGTTTATAATTTCTCTTCTAATTGGACCAATGATGTGAACGGTAGAATGAAAATTATTGAATCAGAAATATTAAAAGAACGTATGAATGTGGAGGAATTTGATTCCATTATAAAAATTTGCAAGGATTATAATGATATATTTTATTTAAACGGGGATAACTTATCGGAAACTAATACCATATCCCATTCGAATCCACTTTCATTCGAGATAAAACCTATTTTTAGAAAACCATACAGGCTACCTGAATCGGCAAAAATAGAAATTGATAAACAAATAGATAAAATGCTCGATGATAGAATTATTGAACCATCTAAATCACCGTGGAATTTTCCCCTCTTGATAGTACCAAAAAAATCGGATGATCAAAAAAATAAAAAATGGAGAATTGTCATTGATTTTCGAAAGTTAAACGAAGTAACTATTGATGACATTTTCCCATTACCTAACATTGTAGAGATTATTTTTACTTTATTACTTTTTTGTTGAATATTAATTAATTCATGTAATATCTAATATGCTACCGGTGGTTAGACCATTTTAAATGTGTTTCGATTAACACGAGAAGTATATTAGTATTAACGAACAGTAATTCAACGAAACCGACTAATAGACAGAATTCTATTTATTTAATTATATGATTTTAATATGTTCCGAAGATTGTAAGAGAATCAATTGGGTAATTCAGTATATTTCTCTATCTTGGATATGACAAATGGTTACCACCAGATTCCACTTGATGCAAGTCAGAAAGAAAAAACGGCTTTCACTACTCATAGAGGACATTACCATTTTTTAAGGATGCCGCAAGGTCTTAAAGGGGCACCCGCAACATTCCAACGCCTAATGAATCAAATTTTAACTGGACTTAATGGTATAAAGTGTTTAGTTTATTTAGATGATATTATTGTTTATGGTCATAATTTAGTAGACCATAATACAAAATTGGTGAATGTTTTTAAAAGTCTTCGCAGACATGATTTAAAATTAAATTGAAATAAATGTCATTTTTTACAAAAGGAGATTACGTTTTTGGGACACATTGTTTCTAATGCAGGTGTAAGATCGGATCCAAAAAAAATAGAGGCTATTTCAAATTATCCTGTTCCAAAATCTTCTAAAGATATTAAATCATTTATTGGATTTGCAGGATACTATCGACGATTTATACCTCATTTTTCACAGATTGCTAGTCCGCTCTTACGTTTATTGAAAAAGATTCTTCTTTTAAGTGGGATGCTTATTGCGATGAAGCTTTGAATCATCTTCGTCAATTACTAATCTCATCGCCTATTTTACAATACCCCGATTACAATAAAGAGTTTCATATAACATGCGATGCCAGTGATTTAGCTCTAGGAGCAGTATTATCACAAACGCATGGTGACATAGACCTGCCGATTGCTTATGCTAGTCGCACTATTAACCAGGTTGAAAAGAACTATGTGACATTTGAGAAAGAATTATTAGCAATCGTTTGGGGCATAGAGCAATTTCGCCCGTATGTGTATAGCCAACATTTTATAGTTCTTACAGACCATAAACCACTAAGTTGGTTATGGAACATTAAAAATCCAACATCTCGTTTAACCCGATGGCGTTTGAAGCTGGAAAATTATAATTTTGAAATAAAACATACTCCGGGAAAATCCAATAAAGTTGCAGATGCATTGAGCAGAAATAATAATGGGAATAATCTTAATATTGTTACTCGATCTAAATCAGTCATTTCTAATGAAAATAACATTCAAAATCATTTAACTTTTCAATTAAACATTGAATCTAACCAAAACTTAAATAGCACAAGTAATTCTTCAATTATAAAACTTTCTTCTGAAGATGATATAAAGTCGGCTATTTCCCAATTTCATGATGGGCTAATTGGCGGTCATCAAGGAATCAATCGTACATATAACAGGATGAGAAATTATTTTGATTTTTCTAACATGTTTTCTCGTATTAAGGAATATATAAAGTCGTGTAAAAGTTGTCAAATCAATAAACCCAGTAAGCAAACCAAAATGCCGATGGTTGTAACCAGTACGTCGTCACAGCCTTTTGAGAGAGTCGCACTTGACATTGTAGGGCTCATTAATCCTGCTAGTTTAAGCGATAATGGTTACATTTTAATGCTGCAAGATGATCTGACAAAATATAGTGTTGCCATTCCTCTACCGAATCAAGAAGCTGAAACCATTGCTCGTGCATTTGCCGAAAAATTTATTTGTATATATGGATCACCTAGTAGCATATTGACAGATCAAGACAGTAATTTTTTAAGTAGTCTTTTCAAAGATGTTTCTAAAATTTTTAAAATAAATAAATTAAGAACGTCGTCGTATCACCCACAAACAAATGGAGCGCTTGGAAAGAGTCATTTACATTAATTATCTTCGCAATTATGCGAGTTATGATATAAATAATTGGGATTCCTGGATACCTTACGCGATGTTATTCTATAATACCACACCACATACCGTGACAAATTTCATGCCATATGAACTTTTATTCGGACATAAACCCCTCATACCATCGTCATTCATAAAGTCGGTACAACCTCTATATAATTATGACGATTACATAAAAGAATTAAATTATAGAATGCAAACATCAAATAAAATTGCAAAAGATAATATTATTAATGCTAAAGAAAATTCCAAAATGGTGTATGATAAAAATATAAATCCAACGAAATTTAAAGAAAGAGAACTACATAGTCTTACTAAAAAACGAAAATAGAAGAGGGAAGCTTTCTCCCCTGTGGTTAGGGCCATATAACGTTGAAAAAATAATTTCAGATGAAAATACGTTAATAAAAATTGGAAAATCGGAAACTTGGAAACACTATAATGGCCAATGAAAAAAAAAATTTAATATTAATATTAAGAAATAGGTTACTATTAAAATAAAATAAAGAATTTAGAATTTATTTAAAAAATTATATTTTTTTTGGTGAGCACAATTCAAATAAAAATAATTTGTATGTAATCAAATTAGTTTAAATATAAAAATGAATAAAAAATGAAAAAAATCTATGTAAGAAAAAAAATTATAATAATAATTTTGATTGAATAAACTTTTTTTGGGTGGAAAGGAGTGTTGTGTGACACTATTCATTTCACCTCAATTGGTATAAAATATGAAAGGGTAGTGTAACACAACCCTTAATATTTAAAATTAAGATAATTAAATCACAAATGATGTGATGATAAGAAAAATGTTTTTTAAGTTAATCAGTTGAATTCGAGCGTGCAACTAGCTAGAACGCATTTTTATGTAAATCTGACTAAGTCCATAAATAAAAATAAAATAATATTTAATAAAACATTAAATAAAATATTGAATTTATAATAGTTGTAATAAAAATATAAATACAAGAATAATAAAAATTGGTGGTTTTAATTCCTTAAAGAATAAATAAGGTCCATGTTTTGTTGGGCCGCTTTACTCGCCCACAACACTTGCTCACACTCCTTCAGAATATATTTATACTTATTCGATTCCTTAATTAAGTTGTTGTTGCCTGGCTGCTTAGAAAGTTTAGAACTAATTGTATTCGTTTTAAGGGATCTGGGGTCAACCACGGTTTTAGATTCATTTTTGATTTATTATTTGGAGTTGTAGTGACTGTTCTCGTACAAACACATAGCTGTATGTAGTTGTTAAGCTTAGTAATAAACATATTATAAGCAGAAGAAGTATCTGGTTCGCTATATACGCAATCCCAAGTTTCAATAAATAGAAGTTTATTTAGTGATTTATAATCAACTTTACTAGATACCCTCTTCATATTTGTAATCTTAGAAAACGTAATTTCAGTATTTATAAATAAAGAAGTTAGGTGGTGATATCTAATATTATATTTTGATACAGCGGCTTCGTAGGTAAGTAAACAATTAGGTGTTAGTATAATAAGAACATGATCAAGGCAAGATGACAACCCTTCTTTAAATCTAGTAGGCATATTAATTAGCCACTTAATTCCCAATAAAGCTAACAATATTAAATATTCAGTTTGTAACGGAATTTTCCTCAATAATGTCTGTATTAAAATCACCGACTAGAATTAGATTTGATCTATAAGCCCCTATTACGTTCAACATCTCTCGAAAAATATGTTCATGTCACCAAAATTAAACCTACAGAAACAAAAAAAAAAAAACACAGAAACTGTACGAGCCTAAGTTTAATTCCACATCTGTTCTTGACCACATCGCAGGACGTCATTTTAAAAGAATGTAGTTGGCAATCAATATCCTTACTAATAAAAGCCACAACTCCACCAGATCTGTACCCCCAGCACTATACCCGGCTACATTGTAAAATTCTAATTCATTGGATGATATCCATTCCTCACTTAGAAAAATTGGTTGCGGAAAATTGGTATAAGTTGCTAGGTTAGCAACAAATACATCGAAATTTTCTGAAATTGCTTAATATTAATTAAAAGTAAAGCATATAAATTAATTAATAATAAAAGATGAAAAAGGATTTATAGCTTATCAAGATCAGCTTCCGTTCACTAACCCGCATGCATATACCAGCATCAAAAATCCACATATGTTTATAATTTTTTGTTGTTTTGCTGTTATTGCTTCTTTGACTAGTTTATTTTGCGATGGGGATAGGTTATGATCTTATGATATATGAATATTCTATTCGTAGCATCAAATCCGCAATCCGCAGCTGTTAATATTTTCTTCTGTTTCATGGCATTTATGATTTTATCTTTTGTTATTTTACGCACAAATTTCACATATATTATTTGATGAACACTCTTATTTACTGCACAAGGTCGTTTGTTTTTATAAGTTTTAATGTAGCAATTATCAATGTCTTTAATGGTAATTGGTAATTTTAAGCCCGTTGAACACGAATCAATTTAATGCAGCTCCACATTTTCAGCTTTTAATTTTTCAACGTTAGCGAATACTGTCTCAATTTTGTCTAACCGAATATTTATCGTTTTAAGACTTTCCCCCATTTCGCTATGATATCCATGAAACTCAACCATCCAACAAATTATAACTGAAGATAAACATCAGTGTTTTTTGTATTTAATATTTTATTGCCATTTTGTTGCATTCTAGATATAGATATTCTCTGTTTCTCTTTAAATAAAGACATATTTCTAAAACGGCTTTCGATTTTTCGATTTTTAACGCATTTTGCAATGAATTTAAAGTATTTTTTGGTAAATTCTCGAATAATCTATCTCTAATCTTCTAAACTGTTTGAGTCTCATAAACGTAAAATAAAATTACAAAATTTCGAAAAATTTCAGATTGCCAAGCAAATCTCAAATTACTTCGCTATTTTGCATTACCTGAATAATCAAGAAAATTGTCTAAAATAAAGAAAATTTCGAACTATGGTATCAAACCAATAAATCCAGAGTACCAATGATGTACGGAAAGATATTGTTTTTTTTTGTGGTCAGCTTTGATAGTTGAACATTTTCACGCCTATATATTCTGCACATTTAGAATTACCTATTTTTCCAAATTATTGTCCTTCCTAGAATTTCACATGCGATTTTTCGCATCCTTGATTTATTGTCGTTTAGAGCTCTTGTATATTTTATTTTCAACCAATGCTTCGATGAACCTTACCATCGAGACAATAAAAGGATTACGTGGTACAACCTTCCATCTTCCGTTACACATAGTGATTGCCAAGTTAAGGTTCACTCTGTGTGAGTAGAACAGAGTCAGAATTAAATATTTTAGTTTAAGATAGATTATTTGCTGCTAACTATTCGCTTTCCCGCAACGTTGAGCAAATCGCATATATTTGGAAAGCGAAAGCCGAGCGCATATATAAATCTGACCAATCTAACGCATCATGAACATATTTCTGGAAAATATTTACGAGAAAATATTGGGAACATTGATCATTCTTTTTAGAAATTAGAGAATTTCTATTGACATTTTTCGCACCTTTTTTAAAATTTGTGGCAGCAAAGTTATAAGGCTGCAGGCCAAATCTAAGGTAAATCGTTTAATACAGTAAATTGTAATTTTAGTACAAATTTACCTCGAAGATCGTGCCATTTCTCTGGTAATTATAATTGTCAGAAATGGATTGAAATGTGAAATTAAATGGTTTATAAATACAAAACGAAAAGTCAAAAAATTTGTGGATACATTTGTTGTCACAACTCATAAAGTTTATAAAATATAAAAAATGGAGCAATTTCGTGGAGAACCTTTCATTACAATAAATTATTTTGCTGGAATTTTGTGAACCGCAGCCAAAGGTACATTATTGTTTGGGGGTAGTTTCGAATTGTTGCAATAAATTTTTAATAAAGCCATGGACGGGTGCCACGTCAAAATTAAGTGTCATCCCAATCAGAGAGACCAATACATTAACAGAAAGTTAAGTTATTTAATCCAACTTCAACCTGTTTGCGATGCAAACTATAACTTTATTAACATGTTTAGTGTTTATCCGGGATCGGTCCATGATCAACGTTAATTAATCAATAGTCGCTTATGCAGAATAGGTAGTTTTCCGCCGGAAGGAAAATATGGTCGGTTTAAACGATTATCAAAACGTGAAGAAAACGAGCAACAACAATCATTTACCCTTGTTCCTATGTTTTACCCTACTTTTTAGTAAAGTATTTCAATTTACCTAATATACTGTTTAAAGGTATGTAAAAATGGCATTTACGTCAGACTAGACGTGCAGCCTAAGTAGGTTTTACAAATTTGATTGATATATATTTGTTTATTTTGTCACTAATAGGTCAAATTGTGCCGAATTGAAGTAGCCTTTTCATACGGTTTCTGAAAAAATTGGTTTGCCATTGGATTAAATTCGTAATTAGCAATTTAAATCTCATTTACTTATTCTTTGTTTGGGCTTACGTAAATTTAGAATATGTGTTTTGAATGTACCTAACGCAATTTTTACTCGAACAATTACGATATAGATTAAATATTTTAATTAGTTTTTTATAATATGTATATTATATTAGAAACAGGTCAAAAACTTGTATGCCCCAACCCAAATATGTATGTTTAAAACATTTTCCAATTGAAAAAATCTAATTAACAACAAGCAACATTTTCCTTTAATCCTTTTAACTTTTGTTTAAGGAGAATTTATTAGAGGATTTTATGGAATTAAGTTAGTTTTACGTTATGTGTACATGATTCTTTAAACTTGACCTTTAATTTGGATAGACCGAACCAGATGTTTATTTTAGGAAGCTTAAAGCATTTTCAGAATATTTTCAATTCAAATATTTTCATTAGTTAGTGTAATCGGAAATTTTGTCAATTTGAAATTTGGTTTTTTACTTAATTATTAGATTTGTTACTTAAGATTTAGGAAGGAACTCTATAAAATGTCTATCCTCTAAGACACCGTAAACAATAAAACCTGTTTTTCAAATTTCATGGTTTCATGGTACCATATAATACTTTAGTGGATACTCTCATTGTATAAAACAGCTCTTTGTGTTTCATTAAAATTGAATTATTTTCCACAAAGCCATTGGAAACTAGGCAATTATCAAAAAGAAATTCAAGTAAGAGTTGAAGCTGACATAATTATCTTTAATTTTGTGATTATTTTATTTTTATACGATAATAATTGGCTAAATTTCTGTAATTTCAATTTTATATTTACTAATATTTACTAACGCGAATAAGAAAACCTACTTTACTTGAAAAAAAAAAAACAAAAATCACTTTCTATACGAAAAACTGTTAACGATTTTTAAATGTAGTTCGGATTTTGTCATAGGACCGGAAAAGACATTACTCAATGCTCAATAACGTTTTTTGGTTTTATTCAATTACAAATCTGAGATTACAAATTTCGAGGCTCCGGTGAATGTAACTTATGATATGATTTCAGCATTAATGACTAATTGCCTCCTTTTAAATAAATTCACCACCATGGGCAAGGTGGGCCCAATGTTGACAACTATTTGACGCCTATACTGTAAATGACAAATATTATCTTGTACTAAAATTAGATTAGACTGCAAATATTCGATAATTACATATCGGACTAGCGACTAAACCTACTTATCGAAAATTTACAAGCCATACATTAGAAACAAAATTAAAATCTTTAGAAAAAAAAAAACATAAAAATTGATTTCTTCAATTTTACAAGAATTTGAAATATCTTAGTGTATCCCATTCAGTTTTTATTGCTGAAAAATAATACTAAAACCAAATTAAAATTAATTTTGCTAGGTTTAACTATTATTCGAAAAGTTTAAAATACCATGTTGTCCCATATTTCGCTCAAACTTTTTCGGTAGACTTTTTATACAAATTTCTAATACATTAATGAATATGTCTGCAAAGTTTGGAGTCTAAGTCTAGTTATAAACGGGCAATGTTGGCAATTGAGTGATCCATTCTTGATCCTTAATCATGCTATTTGAACTTGAGTAGTTAGGTTAGGTTAGGTTAACGTGGCTGTCCTAAGGGACCGGCATAGACACAAAAATGGTCCGTAGCCATACCACATACCATTTTTTTCGGCTCTACCCACTGAACCATCCAGAGCTTACAATGAAGCGTTGAATACACCTGATGTCCATCCCATAGAGATCCGCCAGATCACTGAGGAGAGGAGCTGCTAAAAATGTCCTTCTGCTTAACGCTAGGCGAGGACAAGTGCAGAGTAAATGGAGTACAGTTTCTTTCTCCTCTACATCTTCTCAGTGCCCTGTAATAACCCTTACGACCATACTGATGTGTTGACAGCTGTGTAGTTCTTGCTTAATCCAGCCTTGGCCAAATCTGCCTAGTTATAACACACGAGGTATCATTGGACCATCTAAAGTTCGGTGCTCTCCTATCTTCTTCTCGAAGCAAGAGTTTGCATGTGGCGAACGGGTTTTCAACATTTACCTTACTTGGTAAAGTGAGGCAATTTATACCCTGGCAAGCGAGTTCATCTGCGTTTTCATTCCCCGCAACACTGAAGTGCCCTGGCACCCACGTTAAGTGGATGTTTAACTGATCTGCTATCTCGTTAAGAGGTAGCTCTGGGCTAAATTCGACGTAAGAAAATAAGCTCGAAGCGTTTTAGTAGCGGCCTTACTGTCCATAAAAATTCGAATATCCATTACAGATACTACATTATACATCAACCAATCCACGGCTTCAATTATCTCAATTAATTCAGCCTGAAAAATGCTGCAATAGTCCGGGAGACGAAATGAGAGGTTCATATTTAGTTTCTCACAGAAACAAGCAACCCTATCATCCATTTTTAAACCATCCATGAAGAAGTTCAAAACTTCAGGGTTCAACATCTCTTTACTCTTATGGCTGTGCTCGCGGCCATTTGAGTGCCCAGAATATCTAGGGGTACGAGATGAAAAAGAACCCCCAATGCCTGAGATAGATATTAGGTTTCCAACTAAGTTTGCTGTCCAAAACAACATCCAGGTATTTCGCTTTATCATTAAAGGTCAAGCTAATACCATTTAAAGTAAGAGAACTAATCTGAGGAAGTTTGTACTTCCTAGAGAAGAGGACCACATGTAGTACGTGATTTTTGCTTAGTTGAGATTTCGACCACCTAGCCGGTTCAATAGAGCCTCTAATGTGAGCTTCTATTTGTCTTTCCAGTATTTTTAATAGAATCGAGCATCAGCTTATTGGCCTAAGGTCTTTGGGATGGCAATTAGAACTTTTTACCTCAGTCCATTTCCTAGGAATGTGGTAAAGTTTGAGTCTGCCTCTGAAGATAACTTCAAGCCAGGGTAGAGCCAAGTAAATGGCTTGCTGACCATCCGCAGGAATAATGCTGTCAGCTCCAGCTGACTTTTATGGTTTAAGGCTGTTAATTGCTCACACTAACTTCCTCCTGCGTTTTATTCGACTTTCAACGCCTGAACGCATAAAAGCATTCGAAATTTCAGGCGCCAGTTCGGAGCACTCCGGAAGGTGGGTTATCAGTAGTAACTCCAAAGATTCAGCACTTGTCGTGGTCCAAGAACTATTCAGTCGATGAAGATGGAACGGGATGATAGCACTTGAAGCCAGTATTTTGCGTAGCCCAGCAGCCTCCGAGGACTCCTCTATTTTACTATAGTAGAGTCTTCAGTCACTTGTTTTGGTACTTCTTATTTCATATTTGAATGTTCTGAGGACTAGCTTATAGCAGCCCCAATCCGCAGCATTTCTCGTTTTCTTTTCTTTTCTAAAAAGCCTTTGGCATTTTTGACGAAATCTTTGGAGCTTTCGAGAAATTTCGACCACCAAGGTTACAAAGCTCTACTTAGAGGAGATGCTCCCAACATAACTACATGAAAAGCATCTGATAGCTTATGTACTAAGTCATCCAGCGCCTGTGTAGATTCAGAGGGTTTAGGAATCGGTACTGGCAATGAATTACCTAGAATGGTTCTGAAGGTGTCCCAGTTGGGTTTCCTCCTGTTTCTAAACATAGCCTAAACATTGTGGGTTCTGTAACCAGTTCATACTGAAGATAGCAGTAATCAGAAAAGGAATGGTCATCAGACACTTTCCAATTCACCAAACTATCCTTAATAAAATCTGAAACAAGCGTGATATCTAGCACCTCTAGTCAGTTTTTAGTTATAAAAGTGGGCTTACAGTTCACCTCTCTCGTTTGTACCCGTACTTCGCCATATTGTGTGGTGTAAGTTCACATCACTGCCCAGGATGACTCCAACTTTCCGCATTGAAGCATCCAATAAAACATCTCTAAGAATTGCGGGTGGTGTCTCATCACCTTCATACGGTAGATATGCTGAAATAAGCCGGAGATTTAAACTACCGATCTCAATGCCAGCCGCCATTATATCTGAGTTGCTGTAATTAAATAGCACAAACAACTTTAGATTAGTTTTAGCGAGAGTGCACGAACGAATCATACCTTCCTTCATGGAAAACATTACTTTATAGTTTCGTGCCCTTCATGGCTCCTGGATCAGGACAACATCAACTCCATCAGCTTCAATTTTGAGTAGAAGAGCGTGCTAGGTTGCCTTGAAGTGGTGTAAATTGATCTGTAGCAGCCTCAGCATCAATCTACACCATCGCCTCCAGTACCGCTGTGTCGGAATTCCCCGCCCAAATCCGATTCTGACATCAAGTCCTCCTGGAGTCCATATAGAGTCCCAAAGGGTCTTGACATCTCGGAATTTGGTACTCCGGGACCAGTTTTGCTACAACTTTTGTCCTTTCCCAAAGTGTTAGAGGAATAAGCTTTATGTGAGCTAATGTCCTTCTTATTTACTGATATTTGTGAACCAGACCTATAGGTCAACGCTCCCCCAGCAGTTGTTGTAATAGAGAGACCAGCAATATTTTTGCTTATGTTTTGATTCATAACTTGGCTTTCAGGGCGGGGCTTCGAAGCCCATGTCCCTTCAGCCGTATTTTCCGGGTATTTAAGAGTCCCGGCCTAGCGGAGATAAGAAAATATCGCCAACTATCTGGATATACCGTTGGAGATTGAGCTAGTTTTTAGACGGTGCCCCAGCCAGGTTGCTTAGCGCCGTGTTTTAGCCTACCTCTCCATTCATAGACACAGAGCGGCTAGTTGCCCTGTGGTTACCGCGTGGAGGTAATACAAACACCTGCGGAAGCTGCAAGATACGGAGCTGATAACTAGTATGAACTTGATTCCCTCAAACCGCTTCACACCTTGACCACCACTTGAGTAGTTACTATACTTATAATCTGTTGTTATTTCACCCTCATAATAAGGTCTTACTTGGTTTAGTGTTCAGCGTGGATGCGTTTGTGTCTGTTGTTTGGATTGGGGGATTATTTTATCGAGGTTCCTCGTCTAGATCCGTTCCATTCTACTAGACGGGATCACCTATGGAATGGTGTGAATCTTTTCCACAGCTAAAGCACTTGAGACGGGAGAGGCTATGTGTTGCGCATTACTGTTTCATTAATTAGTACATAGCAAATAGTTTAGAGATCGAGATAAGTGATAGAAATAATAATTAACAGAGTATATGAGGAAAATAAATTGGCGAATTGAATATCGTTTATCGAGTGAAGCTAGCTCGAAGCTGCTTTGACGAGTAATGACATATACCTTTACGAGATATTTTAAGATGAAGAAAATCTGAAATGGTACAGTACACATTGACAATCAAGCTGTTTCAGAGCAAAAATTTACCACACACATATTCTTGTGAACACAATATTCGTCGTCCGGGTGACAGTCCATTTCGAATTATTATTGTTCCCGTATTCTTGGAAGAAGAACGTAGAGCTGCTGTACACATAGATGTCAATTCTCTGGTTCTTAGAGTGGGGTAGACATAACATAATTTAATGCTCTAGCGCATGTTCAGATTCTCTTTCAGATATCTCAAAAACTATACATGATTGATTGATTGATTGTGAGTGTACGGCCTAGCATTATAGCAAGTCTCCCGGACTCCCGGGCACACACCGTACACCCGTTTAGATATCTCAAAAACTATACATGATTAGATAAAAAAACAATGAAGCAATTTTATATTAAATAGTCTATTAAATTTAAATTTGAAATAAAAAACAAAAATTATTAAGTGAGTATTTCGAGAAAAAATGAGTTTAATGAATTTTTTTATTATTTCTCGCACAATTTTTTTAATTCCACCAGTTATCTTAATTTTTAGAAGAGTTATTGGCATTTACATATTCAAGGTAGTGTGCCAACATAAAAATTTTGAAATGCAATTGAAGTGGGTAACAGTTTATTTCCGGGCATATGCCTAGTGGACTTTTTTTTTTTCATGATATTGATCCAGCTACACGCCCTACTCGTTTGGACTCGTACCTGTGGGACACCCTGTATAATATATGTATATATGTATATAATTTTGTATGTCAATGTAAAGAACACATGTTACAAAAAATTAAATCAAAACATTTTACCTGTTTTACTCGATCGGCAGCATAAACCAGATAAAAAAAAAATAATAATTAAAAATTGAGATTAGGCCCGATTCTGAAACTTTAAAATTCATGTTATGTTATTTTATTTCCCCATGTCCCATTTCGATTTGTATTGAAAAAACAAAAATAACATAACATAACATTTTGGAAGGCAGAACTTGGCCTATTGACTCTACAACAGTAACAGAGTTTCCCCGAATTATTTAAAAATCCAGGATTTACCGATTTAATCACGGTTTTTGTGCCATTCACACCGGCAGTATGATGCAAAAGCAATGAAGCAGCTTAATTTAATTTAATCTGCAATTCGTATATTTTAAGGGTAATTGCATTGAATCGCAAAAAGTCAAGATCTATACTTTAAAAGTATTTTGCTGTCTTCTAGGTTATTAAGGAGGTATGTTTCAGATATGGAAAAATGGTTTTGCATTAAACTTATGTAGGTGTAAAATATTTCCCTTTGTATTGCACTGTCGTTATGATTTATTTTAGAAGGTGACAAAACCAACATATAATTAAACGAAAAAAGGAAAATGTTTACCTTTATCATTTATGAATATTATTTATGTGATATGACAATCTTCGAAAGCAAACAGCGACACAAACAATTTTTTTCCTTCTTTATCGTCAATAAAATTTCCTTTGAAATATTTTCAAATTTGTTTTCACGTCTATCGCTTCATTATTTTTTTAGGCGTTTGTATGTTTCGTTACATATTCGGTACATACCCAAAAATATCTATTGACCGTAAAAAAATTGTGCTTTCTTTTCATGTTTAAAGTATTTTTATGTATTTTTCTCACAGCATATACTTTCTACCTATGACAGACACAGTTGTTTCCTTAAAAAAAAAAAAAATTCCGAGAAAATCTTGTCGTTTTGTTACTCTCCTACCGCGTTATATTGTCACTAGATTTTAACGACTCATAAATGATATTTTTCACAAAGTAAAAATATTCCCACCGAAACATAAACACACCTTTTATTCATCTACAAAGCTAAAGAGTAGACGATGGATATTGCTATGAGTACACTTACAAATACACACTCGTATCAATGTATAGTATAGAGCTTTCTAGCAGCTTTTGTCTGATATACGGTTTTGCACACATGATAAGCTAAACTAATGTGTAATTTTATAGTTTCTTAACAACATTAAACACAAAATAAATCTAACAAATCCTGCTTCTTCTACTTACTTCGTCTTCTAAGCTACATTCTTGAATTTTAATTATTTTTAGTTGAGATTTTGAAACTTTTGTTTTGTCTATGCAAATTATATTTTTCTCGAAACTACATATTTTCGTCTAAAATGTTAAGTAGATTTTAAAGAGATTTAAATATCTGTTATTTATATAATTTTCTTGCTTATTTTTGGGAAATTTTATTTTTAGCTATAATCTCGAAAATTTGAAATTGATTTGTTTCTCTGTCTTTTCCTGTATTTCGATCAATGGGTCTCATGTAGATATTAGTCACAGTCTAAACGATATAGGATTAACAATTGATGGAACTCGTTTATGGAATGAGCACATTAAAATTTTATGTAAAAGACTGAATTTTATTCTTTATGGGTTAAAAGTGGTTTTAGCAATTGTACTTCACGTTACAGATAATAATGCTATAAGATATATTTACGATCTCAAGTCTCTAGTCGTTCTTCGAGTCTGTTCTGAATTCTAACTTAGTTCAATATTAAAAAAAATAAAATTGGTATATTTTCAAGAGCCAAAATATCCTTTTGATAGTATTCGTGTCTGCTCCAGTTCGCGATAGCAATATTTGGAATTAAGTTACTTTAAAATCGAATATTGTCCATTTTTTGATTTAAAGAACGTAGATGATAAAAAAAAACTTTACTTGTTGTTTGTTAATAATTTTCTATTACTAAGATTAATTTTATTTTATTTTGCTTCAATTTTTTTAGTTTTGTTTTTATTTAATATGGTTATGATTTTTTGATTGAAAATGTGTAAACTTAAACAAACTGTTCACTTCATCTGTGAACATGGAATTACGTATTTTCTTTAAATATACATTAAAGATTATAACATTTTGCTTAGCTTACAATTCAAGTAAATTAACATGTGTCACAAATTTACTTTTCTTCGTATGCATACAATATTACTTCCTATCCGTATGCATATAATATTACTTCCTGTCGAGTACAACAACAACATCTGTATTCAAATGATTCTAATTACATGAATATCATATATTATAGCATATAAACAACATTATAAAAACTAATTATTAAGCATTTCATGAATTTGTATATAAACTCGAAATTAATTAATAATAAACCAGAATAAACTTAATCACCAAACGTGTAGTTTCTAATTCTCCGTTTAATTAAACCCCACCAGCGGTAATTTAATTAGACAAATTCGTTAATCAAGCAAACGCTTAGCCTTACAACCTAAGCACAGTATTTGCTGGATTAACATTGGTCCTTCGAGCCATTAAAACTGGCAACAACCAAATACGTCAATCAACAACCGACGGGATATTTATCAAATACGTCAATCAACAACCGACGGGATATCTATCAAATACGTCAATCAACAACCGACGGGATATTTATCAAATACGTCAATCAACAACCGGCGGGATATCTATCAAATACGTCAATCAACAACCGGCGGATATCCAAACAACTGCACCGTGAAGCAGACACCCGTTGTTCCACTAACTAGCCGCAACTTAGTCAATTACAACTATAGGCATGGAACAGCTATTGCAGAAACAAAAGCAAAAGACAGAAGAAATAGAGCAGCTCATCACAAACTATAAAAACGATGGAGCAATACGAAAAACGAAGACTTATCTGGAGAAAAAAATAGCAGCTTTGAAGAAGATATACAAAGAGTACATCGATGACGACAATTTAATCAGAGAACTCCAACCACCACTGAAGTCAACAGATCAGTACTACAAGGATAGGCAAAATGTGGCAGATAATTACCAAAAAATTATGGAGGAAATGCGACAACGCCTAAACGATCCGGGGCTGCTATCCACACCACTTCCAACAGCAGATGCAGCAATCAATTTCAAAGAACTCAGCATCACCCCAGCTATAGAGATCAACAACACTGACCCAGAGACATCAACAAGCGAATTCAGGCATAGTCCATTACACGAGACGTCAAAAATTGAGTCAAACCTTGAATTCAGACAATCGCCAAAATTCAAACAACAATTAAAACAACAAGACATCAAAATGAGGAGCTTATACAAAGAGATAAGGTCCACAAAAAATAAATTGGAACAAGGAGAAGCTGAAGCATCATTGAATTTATCACTAACTCACATGGAGAGAATGATGAATCAAGTATCAGATCTTCACGACAACATATGCCTGGAGGCGACTGAGGATGATGAAACAACAACAAAATACTTCATAGATGAATACTACGACACAATACGAAAAGCGTATGACGAAATAGTAGTAGAGGTGATCATGAAGAACAAACAATATAAAGCCGGCAGTAATCGACCGGCAGAAATTAAGCTTCCCGAAATACAAATACCCCACTTTAATGGAGAATACATGAAATGGATGGCATTTCATGATGTCTTTGAACAACTAGTGCACAACAATCAAGCACTTAACAACACACACAAGATTAATTATCTAAAGACCTATATTGGAGGTCAAGCAGCCAGGCTGATAAATCACCTACAATCCGTGGGAGAAAACTATGAACCCGCATGGGACATAATCAAAACAAGATACGATAATCGCAGGATGAACGTAAACAAATACATTCATACCTTGATGGCACAACCAACAATAAATACCGAATCCGCACCAGCCATAAGAGGATTATACGACACGACCAGAGAATGTTTACATGCAATCAAGCACCTAGGAATCAACACTGATTCTTGGGATCAAATAGTGATATACGTATTGGCCAAAAAACTGGATCACGAATCCCTGAGAGCATACGAGATGTCACTAGAGAATCCAAGAGAAATTCAAACTCTTGAAAATTTCATGAAGTTCCTTGAATCGCGTTTTACGTCATTAGAAGCAGTTTATCGAGAAAAATCTTCAAGCTATCGTAAACCAGCAACTACTACAAAAACATCTCTATTGACAACGAATCCAACCAAAGCCTGCGTTGTCTGCAACCAAAGCCATCATCTTGCAGATTGTTCTAAATTTAAAGCAATGAACATTCTTGACAAAAATCAGCTGGTATCATTATTGTAACTATGTAGAAGGTGTCTTAAAAGCGACCAATTCCAAGTGGCAAGTTGACGAAGCGAATTATTCTCTCCACGACTGCTAAGCTATTTGATCCATTAGGATGGCTAGCACCAGTAATAATAACACCAAAGATAATGTTACAAAAAATGTGGCTCATGGGTCTCACATGGGATGAACCGGTTCCTGAAGCCATAGGTCAACAATGGTTAAACTTTAAAGACAAACTACAGCTTCTCAGTGACATAAAAGTTCCAAGATGGATAAATTACACAAGCCTATGCCGCCTGCGTCTACCTAAAAGTAATCAATAAAGAAAGTGAAGTGAGCATCAACCGTATAGCAGCCAAAACAAGAGTCGCGCCAACGAAATCAAAAGTAACATTACCAAGGCTGGAACTAAATGGCACTCTCTTATTGGCTAAACTTCTTAATGAAGTAAAACAAGCATTAGAAATACAGCAAGCAACAACTATCGCATGGACCGATTCAACCATAGTGCTGTCATGGATACAAGGAGATATTCAGAAATATAAAACTTATGTTGCCAACAGAGTATCGGAGATTAGGAATTTTACCGAACCACATCAATGGCGCCACATCAAATCAGGCGACAACCCAGCTGATTCCGCGAGCCGCGGAATAACGGTTGATGAACTGATAAATCATAAGCTCTGGTGGTCAGGACCACATTGGCTCAAAATCAAGCACGAATACCCGCCAAACATACAAAACTGTCTTGAACCAGAAAAACAACAACCAACAGAACTAAAAAATATCAACTTCACTACCATCACAGAGGATGATGACAAGATAGTTCACTTGATAAATAAAATATCCAGTTTCACTAAACTAAAACGGATTGTTAGAACTGTAATAAATTTTATAAAAAGGTGTAGAAAAATCAAGATCAACAAATATGATCTAAATGAGGCTGAGAAGATTATCGTGAAGCATACACAACGAAATTATTACAACACGGAAATAACTCAGCTAATGAAAAACAATCCAATAGATAAGAAAAGCAAGTTATTGTCATTAAATCCATTTCTGGATCCAGAGGGAATTCTACGAGTAGGGGGCAGGCTGCAAAAATCATTTTTAAGCTACGAAGAGAAACATCCAGCCATTCTTCCTGCCCACCACAGGATTTTTTTTTTTTTTTTTTTTTTTTTTTTAATTTAAAATAAATTTTATTTATTTATTTTATGTAATTACAATCTAGTCTCCTGGACTAATTAGCAATTTGTTTCTGACTTAATTTACTAACTTAAATTAATCTATGGCTTCTTCCCATTGGCATTCCATAGTGTTTGGTAAATTGATGTAAACCACATCTTTGTTGTGGATTTTAGATCAGCATAATGCTGCTTAAACTAACAATCACACCAGCTCAAAAGGTTTGGTTCTTTTAAGTCTGCGAACTAAATTCGTGATGCTTAGGAGCTGAGTTGCCTCAATGTTCACATGTTGGCGGAGCCTTTCTTCATGTCTCCGTGCTTTTTCCTGGATTTCATTTAAGATGAGGTTCATTTTAAGGTCCCTATGAAGGTCATTGTTCCTAACATACCAAGGTGCATCAACGATGTTCCTTAATACCATATTCTGAAATCTTTGGATGATATTTACGTTGCTCTGTTTGGTGCAACCCCATAGCTGAATACCATAAGTCCAAATCGGTTTCAATATTTGCTTATAAAGTAGAAGCTTGTTCTATGTTGATAAAGAAGAGTTCCTTCCCATCAGCCAATACATTTTTCTGTATTTAAGTCTTAATTCTTCACTTTTCTTCTTGACGTGTGCTTTCCATCGTAGTTTAGCATCCAGGGTCATGTCGAGATACTTAGCTGTGTTCGCATGCGGTATTATTTCCCGATTTATGGTAATCGGAATATGTTCGATTCGTCTGTTTGTAAAGTTGATGTGAACTGATTTAGCTTCATTTAGTTTTATTCTCCATCTTTTTGTCCATTTATATATTTGAGTTATAGCTGATTGTAACTTCTGTGTTGATTCTTCGTTGCTTTTTCCAACAGCTAAGATCGCCGTATCATCTGCAAAAGTTGCCACTGTGTTGTTTTCTAATGTAGGAAGATCATAAGTATATAGTAGGTATAAAATTGGCCCTAATACACTGCCCTGTGGAACTCCTGCATTGATTTCTTTCAATTCAGAAAATGTATCATCTAACTTAATCCTGAAGAACCTATCTTTCAAGTATGATTCTAGTATCTTAGCAAATTGCATTGGTAGAAGATTCCTTAACTTGTGGTTAAGTCCTTCATGCCACACTCTATCAAACGCTTGTGCAACGTCTAGAAATACTGTTGAACAGACTTTTTTCTCCTCTAATGCTTTCTCAATTATACTGGTTATTCTGTGTACTTGATCAATTGTTGAGTGTTGGTTGCGAAAACCGAACTGATGATTTGGGATCAAGTTTTTACTCTTGATTATCGGATTTAATCTTTTTACCAGAAGCTTCTCAAAGAGTTTGGACATGACTGGCAATAGCGAAATTGGCCTATAAGACGATGTTATGTGTGGTGGTTTCCCAGGTTTTGGGATCATAATTACTTCTGCAATTTTCCATAAGCTTGGTACACATTTGATTCTAAATGCTGCATTTATAAGATTGGTGAGTTTCACCAGAGCTTTCCTTGGCAGTTCTTTTAAGATTTCTGCAGTAATAAGATCGTACCCAGGAGCTTTTTTCGTATTCATATTAGCTGTTATCTCACGCATGACTTCTTTTGGTGTTGTGGGTAGGATTTCTTTACTTTCTTGCACAGCTTGTTCAGTTATTATCTCGGCTTCCAACGTTTGGTCTTCATGTGGCTGGAATATTTTTTCGAGGTGTTCGGCAAATTCTCGAGCTTTGTCTTCATTATTTCTAGCCCATTTCTCACCTGCTATTTTTATTGGGGGAATCTGCATTATTGGTCTTTTGATTCTTTTGGTTGCTTTCCAAAGAGAATAATCAGTACTGTTATCATTAGTTAATTTTCTTAAATAGTTGCTGATTGATTCATCTTTCAATTCTTTGATCTCTCTTCTTAATTGTTGAGTGAGGTTGTTCAAATGAGTTTTATCTTGGGGGGCCCTTGTTTGTTGCCATACTCTTCTCGCTCTTCTTTTTTCTGCGAGGAGTTCCCTAATTTCTATAGGGTAATTGTTTCCCTTGATTTTCGTTTTAATTTCAGGAGTATTTTCCCAAGCTGATTGCTGTATATCGTTTACAAATTTGTGAACTTCTTTTTCTAATTGTTCTTCAGTCTTTAATGGAACCATTAAGTTAATTTTTTCTTCTAGCGATAGTCTAAAGCATGCCCAATTAGTGTGATTATTTACTAGGAAAGGGTTTCTTTCTTTCTGAATGATTTTTTCACTTAACGTTAGAAGTATTGGTGAATGATCAGAGTTTAAGTCGTGGCGTTCATCTACTTGTACATAATTTACAGATATGTTCTTTATTATAAAGAAATCAATCAGATCTGGCACTTTGTTTGGATCAGTTGGCCAGTAGGTTGGTTTTTCAGTTGAGAGGGCTTCACAACTGCATTTTCTGATAGCTTTTAGGAGTTCTTTACCCTTAGTTGTTGTTAATCTGGATCCCCAGTGGACATTTTTTGCATTAAAGTCTCCTCCAAGTACAAATCGTTTTCCTAATTTACTGAGGAACTCGAGATAATCTTTTTCTTTCATTGAGTGCTTCGGTGGGCAGTAAATACTAGCAATACAAATATAACTACTTTTGGATTTGACAATAACAGCAGTTGCTTGTATTTCTTCCGTTTCATATTTTAACTCCTCATAGTGATGAATATTATTTCTAATTATAACAGCACTACCTCCTTTAGCAGTGTTTCCAGGGTGAATAGTGTGATATATTTGAAAATTTTTAAATTTTATGTTTGATTGTCTAGTGAAGTGTGTTTCCGTGATGAGACATACATCGATTTTTTCTGTGTCCAGGACCACTTGCAGTTCTTGTTGATGTTGCATCAGTCCATTGGCATTCCAACATAAAATTCTAAGATCTTGGGCCATTTTTCTGTTTAGGGATGGCTCCCTTAGTGCTGTACTCTAGTTTCTGTAATCGCTCATCAAATGTATTTAGTCTGCTTAAAATTAATTTAAGTGTTTGACTTATATCGTCATTTTGAGCAGTTTTTCCTGGATTTCCGTTGCTCATCATTACTTGAGCATAAGTAATTTTAACAAATTGTCCTTGAGTAGTTCCCGACACTCTACGATTTACTTCTGGTCGGTTCATCTTAACCGCTTGTTTCCTGAATGAACTTGGATTTTTAGCAATCACGTTCTTATTTTTGATATTTTGCAGTTCAATAGCAACGCTGCATCCTCTGTAGTTAGCCGGATGGTTTTCTCCACAGTGAACGCATTTAGGTTGAACATTTTGGGCTTTTACACAATCTTTGGTATGATGTTTACCTAAACATTTGACACACCTAGGTTCCCTGTTGCAATATTTTTGTGTATGTCCATAGGCTTGACATTGTTTACATTGTGGTATAAGCTTAGACCTTCTTAGAGGCTGAATAACCACTTTGCACCCCAAAATGTACTTAATTTGATAAATTTTTTCGATATCTTCATCAGTATCGAAGGTCAACATAAACATGTTGAGAGGTACTTTGCCTCTCCGTTTTAGCTTAATCGATGCTTCAGTTGCCTTAAATCCTTTTGCTTTCAGGTCATCAATTATTTTATCTGGTTTACACGTAGAGTGTAAGTTTTTAGCCATGACCCTAATTGGTCTGGTTTGTTTATCTTCAAACGTGTGCCAAGCACGTTTTTCTTCATTTAACATTTTTGTCAATTTTCTGTATGTTTCAGCATCTTCTAAGTTTATTTTGATGGTGTTTCCATTCATCACCTTTGCATTAAACTTATCAGTAGCAGTTATGGTTTTTATTTTTTCATAGAGTACATCGTAGTCTTTGACTTCATCTATTACTATTGGTGGTGGTGGAGGTATTTTTTTTGGTTGTTTCTGGATAATATTTGGAACATTATCCTTTAATTGAGGTGGGGAGGGCGTATTATTCCGTCTCCTTTTTTTTCTCCCACCTTTAACTCTAATCCACTCAGTTTCTCGAGCCAGTTCTTCTTCATCCGTATGATACTCTTGTGGAGTTGTATTCTGGTTAGGAGTAGAACCGATGTCCTCCTTTGGCTTAAGAGCTTTAACTTCGTTTTCAAGCGTCTTCATACGCTCCTGCATCCATGCAATTGTAACATTCAGTTGCTTATTTATATTGTTGGCTTCAACTAATGCATTATTAGCTTTACACAGTTCATTGTGAAGCTTTTCTTCGTTTGTAAAACGATTGTTGTGGCTGCTGGCTCAATGGAGGGACTACCGCCTCTTTTCGGAGAATACGCGACTTTGTTACTCCTCTGGAAGGGATGTGAATTATCCTTTTCTATTTCACTCAAATGAGCTTGTTTATTCACCAACATGTATTGGGATTGGTTAAAATAATTGTAGTATAGCAATGGCTGGTCTCCCCCAGAATCCATGAGACCGACCTCCGAAGAGGGTGGATTTACCTGAGCAACAGGTGTACCACCTGGGGTATTAGTTTCCTTATTTGTTCTGCTCATTGCTCATTTATAGTGTATTGCACTCGCCTCTAGTATTTCGCCGATGCTTCACATCGTTGCCCGGGTGTTACCACGTGGAGGTATACTAGACACATTTGGTGGTTTCTACATAGTTGCAGCGTTGGAATATAGACCACGAGATACATGGCTATAGACGGTCAACCCCTACCCTATTGAGACGCACCAAACACCCCCACCACCAATTGAGTAAAAGCTTAATCAATCATGCACATTTGAAAATGATGCATGGTGGGATCGAACTCACCCTCTCCTTCATCCGGAAAAAGTATTGGATTATAAGAGGCAGAACGACAACTAAATCAGTAATTTCAAAATGCATTGTATGCCACAGATTCAAAATCAAGCCAGGAAGTAACCAGTTGATGGGAAACCTACCATACGCACAGGTTCAGCCAACAAGACCATTTACGCATACCGAAGTGGATTATGCAGGTCCCGTGCAAATAAAAACAACCAAAGGCAGAGGAGGTAAAACTTACAAGGCATATACATTGCAATCTTCATTTGCTTATCAACCAAAGCAATACATGTAGAAACAGTAACGGATCTCACCACAGAAGCATTTATTGCGGCCCTTAAAAGGTTCACATCCAGGCGTGGATTATGTACTCACATATATAGTGACAACGGTACGAATTTTGTTGGAGCTAATAATCAGCTAAAAAGGATACAAAAAACAGCTAACAGAGGGAATAACTTGGCATTTTCAACCACCTGCATCATCCCATTTTGGTGGGCTATGGGAAGCTGGTGTCAAATCAGTGAAGACCCACCTAAAAAAGATCATGGGAAATGCAACGCTCACCTATGAAGAATTAACAACACTGTTAAATCAAATAGAGGCCATTCTAAATTCAAGGCCAATATGTCCAATGTCCAGTGATATAGCAGACCTTGAAGTTCTAACACATGGCCATTTTTTAATCGGCTCATCACTAACTGCAGTGCCAGAAGAAAATCTAGCAGATTCAAACATACATCGCTTGTCAAGATGGCAGATGCTACAAAAACTGAAACAAGATTTTTGGAAAAAATGGAGTAACGAATATTTGCGAAGACTACAACAACGACCAAAATGGCTACAATCAAGGCCACAAATACAAGTGGGCAATCTTGTGCTCTTAATTGAAGACAATCTACCTCCCACAAAATGGGTAAGAGGTAGAATTGTTGAAACACACCCGGGACCAGACGGATTGGTTCGCGTAGTTTCAATACGTGGCCCGGGAAATGCTCTCTATAAAAGAGCAATTACCAAAGTATCCGTTCTACCAGTAGACGAACCATAAGCAACAGATCAACACGGTATGGTCACAGATGTTTCAAACCAGAAGGAAACACAAAACCCACCACAGAGACGAGTAACCAGAGCAAGCACAAAATCAAATCTCCTGCTGTACACGCTGTCAATATTCTGTATATTAGGAATGGTGGTATCAGAAACAACATCCAGTTACAACATATCCAAGTTCTCGTCTCATCCGGGCATCTACTTTGACAAAATTGGTCAAAGCAGTTTAATCAATGGAGAATGGCCACTAATAACATACTTCAATCTAACAGTATATTGGACCGAGCTCAACCATTTGGAAAAATCCACTCGGCAGCTAAATGAATTATGCAAAAATACAACACACTCCAAGTCTACATATACACATATGATACACTGTGGATTAATTTCATCCCAAATGCGGAACCTCTACATCGACTTAGAAGAGCAAAACGAAATACTGAATATGTTGGGAAGAAATGAAAGAGCCCGTCAAAAAAGATCACCGTTTGACTTCGTTGGTACCATCGCCAATTAGCTATTTGGCGTACTTGATCAACGTGCCGGAAATTCCTACAAAGAAAGCATAGCAAAGCTTAATCTAAACCAACAACATCACCAGAAACTTTTACAGCAATAGATATCTATAATAGAAACGACAGTGAACATCATCAAGCGCGACCACGAAGAAACAAATCAAAGATTCGAAGCTCTTAAACAAATAATAACAGACCTCATATTTCATGAAGAATTCACTGACATTGCTCTTCACACAATGTTGGAAATGATGAAACTCCGCACATTCCAATCAGCAGTACTCGATACCATAACGGAAGTACACCAAGGCAAACTTAGTCCACTCATATTAACACCACACCAACTTCAGGAGCAAACCAGACAGATAGTCGATAATCTCAAACCAAGCCAAGACATACCATTTCGTAATAGAGATATAGCTCATATATATAAAATCACCACGGTCAAAACCATAAAAATTCAGGAAATCATAATCTTCGAGGTTAAAATCCCGTTGGTACAGAGAACCCGATACACCTTATATAACATAATACCGGTGCCCACGCTACATCAAAGAAAGTATGTGTATATTCAGCCGTCCTCAAGTTATTTGATGGTAACAAGTCATCAGGATAAATACATGTCACTCTCTACTCATGAATTCAACGCTTGCACTCATCTAAATGGAGAATATCTCTGCAACACACGTCAGCCGCTGTATGACTACAGCTCCAATGAAAGCATATGTGAAATGCAGTTACTCAAACAGGATGGCGAAATACCAACAAGCTGCCAGATACTTCAAAGAGCAATCACCACTATTTGGATTCCTCTACACAGATACAACGCATGGATCTTTGTAACTAGCTCAAGAACAACTTGCAATGTAATTTGCGAACATGAAATTGATGGCACATTTGAAACCACAACCACATCCATTCATGGTGAGGGAATCCTGGAGCTGCATGCAAACTGCATCCTCAAAGGTGATACATTTACAGTGTCAGGATACAAAACATTCAGCAGCAAGTACAAATTTTCCTTTTTGCCGTCATTCAACCTGAGCGAGATGATAAATGTTACAGACATCATAAACCACACATCAACTTCGAAATTTCCAGGAATCGAGGCAATTGAGGCCGTCATTCAAGACCAAAAGAGGTCACTAATGACATCAGAAGCAAAGGTTAACATACACGATTACCATCACTATGCAGCAATTTATCTAGTAATACCAGCGGCTCTCTTTATCATCGCTTGCTGTATATTCAGAAGAATGAATTTGCTAGCACATCAACACCCGGCTCAACCTCTGGAACCACTCCCTCATGTTTAATACCAACAACTTGTAGCAGCGCCATATTCTGTAAAATACATAGCGGACATCTAAAGAATTATGCGCGACACATACAGAGGATCCGCATTACAAACAACCAGATAAAAGGCTTAATGTAGCCCGGGAGTATGTTCACTTCATCTGTGAACATAGAATTACGTATTTTCTTTAAATATACATTAAAGATTATAACATTTTGCTTAGTTTACAATTCAAGTAAATTAACATGTGTCACAAATTTACTTTTCTTCGTATGTATACAATATTACTTCCTATCCGTATTCATATAATATTACTTCCTCTCGAGTACAACAACAACATCTGTATTCAAATGATTCTAATTACATGAATATCATATATTATAGCATATAAACAACATTATAAAAACTAATTATTAAGCATTTCATGAATTTGTATATAAACTCGAAATTAATTAATAATAAACCAGAATAAACTTAATCACCAAACGTGTAGTTTCTAATTCTCCGTTTAATTAAACCCCACCAGCGGTAATTTAATTAGACAAATTCGTTAATCAAGCAAACGCCTAGCCTTACAACCTAAGCACAGTATTTGCTGGATTAACACAAACTCAAAATAAGTAAATAAAAATTTAAACTAACGACTATAATTAAAAATTACAAATTAAAATTTAAAAACTAAGAATTAAAATTTTAAATTCTAAATAGCAAGTCTACACTACAACAAACTAAAAATTAAAAATAAAGAATTAAAAATTGCAAATTGTAAACTAGAAATAAAATCAAAGAACTACTAATTAAAAATTAACAAAAACTACCAGTGGAATTTAAAATTAAAAAGCAGAAATTAAAACTACAAATTACAATTAAAAACTATACATTATAAATTTTTTTTAAAAATTACACAAATAACAAATTGAAGTTACTAATTAAAAATTAAAAACTTACAAATAAAAAATTACACATATAACAAATTATAAACGACAATTACAAATTAAATTTAAAATTACAAGTTATCATTTAAAAATTATAAATTTCCAATTTAAAATTAATAATTACACATTACAAATTATGAATTACAACATTAAATTACAAATTATAAATTTATAAATTACAAAGTAGAACGGTGAATGTGCACAAATGAATGAACCATGGTCCAATTAGTGTGAACTATAATGATATGAAAATCATATGAAAGGCCTTACTGAGTTCACAAATTTTTACTGAAGGACTTAGGAGCCAACTGCCAGGAGAAAGGAATTTATAATAAAACAAAATTTTTCAATTTTAATTGAAAAAAATTTGCCTTATAGTAACAATATTTTACAAAAATTTTTTTTTTTTTTTTTAGAAGATCGATCTCGGATTGACTCCTTCGGTTCTTTTTTAACAACTATTATTTATTCTTAAAATTACACTATTTATATCTGTTTCAGATGCGGTGTTATTTAGCTCCTCCTTTTTATGAACTGTATACATTTAATTTAATTGTTTATTATTTATTCCCTTCTACTTTGTTAATATTATGTTTGATGAGGTCATAGATTTTATTGGTTTTTGTATTGATTTTATCATTCAACAAGTTGTTGTTGTCTTTGTTTTTATGTATTTCTAATTCCTCTAGCCTATTTAGTGTTTGTCCTTTTTTAATTCTATGTAATATTTTCAGGTTTGAATCGAAATATGTATACGTATGTTTCTCTGATTTTATGTGTTGTGCGTAATTGGATTTGGGTTCTGCTTTTCTAATATCGCTAATGTGTTCTTTGAATCTCTTTTCGAATGATCGGCCAGTTTGACCAACGTAGAATTTGGGACAATTATTGCATTTAATTTTGTATACCCCAGTAACTGTTGGTTGTCCTTGTTTTAGTATTTTAGTTTTTGTTCTATTTTATTGTTGGTTTTGTAAGCAGTCTTGTATCCTAGCCTATTGAATGTTCTGTGTATTTTGTTGCTTGTGATTTTGTTATATTCTACACTGACGTATTTTTTATTTTCGTTTCTCTGTAGTGGGGTTAATCTGGTCATTGTTAGTTGGTTAAGTTTCATTTTAATTCTATTGTTAATTTTGTCTATTAAAGTTGATTTGTATCCGTTTCTATTTGGTATATGTTTAATAATGTTTAGTTCGTTATCGTAGTCGTCTTTGCACATTGGTATATTGTTAAGTCTGTGTATCATGTGGTTGTAAGCTTCCAAAAATACATATGTAAAAATAATATTCCATTACGACCAATAGTGTCGACCATAAATTCTCCGGCTTACAATTTATCAAAATTTTGTTGTAATATTTTGAAACCTTTAATAAAAATAAGTACATATAATATAAAAAATTCGTTTGTATTTAAAGATACAATTAAAAATCGATAATAATGATGTGTTAGCTTCTTGGGATGTGGTGTCATTATTTACTAATATACCATTAGATGTCGCAAAATTAGCAATTAGTGAAAGGTGGAATGAAATTGAGATAGACTGTAAGTTGACGAAGGTCGAATTTATGAATATTTTGGACACATTCGTTTCGGACAACAATTATTTCAAATATCAAGATGTTTTTTATAAACAAAAATATTTGGCTTAGCGATGGGTAATCCTTTGTCTCCAATTTTAGCGGATATAGTTTTAGAAAAATTATTTAGTCAAAAATTACCTTTACTTAATAAACAACCAACATTCATTTTCAAATATGTTAACAATATTTTGGCCACTACACAATCAAATATTGACAATATCAAAATTCTATTTAATTCATTTCATAATAAACTTAAATTCACTGTTAAAAATGAAGATAATAACAAATCTCTCTCGTTCTTAGACGTAAAATTATACAGAATAAATCAAGGTATTAAAACAGAATGGTACAAAAAAGGAATTCATTCAATTCAAAGCGGCAAATTCATTATTATATTTTATTTCGGTTCATCCATATAAAATGAAAATAAATGTGGCACATTCGTTTATAAAAAGAGTAGTTTACCTGACGGACATTGAATTTAGACATAATAATTTGAAAAAAGCAAAAAACATTTTAATAAAGAATAATTATCCCATAGAATTGATTAATAAATTGATTATAAAAACATTGTACACATACAAAAATAAAAAACCGGCCAATGAACAAACAAAATTCGGATCAATTACACATATACCTCATTTGACGGATAAAATTACAAAAATATTAAAACAGAATTCGGAACAACCAGTTTTGGCAAACAAAATCATAAATAAAGCAAGTGACGATTACACTAAATTAAAAGATAAAATTCCAAGTGAACAAAAAAACGGACTAATTTATAAAATTCCTTGTAAAAATTGTGACTCATGTTACGTTGGAGAAACCAGTAAAACCAAAATCGAAAGAGTAAATCAACATAAAAAAGACGTAGACAATATTAAAAAATACCCGGACAGAACACATTCATATTACAGAACAGCTTTGGTTAAACATACTTTTGAAAAGAAACATGACTTTGATTTTGATAATTCGGTTACATTGGATTATGAACAAAAGAAAAATAAAAGATGATTCAAAGAAGCTTGCCATATATGGAAATCAAAAAATCCGGTTAATTATAAAGTAGATATAAATAGGTTAGAAGCAAATTATAAAAATATAATTCAAAATTACGTGTGATTTGGTATATATGTACATAGTTTCTAATTCATTTTGTTCCAATTTAATTTCCATCAATTAAAAAAATCTACGTAGTTATATCAAAAAGTTTTAGCTATTATTGCTGTGTTTCTTATTTAAATCCGTAGATCGAGCAGATTTTGAAATCTGAAATCAGATCGATTTGGTGGATCTGAAATAAAAAACAGGTTTCAGATTTTTTAGATCAAAAAATTGTTCAACTCATTATTTAATAAAACAATTTTTCTTCGTCCACATAAGAATTAAAATTTCATTCTATTTTCATTTTAATAACGTTTTGCAAAAAAATTAAGTGATGAGAATGACATCTTTCTATGCGTTAATGTATGTATTTGAATTACGTGAAGTTAGCTAAACTAAAACTAATCTGAGAAATCGGAATATTTTTACAAATCAAAAAAATCAATCTAATCAATCTGAAAAAAAATAAGAAACAACGTTTTAGTACTCAAATCAATCAGATTGATTAGATCAGAAATAAGAAACACAGCATATGACGGTTTATTTACTATAATCAGCTGTGTATAGAAAATAATAAATCAAGTATTCAGGTCAAGGACATTTGCAAAATAAAAACGTTTTCGTTGTCATTTGGAATAATTTTTCTGAATGGTTTTTCGTTTTTGTAAAGGAGAAAAAATTTAGTGTCTTATAAAAAAATAAAAAATAAGAACAATTTGTTATTTGTATGTATAATTATTGTATATATATTTTGGTTAATTTGTTATATAGTATAATATATAAATAATTTTTTTAAAAATTGTCAATTACATAGTTCCCTTGAAAATGATGTAAAACATCGAAAATTTGGGATAACAATAAAAAAACTTTGAATTTATAAAAAAGTTTTTTAAAAAATTAGTCTATAATTTAGCCGAAGAATTATATAAAATAAACAAAAAATGTAACACCCATATCACGAGCCTACAAAAATATTCACACTACAACTTATACTCAAACATAAACCAACACACAAACTTATAAGTACTTTGGAAAAACTACAGGAATACAAAAATGCTACAATTTCAATCCATCAATCAAAGCGGTTTGGCAGCAGCAAAAAAAATTTGTCAAATTTAAAGGTATCAAATGATAATTCAATGAACGCGTATAATATCAATCTATTAACATGTCAAACACAATACTGAGTACTATATTTAGGAAAATCATTTCCTGCTAAATTGGAAGTTCGTAAATATCGGTAAATATGATGTGTTCTCTATTTCACACCTCGTCAGTAGATAAATTTTTAAAACACAGAAGCGCTTTAAATTATTCCATATATATTTACATATAAATAGAACTTGTAATAAGTGCTACAAATTGCAATAAAAAATAAATTATGTTAATATTTTTTTTTTTTGAGCAAACATGAGGAACTAGTTGGTATGATGAAAAAATCAGGGAAGTAAACGTACGTTTACACTTCCTTGAATCATCTGTAGCGCAGTGAAAGATAAAAATATTTTTCCATTATTTTTTTTCTTTCAGAATGAAAGATCTAAAGCAGTTTTCAATTTTCGAATTAATAAAAGGATCAGTTATCCCCAGTGCTAAAAACAGATTTAAGCGTATAAAACCACTCACAAAATACATTATGTAAAATCGACAGTAATTTATTTCATCCGTAATACATTCATATATTTACATATATGTAAGCACCAAAGCACTAAAATAATGTTCCCATCACTGATTTGGTTTAAGTAAACCCTACTACAAAAAATTAACACTCTGCATAATAATACATATAAGTAATAATCATATCAAACATAAATGTATGATGAAACATTTTTTTTATTAGGTCCCCCAGCAGAGAGAACTTAAAAGCATTAAGGATATACTACGATTTTGTATGTATATTCGTTCGGGTAGTATAAAAACATTATGCTTGAACTGTTTGGGTCCCAAAAATAATGAGATATGTATGGCTACGGATCGGAAATTCTTGACAAACACACACACATACAGATGTATGTATATACATTTCACAAATTATAAAAATTACATTTCACAGGTTTGTTTTTTTTTATCCCAGATTACACCCCAAGGAATATTTTCATTTTTATGATTATTTTTTATTTGGTTTTAAAATAATTTTTGATATAAGGACATTATATTCTTATTTAAATAATGTAGGCACGAGCACACATATTTAAAATAAAAAATTATGTTAATTTAAATTGTGATAATTATAGAAAACATACCTAAAATTTAATGTGTATTGTGTATACCATAATAACACACAAGTGATAAATGTATACGACTATATATGCAAATAAATTTAATGTATGGTTCAAAATTTCTAATTATATATTCTTGTAAGATCCTAAACATTTATTGGCCTCCTCGCTCAACAACATAGCCAAAAATGGAATGATACGAGGTAGCAGGAATATTAATTAATATACAAAAACAGCTTCATGTCAAAAAATTAATTCAGAACATTTCAGTTTGGTTGGTACACTCATTATATGTTGTACATACATAATCAGTCTGTGTACAATGTACAATGTATAAAATACGTTGTGTTTCTTAGAATCGAGTTACGTTTTAAAAGTACCTGACTACTAGTTATTTAAAATGCATTATTACAATATTCAGTTTACCGTCTTCACCTAATAATTTTTTGTCTAACTGAAAATAAATTTAACTCAAGGAAATTTTGGGAGTGGATGACGGAAAGTTAATTTGACAATCCGTCGCAAAAGAATTAATTTGTCAAATCGCCTTTTTGGATTATTTGAGGTACACATGATTACATACCAATTGAACTACAAGAAATTCGAATTTGCTGTTAAAAACCGGCTATCTTCACTAATAAGGAATCCATTTAGTAATAATTTTATTTACATAAGTCCATAAATGAGGGGTCTGGAAGCAAACACAAACATATGGGCAATTTTAAGAATTTTTAGGTAACAAGAAAAACTGATATTTAAATAAAACTGAAAATGTAAAATTTTTAGTTTAATTTTGGAAATTCTCGTCCTCCAACTGACAATGACAATACTCTTCAATTTGCGTAAGGAATTCTCCATCTGTCGAAATGTCTTCCCTATCAACACAATTTTTGTAAAAAAGTCCGAAAATTTTTGCGGTTTTACTAAATTACACAGTGGTACAACTTTTGATTTTATTAATGATAGATTGAATGATGGGTGACGTTATACATGTACAATTGCCGAGAGTAGTTAGCTTTCTGGAATTTTAGACATCAGCTAGTTTTTCTCACAGTCAAACGAGAAGATCATAATTTTAAGATCCTCAGCTTTAAGCATCCGGTAGAAAGCGGATAGCTTAAGAAGATGGATTCTACTGCACTAACTCAATACGTACATTTTCTGACGGACATTTGATTTTCCAATTATTTCTGAGATGAGTGGTCCCTACTCCTTCTATCTTATAGAACAGTGCCATCTGTATGATGTCTGGATGTCTGAATATCTATACCCATGGTATCTCGAGAACGGCTTTTCCGATTTGGAATTTTTTTCGCCAATCTGTTTCTATGGCCAAGGTGGAGATTTGGAAAGCTTCTGGGATCTGTATATCAAGAGGGTTGGGTACCTGCCATACAAATTGAACAAAACCCCCTGGTTATAGAAATATTTACCAATTTGTTATGTATGCTGGTTTGAATATTGTGTTGGGCATTGAGTTTGGGGTTAAGTTCAAGGTTAAGTTAGAAGTGAATATGCGGGTTGAGTTGAAGTTGAATTGGAGTTGAGTTGGAGTTGAGTTAAAATATAGTGAGCAGTTGACCAATTTTTTATGTATACCGGTTTGAGGATTGAATTGAAAGAGAGTTTGCCGTTGAGTTGAGGATTGAGCTGAAGGAGTTGAGGATTGAGCTTGAGTTATGGTTGGATTAGTGTTTAGTGAACAGTTGAGCAATCTATATAAGTGAATGTTTGTATGTATTTACAGCATATGTGTAAAATATTGAAAGAAATCCACACGCCTTGATCGATTTGAACCAAACTGTACACAAATATTGTTTAAGACTTAAGAAATGCCACTGTTAATATCTCAAAACTCAAATTGAACCTTTTACATTTCAAATTAAACCTTTAAAAAAAAAAAAATTTAATGGCCTAGGAAGACATACATATGTATATATGTAGGTAGTAGATATTTTCACAACAAAATAAAATAAAGTAGCCTAGGCGGTTTTTTAATTTTTTCCGTATTCGGCTCAAGCTGCATACATGCTATACATTTCTAGTGAAAAAATGTACACCACGAAGTCAGCTGTATGAGTTGAATTATATCCAACTAGAACAAAAAGTTCACCAGGGTAACCAATTTTAACTAAAAATTGTACTATTTTGCTAACTTCGTGGTGTACATTTTTTCACCAGAATTAGAGCATGTACGAACCTTCACGTGTATGCGTGGATTTTGTGTTGATTTTAGGTTAGATTTATTTGACTTTTCCGTAATAGAATTTCTATTCAATTTTTCGCTTACTCCAGCTTGAACCAACATCAATATCAATAAAAAGTATACAATTAAAAAATGGCGGACATACAATTTTTCGGTACTGTTTTTCACGTTTTTTTCGCTCTTTAAAGTGCTATAAAAAACAGCTAATATTATCTGCATTTAGGTATATCCTCCTTTATTGAACAAGTATTAGGGATTATTGTTTTTTTATTTTCACTATAAATTATTTATAGTTAGAAAGATTATTCTGTTAGTTGTCTATTGTTATCATAAACCTAATTTTTTTGAAAAATGGACTTATACCACCGTCAAAAATATCAGCTCAAATATTAATGTAGAATGCACACTACCACGCAAACTCTATTTTCGAGTAAAAAAGTGGGTCGAATTATTATGTCTTAACTTTTTTTATGAAATTTATTTCAGTCAAACGGTTTGGGGAATATATTCTGCACATAATAGCCTATCAAAAATGAAACAAAAAAACAATTGAATTTTCGGCAAGCCGCCTAGAACCTTTTTCAACCTTCCAGAATCTTATGTAGTTTTAGAACGGTGTACTTTTGTGCTAGCCTTATCTTCATCGTATGACACATAGCACTAATCACATAATTTAAACTATTGACTACCTAGGTGTCTGTAATCCATGCAAGATTAATGGTGTTCTATTACTTTTATCTTGGAATACCTATGAGAACGCTTCTAACCTGTGCTGATTAGTTTAAGGCATGTTAAATTTAGTGATTAAGTTGTTGTCATTCAGAAACACCTGAGAAAGTTGACTGGATTTCGGAAACTTCAAGCATCGAACGACGCGTAGTCTAGAAATTGTGTTGTCATGTCCCAACTAATTTATCGTATATTACTAACAAAAAGATTTACTGAAATTTAAGTTAAGTAGTAATAAAAATTGTAATCGGATGCCGAGATTTTGATTTATTTAAGTTGGATCCTATTAATTAAGTAGCAAATAATTAGCGATAATGGGTTAATACTGATTTTGTTTAAGAGATTCCCGAGGAATTTAATTCAGCTTCCAAAAATTTCGAATATCCAACGGATAATTCAATTTTGAATTAATTATGTTTACGATTTTAGAAGTGCTCGGAAATCTGATTCAGCAAACTAATAAATGTTTTTTTCAGAATGCGAATGGTGTTACTAACTATTGGTATTGACCTTACTTAGATATCTGTAAATTTGTTGGTATCAATTTCTATCATTACTAACCAAACCTATCCAAATTCTCTTTTCGTTGTGTGTAACAAGGTGTATGGGTGAGGACCGGCCATATCCGAGAGGTCTTGCTTAAAGCTTTATCAAACACTCCAATCAATCAATCAATTAAGTATACGTTTTATTAATATTTTATTACGGCATAGATATAATTAAATGTTGGATACATTTCCCACAGGTGTCGGACACTGTCTAAAGGCATTGATTGTCCCTTGCTTTGTTATGGGGGTTTTGTAGTACGCAGAAACGGTAGAATTAGTACACAGATTCGGATGACTTTTTCTAATGATGAGCACAAAGAACAAGCCGCAGGGAGATACGCTACCGCCTTTGCAGCTGCTACGATTTTACGGTGAACATAGCGCCAATGTCTAATAAAATCACTCTATTTCATTTAGTTTAGAATTATCAATGGCGAGAAAGCGACGTCATTTTCCTTTGTCCAGTGAGTTTACCGTGACCATACACTATAGTCTAAGTATGGAATCTTCAAGAAGATTGCCGTGTATATGTACGTGGCAGGTTTAGGTGATTAGCTTAACAGAACTGTAAATTGCTTAATGCTCAGCAAGATATGGCTGTAGTGACGTATAATCGTTTGCATTTCTCGACGCCAACAAATAAAATAATAAATTTCAATTTTTAATATTATAATTAATGTCAGTAAAGTTCGTCCTCCAAACCTAAAACAGAATAATTTATTGACATTTTAAACAAAAATAGCGAACAACAGTCGTCTTTCTGCAAGAGTTTCTGAATATATACTCATATAAATCTTTTGCGAGTCTCGTTCGGGCGCGGCTACAAAGGGGGGGGGGGGGGGGGCGATCGCCTTGGATTTGTATTGTTGACAGTAGACCTGAAAATTAGATCATGGCTTTTATATACTCAAACATTTAGTCTCAAAGAAACAACGGCATTTCGTTTGGGGCCTTGTTATGTACACTGCAGTTCACTTGAATAGGAACGACGGTTTTTGATTTTTCAAGATTGTCTTTTACAGGATTAGCACTTGTTCAAAATTACAAAATTTTTAAATAAAAAGAAATTAGTAGGCCACAAGAATTTTATTTTATTTTGTTTTTTCTTAAAATGTGTGATTTTTGTTTGTTTCACTTGAATAGAAACGACCATAATTATCAATAAATTTGAAGTGTTAGCAACTTAAACTTAACTTAAATTATTTTTTTTTTAAAAACGTTACCAATTTAACATAAAAAAATAAAAATATGGGTCGAGGGAAAAAAACTTAGTAAGGAAGAAATAGCCCAAACTTCAAGTACTACACAGCGAAAATTATTCTCTGCAAGCAATTGCAGATAAAATATCAAGAAGTAAGACTGTAATATTCAATTTTACAAAAAATCCAAGTAAATATGGCTTAAACAACAAAGGCCGAATTGTTGAGGCCACATCTGCAGCCGATAAGCCGGCTATACTAAGGACAGCATCCAATTGCGCACTATCTTGTGCACAAATTAAAGCAAAAGTTGGTGTGGAGGCGAACCGAATAACAGTATCTAGAGTGATTAAAAAATCAGATCACCTTATTCGAAGAAAGCTTCAAAAAAAACCACCTCTAAATCAGGAGAGGAAACAGAAAAGGTTGGATTTCTCGAGGCAACATATGACATGGGCTGAAAAATGGAAACGTGTCGTTTTTTCTGATGAAAAGAAATTTAAGCTCGATGCCCCCCGATGGGTTTAATTATTATTTTCACGACCTTCGAAAAGAGGAAAAGTTCTTAACAAAACACCATAGCTGGGAAGGAGGCGTCATGGTGTGGGGGCGGTATCATTTTATGGTCCGGGAGATTTGTCATTTCCAACCGGAAAAATGACCGCAGCAGATTTCCTAGATTCAATGATACTTTTGGGCCATTGCCATGGATATACATATCAGCAAGATAATGCCCCTATCCATACGGCTAATATAATTAAAACATGGATATCTCAGCAAAACGTAGAACTTTTGCCATGGCCACCGTATTCTCCCGATCTTAATATCATGGAAAACGTGTGGGGTTGGCTGTCTCGGAAAGTTTACGAAGGTGGTCGACAATTCGATAATAAAGAAAGCCTTATTAAGGCGATAAATGGGCCGGTAGTACGCATTACTAAAACCATGTAATGGCCGGTAGTACGCATTACTAAAACCATGTAAACTAAATTAATTTTTAATAACAAATTGAACTCAATTGTATTTATGTCAGCAAAATAACATTTTATTAAGATTAGTTAATCGTTCTTATTCAAGTGAACATTCAAATTGACCATTTTCTTAGAAAAAACAAGAAAGCAAAATTAATCAAAAAAATAAATTTGTTTTTCCTTTAATATTTACTGCTTAATCAGAACTTATAATCCTGTAAAAGACAATCTTGAAAAAGTTGGATCGATTTCGAAATATTTCAAAAAAACTGTCGTTCCTATTCAAGTGAACTGCAGTGTATATACAGCAATGCAATACATTAAAAAAAAATCAAAGATTACGAAACTTTGTGAGTGTATGACTTACCTATATTCTACATAAATATTTTATAAAATATTTGGAATATAATTACTTACGTTTTATAATACCGTAAACTAATATTTTTTAGTAGAATGTGTGTATATATGTATGTACATATAGTAGACTAAACAACGCAAACCTGTAGTGAAGTAAGTATTGTTATATTTCTGGAGTGTAATTATAATTGCCTTAATCAAAAGTAATATTATTTGTGGGACGATTTAGTTTATTATCATTAACTATTTGCTAGGAGTAAGCATATACCTCAAACATGAGTAAGCGTAAATCTGAAAATCAAAAAATTGATCATTTTAAAAAAAAAAAAAAAGGAATATTGTATCTGTACCTACACAACTGCCGTCTACATCCACTTCAAGCGAAGCAGTGATTGAAGTTGGCAATATACTTGAATCCAATCAGAAAAATATCTCTATTCAAAGTATTACAATTGAACCACTTATTGATAAATTTGATGTAGGTCAGTATATTAAAAATAACAGTTCTAAAAGTTGATGATTACACAAAATATAACCTAATTAAAAATCCTTGGGTACCTCCCGATTACAAATTCCCTTTCTCTGAACATAATAAAAAATGTAAAATCGAAAAGCGGTTCCTTAACCATAACCATTTAACTGAATTCCCTTTGCTGGTGTATTCTGATATTCAAAAAGGTTTGTTCTGCTAATATTGCCCGTTTTTTACTGAATCAAATCTAGTTGGAATGCATAAAACAGTTGCTCTCAAAAAATTTGTAACCGAACCTATAATAGCCGCATTTCTTGACGTTTGATCTGATCCGGATCAGATCATGTCTCATGAAACGACACAAAAATGCGTAAAACAAACAAACACCAAAATTCAATTTTTTTGTCTCGTTTCGTTTTGAATGCCTCTTCATACTCGTACTATATTCATTATAAGTCGTGTTTTCCATGAGAACTGCACTAGAACTCGATAAATTTTAAATTCCATTTATTCTAAGTAAACAGAAAAATAAATTAAATCTTAAAGTGATAATGTGTAGTGCATTTCACATAAATACACATTTTAAGTTGTTACGGCATTAAACAATGACAATTATAGCTTATTTTTTAGTTACACTGGATAAACCCATGAATTTATCGAGTGTAGTTGCGTGTAATGACGTCAGCAAAAAATAAGGAAATATTGATGAAATAACTGAAGGGGGGAATTTTTAAACTTAAAATATGTAATTATATCAAATACACTACACATTCGCGCTTTATGAATTTTTTTTTTTTTCGTTTTACATAGAATAAAAGGAATTTAAAGTTTATCGAGTTCTAGTGCAGTTCTCATGGAAAACACGGCTATTGTCTTTGTCTTTACAAAATATTGTTCAACTACAAAATATTGTTCAACTATTTTTAGATCACCATTTGTGATCCAAAACGAATGTTGGATCAAATGTTGTTGTTGCTTCACATGTAAATTTTAATCTGATCCAGATCACTATGCGTCAAGAAATGCAGCTAATATCATTTGCAAAATTGTGTGGTAAAAACGGATCTTTAAACATCCAGAATGAAAGTAAATATCACTCTGAAGCCATACAATCTAGCAAATTACTTTTAAAATGTTATGAAACTCCGACACTTGACATAAGAAATCAAGTTGGTTCCCATCGAAACCGAACATCGCATTTCGCGGCCATAGGGATGATGGTGATTAAAAACTCAACGATGTAATGAGGGAAATTTCCGTGATTTCTTAAAGTACAGAGTTCATGCCGGTGATAAGGAATTAGAGGAGCATCTTAAAACCTGTAATTCAAGGGCGACATATATCAGCAAAACTACATAAAACGAGCTCGTAAACTGCTGTGGTGCAGAAATATTATCAGTTATCAAAAAAAGAATAGATTCGTCAGAATTCTACAGCATAATATTTGATGAAACCACCGATATATCACATATATCATAGATGTCAATCGTTATCCGTTACGTTTATAATTGTAGTATTTACGAAGATTTTGTTACATTCTTAGATTGTCATGGAAAAAATTACAACACCGGACATTTATTTTCCGATGAAGAACCAGTTCTCACTGGAAAGATGATTGGTGAAACAGTCTTAAATTTTCTGAAAGAAAACTTTTTTATTACTTCGAATTGCAAAGGAATACTATATGTACTGATGGCTGCAGTGTTAAGACATCAGTTCAGAAAGGAGCGGTTGCTGAAATACAGAATGAGTTGCCACATGCTGTTCAGTGTCATTGCAATAATCACGCCCTTAATATTAGTATGTATTAGCAAATCATCAAATGTACAGTCTATCAGAAATTCTGTTGGAACAATGAAAGAAATAATTAATTTCTTTAATTCGTCATCCAAACGAAATTTCGTTCTTAAAAATATTTTAAGTAAACAGCTCAGGTCTTTATGTGAAACACGGTGGGTAGAGCGACACGATTCTGTAATATTATTTAAATCGTCGTTTTCACAAATCATTTATTTATTTATTTATTTATCAACAACATGGAATAAAGCATATAGCTTTTCTATTCCAACTATTATCTAGTTACAATAGTGTACAGTATAAACAAACAAAAATAATAAATATAACATATAAACAAACACTAATTAGAAATTAAAGCCTTAATGATAATATCAAAGCGGAAAGAGTCTGAATCATCTCGGAAAGCTAAAGGATTTATTTTATGTCGAGTTTATTGTAGCTCTATTTTGTTTAGCTTATAGTTAAACTATTACTCTTCCGTTTAGTAAATTATTGCAAAAAGTTAATTTAGATAAACTATCAGCCAAAAATGTATTGTTATATTGCTTAGCAACTTTAAAAGATCAAAGAAAGAATAGTGAAGCCGTGTTTTCTACCATTTTTAAAGAAGCGAGTGACTTAATGGAAGAATTAGACGTTGACATTGCGTTGCCAAGACTTGCTAAAAGACAAAAAAAATAGATAATAATATTTTAGTTTGTTTTTATTTATATTATTTATTTTATTGTGTTTTTTTTTTTTTTCAAAAACCAGGGAGAATCCTGACGTTACAGAGCCGATCGATTATTATAGAGTTAGAACTTATATTCCAATGTTAGAGTCTATTATAGAAGATATTAAAACCAGATTTGGAAACGACAGTTTAAGTATATTGGATTTAGGAATAGCAATACCATCCAATATTAAAAAAAATTCTTCAAAAACGCTACAAACTTTAACTGAATCTGTATTCACCAAGTTTAAATTTTTTTTTTAAGAAAAGAAATATTTCTATTGAAATCTTATTAGGCGAAGTTCAAATATGGCAACAGATATGGCAACGTGAAAAACAAAATAATCGATTCGTACCAACTGACGCATTAGCCTCGCTTGCCAACTGTGATGCAGAAGCTTTGCCTGCCATTCATAATATTTTAATTATGTTATCAACGTATCCTGTAAGTGTTGCATGCGCTGAAAGAAGTTTCTCGACCTTATGGAGATTTAAAACATGGATTCGATCAACCATGACCGAAAATCGATTGATAGGACTGGCACTTTTACATATCCACAGCGATATTGTAAATGAAATAAAACCTTCGGTTATCATCGACCGTTTCGCCAATAAATCAAATAGGCGAATTGAATTTGTACTGTAGCTGTACCTATCTTTTTAATAAAGTTGCTGGAACTAATTAATTTTTTTATTCTGTTTATCCTATAATTTATATAGATCTTCCTAAAAATAACTGTTTTGTTAACGCTATAATTTCTATATTCGCCCCTCTCTGCAGCTCCATCTGGATCCGCGCCTGGTCTCGTTGTTTTTTTAATGTACAAGCCCAAAATGTTATTGAAAAATTTAAAATATGCATGAAGATGTTAAACAAACCAAACGAAAAGTAAATAAGCTGATTTTATGTACTAATTATCAATATATTGACCTTAATTTGTCCTATTTAGATACTGTCTTTTAGAAGCTGGCTCGGTCGATTCGATTTTAAAATTTAGGTTTGATAGGCAAATGAACTTAAAAAAATCATTTCAGAACATAACAAAAGTAAATAAGCACCAAAATTTGAAACACCGAATTAAGTCCGAGGGAACAATTTCCCCTAAAAATGTTTGTATGGCGAAATTAATTCATCCTCAATATGAACCAAGTCTGCGATATCAAACTTCTTTAAAATGAATAAATTTTGTTCGGGTATAATTCAATTTTCAAAAGCTTACCGGCTCGTGATAAAGTTTAATTCAGTCCAAGAAAGGCCAAAAATTTGAATTTCTCAACGAGATATATGCGTTCGGTTACGTACCATTTTAAGACTCATTTATTGTGATCCCGAGACCCGCACCATCTAGTTTAACTGATGCAGACCTAAAATTGTACAAAATTCATTACTTTGAAGGTGAAATTTAATATTTTTATTAAAACGACCGTCAACTCTTAAAGTTGTTTACGGTTTGGTAAAGCTCTCATGAACTAAATATGAAATTGGAACTTTTCAACAATGTAAAACACGTACGTACAAACATACATTATATGAAATGATAAATTAATCTTTATTGGGTTGGCTGTTGAGTTCATGATAAATTGGTTAAGGTGATGATTATTAATTTTATTTTATTTGACATACATACTCGTACATAACAATAAACCATCCACATAACTATATACAAACCGTAAAATTTCACAAAAAGCTTTTTCATTGTTTCGCAATACACATACAGCATACAAACACATACATTATTTTAATAATGCTGGTTGTAATTTAGGAGATGTATGTGGGTTTTTTATGTACATTTTACAACTTTGTCAATTTATAGAGATAAAATGCTCTAGTTTCTTACGTATACATTTAAGAAGATTGTAACAGAAAAATAAGATTTATATTCAAGTTTGGCATTGTCAATTTGGCTGTTGTCTTTGAATATCTTCAAAAATATTTCAAAAATGTACATATATACAGATTTATAAAAATCGAAAAAATTTGAATTTGATAATCTAAAATGAGAAAAGTTTAATGAAATTTTTTTTGTTGCTTATTATTCTTAATATTACTATTGCCATTATTTTTTATTATTATTAACTTTGTTTTATCGTCCAACAAAATTGCAAAATCTTTAATTTGAAAAAAATTTAGTTAATCGATTTTTGGTCGGATATAATATGATAATCGATTAAATTAATGATCTTATTTGTTGGTCTTCTTGTATATTTTATATAATTCTTCGGCTAAATTATAGACCAATTTTTTAAAAAAACTTTTTTACAAATTCAAAGTTTTTTTATTGTTATCCCAAATTTTCGATGTTTTACATCATTTTCAAGGGAACTATGTAATTGACAATTTTTAAAAAATTATTTATATACTATACTATATAACAAATTAACCAAAATATATATATACAATAATTATACATACAATAACAAATTGTTCTTATTTTTTATTTTTTTTATTTTTTTATAAGACACTAAATTTTTTCTCCTTTACAAAAACGAAAACCATTCAGAAAAATTATTCCAAATGACACTAACGAAAACGTTTTTATTTTGCAAATGTCCTTGACCTGTATACTTGATTTATTATTTTCTATACACAGCTGATTATAGTAAACAAACCGTCATAATAGCTAAAACTTTTTTGAAAAACTACGTAGATTTTTTGATTGATGGAAATTAAATTGGAACAAAATGAATTAGAAACTATGTATATACCAAATCACACGTAATTTTGAATTATATTTTTATAATTTGCTTGTAACTATTTATATCTACTTTATAATTAACCGGATTTTTTGATTTCCATATATGGCAAGCTTCTTTGAACCATCTTTTATTTTTCTTTTGTTCATAATCCAATGTAACCGAATTATCAAAATCAAAGTCATGTTTCTTTTCAAAAGTATGTTTAACCAAAGCTGTTCTGTAATGTGAATGTGTTCTGTCCGGGTATTTTTTAATATTCTCTACGTTTTTTTTATGTTGATTTACTCTTTCGATTTTGGTCTTACTGGTTTCTCCAACGTAACATGAGTCACAATTTTTACAAGGAATTTTATAAATTAGTCCGTTTTTTTGTTCACTTGGAATTTTATCTTTTAATTTAGTGTAATCGTCACTTGCTTTATTTATGATTTTGTTTGCCAAAACTAGTTGTTCCGAATTTTGTTTTAATATTTTTGTAATTTTATCCGTCAAATGAGGTATATATGTAATTGATCCGAATTTTATTTGTTCATTGGCCGGTTTTATATTTTTGTACGTGTACAATGTTTTTATAATCAATTTATTAATCAATTCTATGGGATAATTATTCTTTATTAAAATGTTTTTTGCTTTTTTCAAATTATTATGTCTAAATTCAATGTCCGTCAGGTAAACTACTCTTTTTATAAACGAATGTGCCACATTTATTTTCATTTTATATGGATGAACCGAAATAAAATTTAATAATGAATTTGCCGCTATTTCTTTTTTGTACCATTCTGTTTTAATGCCTTGATTTTTTCTGTATAATTTTACGTCTAAGAACGAAAGAGATTTGTTATTATCTTCATTTTCAATTGTGAATTTAAGTTTATTATGAAATGAATTAAATAGAATTTTGATATTGTCAATATTTGATTGTGTAGTGGCCAAAATAATGTCGTCAACGTATTTGAAAATAAATGTTGGTTGTTTATTAAGTAAAGGTAATTTTTGACTAAATAATTTTTCTAAAACTATATCCGCTAAAATTGGAGACAAAGGATTACCCATCGCTAAGCCAAATTTTTGTTTATAAAAAACGTCTTGATATTTGAAATAATTGTTGTCCGAAACGCATGTGTCCAAAATATTCATAAATTCGTCCTTCGTCAAATTACAATCTGCCTCAATTTCATTCCACCTTTCACTAATCGCTAATTTTGCGACATCTAATGGTATATTAGTAAATAATGACACCACATCCAAAGAAGCTAACACATCATTATTATCAATTTTTAAATTTTTAATTGTATCTTTAAATACAAAGGAATTTTTTATATTATATGTACTAATTTTTGTTAAAGGTTTCAAAATATTACAACAAAATTTTGATAAATTGTAAGCCGGAGAATTTATGGTCGACACTATTGGTCGTAATGGAATATTATTTTTATGTATTTTTGGGAGTCCATAAATTCTGGGAGGTAATGGATTGTTAATTTTTAAATGTAATTTTTCTTGATTATTTATTAAATTTTTATTTTTTAGATTCTCTATAATTTTGAAACATTTTTTGTTAATTATTTTAGTCGGGTCATTGTCTAATATTTCATACGTGTCCACGTCATTCAAAAGTTCAGTCATTTTATTTTTGTAATCTGTTAGGTACATTAAAACTGTCTTGTTGCCTTTGTCAGATTTAGTTAAACATACATTCTGATTATCTTTTAGAAATTGTTTTGTCACATTTTGGCCGTTAATTAAAATTTTATTTGTTTTAGAAATTATCGGCTTATTCTTTAAAGTTTGTGTTATTTCATGTGTTATTTTGGCTCTTTTTTCGTCAATACGATTTTTATCATCTAATGATAAAATATTTTCTATGTCAGCCAACATATCAATAATTGGAATTTTATTAGATCTAATCGGAAAACTTTTGGGCCAAATTTCAGTTTTCCGATTAGATCTAATAAAATTCCAATTATTGATATGTTGGCTGACATAGAAAATATTTTATCATTAGATGATAAAAATCGTATTGACGAAAAAAGAGCCAAAATAACACATGAAATAACACAAACTTTAAAGAATAAGCCGATAATTTCTAAAACAAATAAAATTTTAATTAACGGCCAAAATGTGACAAAACAATTTCTAAAAGATAATCAGAATGTATGTTTAACTAAATCTGACAAAGGCAACAAGACAGTTTTAATGTACCTAACAGATTACAAAAATAAAATGACTGAACTTTTGAATGACGTGGACACGTATGAAATATTAGACAATGACCCGACTAAAATAATTAACAAAAAATGTTTCAAAATTATAGAGAATCTAAAAAATAAAAATTTAATAAATAATCAAGAAAAATTACATTTAAAAATTAACAATCCATTACCTCCCAGAATTTATGGACTCCCAAAAATACATAAAAATAATATTCCATTACGACCAATAGTGTCGACCATAAATTCTCCGGCTTACAATTTATCAAAATTTTGTTGTAATATTTTGAAACCTTTAACAAAAATTAGTACATATAATATAAAAAATTCCTTTGTATTTAAAGATACAATTAAAAATTTAAAAATTGATAATAATGATGTGTTAGCTTCTTTGGATGTGGTGTCATTATTTACTAATATACCATTAGATGTCGCAAAATTAGCGATTAGTGAAAGGTGGAATGAAATTGAGGCAGATTGTAATTTGACGAAGGACGAATTTATGAATATTTTGGACACATGCGTTTCGGACAACAATTATTTCAAATATCAAGACGTTTTTTATAAACAAAAATTTGGCTTAGCGATGGGTAATCCTTTGTCTCCAATTTTAGCGGATATAGTTTTAGAAAAATTATTTAGTCAAAAATTACCTTTACTTAATAAACAACCAACATTTATTTTCAAATACGTTGACGACATTATTTTGGCCACTACACAATCAAATATTGACAATATCAAAATTCTATTTAATTCATTTCATAATAAACTTAAATTCACAATTGAAAATGAAGATAATAACAAATCTCTTTCGTTCTTAGACGTAAAATTATACAGAAAAAATCAAGGCATTAAAACAGAATGGTACAAAAAAGAAATAGCGGCAAATTCATTATTAAATTTTATTTCGGTTCATCCATATAAAATGAAAATAAATGTGGCACATTCGTTTATAAAAAGAGTAGTTTACCTGACGGACATTGAATTTAGACATAATAATTTGAAAAAAGCAAAAAACATTTTAATAAAGAATAATTATCCCATAGAATTGATTAATAAATTGATTATAAAAACATTGTACACGTACAAAAATATAAAACCGGCCAATGAACAAATAAAATTCGGATCAATTACATATATACCTCATTTGACGGATAAAATTACAAAAATATTAAAACAAAATTCGGAACAACTAGTTTTGGCAAACAAAATCATAAATAAAGCAAGTGACGATTACACTAAATTAAAAGATAAAATTCCAAGTGAACAAAAAAACGGACTAATTTATAAAATTCCTTGTAAAAATTGTGACTCATGTTACGTTGGAGAAACCAGTAAGACCAAAATCGAAAGAGTAAATCAACATAAAAAAGACGTAGAGAATATTAAAAAATACCCGGACAGAACACATTCACATTACAGAACAGCTTTGGTTAAACATACTTTTGAAAAGAAACATGACTTTGATTTTGATAATTCGGTTACATTGGATTATGAACAAAAGAAAAATAAAAGATGGTTCAAAGAAGCTTGCCATATATGGAAATCAAAAAATCCGGTTAATTATAAAGTAGATATAAATAGGTTACAAGCAAATTATAAAAATATAATTCAAAATTACGTGTGATTTGGTATATACATAGTTTCTAATTCATTTTGTTCCAATTTAATTTCCATCAATCAAAAAATCTACGTAGTTTTTCAAAAAAGTTTTAGCTATTATGACGGTTTGTTTACTATAATCAGCTGTGTATAGAAAATAATAAATCAAGTATACAGGTCAAGGACATTTGCAAAATAAAAACGTTTTCGTTAGTGTCATTTGGAATAATTTTTCTGAATGGTTTTCGTTTTTGTAAAGGAGAAAAAATTTAGTGTCTTATAAAAAAATAAAAAAAATAAAAAATAAGAACAATTTGTTATTGTATGTATAATTATTGTATATATATATTTTGGTTAATTTGTTATATAGTATAGTATATAAATAATTTTTTAAAAATTGTCAATTACATAGTTCCCTTGAAAATGATGTAAAACATCGAAAATTTGGGATAACAATAAAAAAACTTTGAATTTGTAAAAAAGTTTTTTTAAAAAATTGGTCTATAATTTAGCCGAAGAATTATATAAGATAATCGATTAATAAAATCTGAAATATTGTTGTTAACCTAAAATATTATATTTTATATTTTGGGACATATTCTGGAATTTAAAATTTAGAATTATCGTCCAGAATATAAAAATTGTACTTAATTATTATTATTAAACGAAACTTTAAAAAAATTAAATTTACCTTAAATTCAGGCTACCCTAGTAACTCACGCTATTAACATTTTAATGCTTTGAGAAACATACCAACATAGGAATTCCATCTGTTTTATTGTACTGTTTTTAAAAGATTTTTTAATCAGTAAAATAACATTTTGATATCTCAAAATGAGTAGCAGACAACAGTTTAGGAAGAAACTAACTTCAGAAAAAGATGTCGTTTATTTGTAACTTACGCTTAGTTTTATTCACAATTGCAAAATAATCCTTTTCAATCACTTTTAACATGAGTCGTTTATGCCGACATCGCTTACAGGTAGTAAAATGCTGTTACTTATTTTTTTTACTTATTTCAATACTTTATACATTGCCTTTTGTGAACCATTTGGATTCAAACATAGGCCTCGTACTTCTTCTATCTTGTTCCTTTAATTGCGTATAGGCAAGTATTATCGAGTAAAAAGATCATAATACGTAATTCCCAGTACTGTTATGCCGCCAAGTTTTTAAAACTGCAAAATACTTAGTCGGTGTAGTTCAGAAATGTTTCTCACAAGTTTCTAATTAAAACATTAATTCAAGAATATTTTTTAATTCAAATTTTTGTACACATTTCTTGAAGTAAAAAATTATTTTCTGTGTCTTTTTTTAAATTATGTTTTTATTGATGTTTCATCTAAACCCATTTTGAAGCATCCAATTGCAAGATCCCCATATGGGCAATAAAAATATCTAAAATAAAATATTAAAGGTCTCCTCTGCACACACAAGGCTACCAGAATAAGATCAAACTGAACAGATTAGTTTCCGACTTCAATTTTTGCTTGGTAGATTCACGTGAACATACCCTAAGTTATACTCCCCCACACAATTTGATCGAGCCTAGTCCCTCTGTTAGGAATAATGTAATTTTTGATCAATTCTAATGATATTCTCAGCGGACTATTATATTTTAATCTCATTCTCGTTCGTATGAGAAATATTGATTGCGATGGTACTCCGGAATGGCGATGAAAAAGTTTGTATTGAGTTGCAACGTTGACCAAAATTCAGAGTTAGCATCACATAGGGCTTTGTCGGCTCAAAAACTATAGAAATGGACTTGCTCGAACTGCGGAGGAAACTGGCTTTAGTTATAGACAATGTGTTATTCAGAAAAAAAAAGTATTTATTTGCTGTAGTTTTGGATGCGCTGATACATCGCTTGTCACACGTGCCATAATATAAAGAAAAATATTCCAGTCACTTTATTAAACTCGTAGCATCAAACTGTGAATTTCGAAGCATCAGAGCCGCACCTGGAAAAAACTTCAGAAACCCAAATATAGTACATCCACTTCGCATATTAACCAATAATTAAGTACCTCAAATGACTGTGGAATAAATGAACTTGCTCGAAATCACTAATAAAACACAATCGACTCATGTTGCGGTTTCTTGCGGCTGCTAGGCATTGACGATTCCTCCCACCGACTTTTTTAAGAATAGCAAGCAATTTCACTGCTTAAAAGATATGAATCATTTTACCGGCATTTTTTGACAGTGCATCAGTTCTTCAGGAATCGGGATGACCAGGAATAGGACCGTCCAAATAAGTTGTTGAAGTTAGCCCGAAATCTCTACCCGAAAAATGTGGTTAGTTTCTTACCTAAAGTATAGTTATCCAGAAAAAATGTATATTGTATAAAATATAGTATCACCCCGCCAAATAGATATCCCGAAAAAGTGTAAATACTGCATAAAATGTAGGAATATCCCGAAAAAAATTTCAAATTTTCATAATTTATGACTCGATATATTTAATATTTAGAAAATCATCCAAACAATTTAAAAGTTTTTTTACATAGCTTTTTTTTAGTGTAGCGTATTATGGAAGCGCTTAAAATTATATTCCGCCATTACCAGAGATAAAGGCTTGTAGTGACCGAACTAAAAATCTTTGGAATAGAGGCTATAGGATTTTGAAATTGGCATAATAACACCTTACTTCTGACAAAAAATACTCGAAATCGTTCCGTAGTAACTTGCCGAAACTCGAAAATGGGTGATAATACGCTTCGGTTTTAACATTGTAATTCACTTATTCTGCTGAATTGACCAAACTAAAAATCTCTCGGACCAAGGCTATAGGGTTTTGAGATTGGCATATTAACACCTTATTTGGAAAACGACTCCGTAACGGACACGTACAAAATTACTTTGCGTCCCTAAAGCGGAGATTCTCGCACCCAAGAATTAAGTGACTTAATCAATTAGGGAAAGTACCATTAAAAATTGGTTGATTTGACCCTGAACCAAATCGACGGAACACTACAATTTCCAAACAAATTTTTTTCTCCGTCCCTAAATTTTCATTAAATGAAAAAAATAAAAATTATCAAAAAGTAAAATTACCTGAAAATATTGACCAAAGTTTGTTGGATATTCAAAAGAGCAAATCAGTATGGAAAAGAAAATATTTTTTATTCAACCCCTACAAGTAGCAAACAGGAAAAACAGCTCTGAATAATTTATAATTTAACAACTAACGAACATGACATTGCTACAATGAGAACATTAAGCCAAAATTATAATGAGCAAAAGAACAAAATCCATAAAACTTTTTTTTTTTTTGAAAGAGGGTGAGTGTTTTAATTCTTCTTAGGGCGATCGCACTGCACTCGAACCGCAAGTGTTCGGATGTTTTACAGAGATTACAGAACCTGCAGTTCTCTGATGGGGTTTTCCCCATTTTGAATAGATTGTAGTTAAAGCGACCATGTCTTGTCAAGTACCATATGAGGGATTTCAGAGATGATCGATCCATTCTGATTATATCCTGTAAGTGTGTAATATTGTAATTTAGGAGCTTCTTTGTCTGTCTCATTCCCTGAGATGACTCCCAGAGTGAAGCAGAACATCTCTGCTCCCAGACGAGGACTCTCCTCGCTACATGGTTTTTGGAATAGGCAACGCTAGGCTCGGGGCCGTAGAAGATGCCACCCGCACCCTCTTTTGCACATGTGTCTGCGGCCTCATTTTCTGGTATATTAGAGTGGCCGGGGGACCACAAGAGGCTAACCTTGTTGTCGCTACCCAGCCTTCTAAGGTTGCTGTAGCAGCTTCATGTCAGTTTAGAGCTGAACACCGGAGCTGCCAGGGCTAATAAAACAGCCTGGCTATCCGAGATTATGTAGATCTCCGTTTTTATATACTTCTTTTTGAGGCATTGAAGCACGCTAGTCTCGATGGCCACGGTTTCTGCCTGGAAAACCGTAGGGGTCTTTCCCAACGGTATACATATCCTGAAACCGGGCCTCACAACCCCACCACCCTTGCCCTCGTTTGTTTTTGACCCATCGGCATACCACAACGATGCGTGCTGTGGTAAGGAGGAAATGATGTTCCCCACCATGTCCCTTTCGGGTATCCGGATCGTGAAATTCCTTCGGCAGTCAGTAATTTTTACCGTCATATCTGATAGCTGCGCAATGTCGTCTGCTAAATTTAGTTTATCCAGGATGCTATTGTGTCCCGAACTAGTCAGTCTAACATGACTTGTTACCTTTAGTTTTATAACTCTCAAACCTGCCAAACATATTAATCCTTGAATTTTGTCCAAAGCTGAACGAGCATTTATTTGCTCGGTCTTTGGCCACCATATAAACGCCGCATAAGATATCATTGGTATTATGATGGTTTGGTAAAACCAGATTATCATTTGTGGGTTTAGGCCCCATGTTTTACCAAACATACGTTGGCACCAAAAGTATGATTTGTTTGCCTTATTTGCGATGTATTTCAAGTGGGAGTTCCAAGTTAATTTTTGGTCAAAAATGATCCCTTGATATTTAACCTTAGACGTCATCTTGAGTATTTCCCCATTCATAGTTATTGGAGGAAGGGAAATTCTCCTCCGATTTGTAAAGAGAGTAGATGTTATTTTATTGGGATTGACCCTAAGGCCCACTTCAACACACCACTCGTTTATCAATCTTAGAGCATATTGCATACGCTCAGCTATTGTGCTTTCAAATTTGCCCCTGACCATCAGCACCAGATCATCAGCATAGGCAATGATTGATGTTCGAGAATTCCTCAAAATAGCAAGCAAGTGGTTCATTACCAAGAGCCACAGTAACGACGACAGTACTCCGCTCTGAGGGCAGCCCTTGGTAGCGCCAATCGAGGCTTTAATTCTCCTGCTTCTGAGCATGTTTATTATCCACCCGATGGTTGAGGAGTCGATACCCCTCGCTACAGCTTGTTCCCGAATCACCTCGAAGTTAGTATTATCGAAGGCACACCCTGGATGTCAATGAAGGAGCATAATAGTGCCTCCTTGTTGCGAAGTGTATCCTTGATTTCCGATGTTAATTCATGCAGGGCTGTCTCCGTAGATTTGCCCAACTGATAAGCATGTTGGCTAGGATTTAGAGGACATCTTTGGATTGTACTGAATCTGATAGACAGGCCCAATATTTTTTCCATGGTTTTAAGTATAAGTGATGTAAGGCTATTAGGTCTGTAGGACCTAATGTCCTCGGGGGATTTATTCCCATTTTTTGGTATGAATATGACTCTTACCTCCCTCTAGCATTTGGGGATGTATTCCAGACTAAAGCTGGCTCTATATAATTTGATTAGGTGGGGCTCCAGTACATTCAGGCCTCGTTGAAGAAAAATAGGATAGATTCCATCCCCTCCTGGAGACTTAAAGGGACCAAATGAATTGATAGCCCAGCGCAACTCTCCAGGGGTGAAGATTTCCATCGCTCGCTTGTAGGCTCCCCTTAGGACTAGATATGGATGCACCACACTCATATCTGGGTCCTCCCGACCCGCAATGATTGTGCACTCCGGAAAGTGTCCCTTCACCAGACATTCAAGAGTCTCTTCCCTTGATGTGGTTAAGGTCCTGTCCAGCCTTCTTACTGAGCCCAGAGGGTTTTTATGATCTAATGCGAGGGCTTTCTGGAGTCGGCAAGCTATTAGAATCTCGTCTATCTTCCCGCAAAAAGTTCTCCAGCTCTCTCTTTTGCTCTTCCTCAGAGTCTCATTATACTGGGTGAGGGCAGTTCGATGCGCTGCCCAGTCATCTGTTATTTTTGCTCTGTTAAAAAGCTTACGCACTGTCTTTCTTTTAGTCTCCAGGGCGGAAGTCTACCAAGGAACATCCCTAGTTCCTCTAACACGCACCTTAGGAGAACTTGAGTGATAGGCATCAATTATTGCCCTGGTGAGATTATCAGCAACGCATCAAGCTCTGCAACAGATCCGATAGAGTTCTTTAAACCCACTACATTGTCTTGTAGTTTATTGGTAAAGACAGCCCAGTCCGTACCTTTAGGTATTCTTACTGTAGTTTCTGTTATTGGGGGGGTTCTAATATCAAATCTTATATACCTATGATCCGACAAGGATGCTTCCCCCAATACATGCCAATTCTGGACTGTGCTGGAGGTACCCAAGTCAGACATAGTAAGGTCCAGCACCTCCCTTCTAATGGCATTCACAAAGGTCGGCACGTTCCCTGTATTATTTATAGCAATATTATTTGATGAACAGTATTCAAAAAGTTGCTCACCTCTTGTATTCGTGTTGGTGCTACCCCAGACTGTGTGGTGTGAATTAGCATCACAACCAATGATGAACTTCTGCCCATGAGCTGTACAGTAATTGATAAAGCTCTGTACTTCTTCCGGAGGTGGGTCGCTACCGTCCCCGGGAAAATAGGCTAATGTCATATTAATTGTGACCATGCCTCCTCTGGATAAAGGTATCTCTAACGAGACTGCAGTTATGTCTCTGGAAATAAATTGGTTAATTGAGAAGATATTGTATGACGAACGACAGAGAATCTCTGTCCTCGTCCTTTCTACTTCTGTGCTGTAAATTAGCTTACCTGTCTTACTTAGCATACCTTTAGTTCTTCCATTTTTGGTCCACGTCTCTTGGATAAGCGCTATGTCCCAGTTGTTTGGGTTGAAGAGGCGACTCAGCATAGGTGTGGCGGCCTTGGATCTATGTAGGTTCATTTGTACGCGTCTTACAGACGCGTGCATAGATCTTTATGTTTTCGGGCCCTCCAATGAGCCGCCCTGTGTGCTGCTACTACTAGCCCGTGGTTTGGTGGAACTCTGTGAGTTCAACCCATGTTTTTTATCAGGCTTGTTCCCCTTTCCAGGTCTGCGTCCCCCACGTGCAGTGCCTTAGGTTCCTGGCTTGTTTGGGTCGTCTTTGCTCCCGGGATCTTTCTGGCTGGGGTAACCAGCCGCTCTTTCCACGGAGCGATTTAGCCCTGCTTTACCTGCTGATTGTGCCTGTGTCCTCTCAGCCCTGTTACTCCTCTCACCATCTTTTTTGGGGCGAAAGTACGCGGCTCCAAACAGCCAGTTAACTTTATAGTAGGAGGCCTTTAAAATTTCCGCCGTCTTATGCGACACCGACGAGGTTAGTAGGAGGAGATCATTCTCTCTGTCTTTCCTTGCAAGAATTTTTCACTCCGCGTTCCTGAGATCCTTATTCTGGACTCCCAAGCGACGAAGTATCTTCTCGTTTGCCTCGATTTTTGCAACGAGGAAGATATACGAAGAATATTTTGGGGCGCGGTAATTCGTCCTCCCCGACTGCTCTCAGGTTGATGTTTGCCCATGGCTTTAGGGTCGGAACAGTGGCAGTAAGCCACTTCGCCGTGTCCTTGTCAGCACAGTTGACGGTCAACCATCCATTCCTCGTGCGGCATATTAAAAATGTCGGGATAATGACGTCCATTGGTAGTTCCGCCACTGCATCCATGATGCTATCTTGTACAGCCAGGATCTGGCTGATACCTAGTTTGATTTCTGGGAAGCCTTGGTCGGTTATTTCCAACCTGATAGCCTTCACTGCGTCCTTGTAGGTTAGCTTCACCTCGTCCGAGCTGCCACCATCTCCTAGCTTCGGACCTGTCATATCTTGTGAACTACACTTTCCTTCGGTTGGCAAAGGTTGCTCTTTCTTCTCCCTTTTTGCTGGGGTGTTCTTTCGAGTCGTGTCTTCTGACCGGCTCCGTTTAGCGGTAGTGACCGTTCGATCTTTTATTTTAATTTGGCACTGTGCCAGAGCTACCTCGTGAGGAATGCCCGCCAATTTAAGATGGGCAAGGCGCTTCTTTGGAGCTCCGCTGAGTCTCTTTCTCTTTTTCTTGCTATCCTCGAGTTTCAAGTCCTCGAAGCTGCTTTTAATTTCGGCGGTTGTAGACACTGATGCGGTGTCCGAGAATGATGGCACTTGTGCGCCTTGTACTCGGTCACCGATAATGGTATCCGCGCTTGAGTGTTCACTGATATCATCAGATAACGTGGTTTCCATATTAAAATTCTCAGAGGTAGGTCCTTGTTGGGCCTTGTCATCCTTTGAGATTAGTGCGTTTAGAGAAGCACTTCCCTCATATTTTTTTTATTTCTGAAATATCCATGCAGTTTCGGATTGTTTGAAAGGAAAAAAGGTCCACCACAGCAGCGCCTCTTACTGTGGTAAGGCTAATTGAAACCGGAGGTCACCAGGTATCCGGAGTTCCGTACTAGAGACCAAATAACCCATTGCCATTCATCCCTCGGCATATGTGTCTCACCTTGGATTTGGTTTTTTTTTGTCAAGTTTATTCCTTCCTTTAGCGCCGTACTTTAGCCTGTCGTTCGGTAAGCAAACAATCAGTTACCGGTGGTCACCACGGGGAGGTAGCACGTACACTTGCGAACCACGATTAGGTTACCCCTCACGCGGTCGTGAACCCCAGGCAGGACTGCCTAAAACATGACCAGAACAGGCTGCTGGAGCTCACTCTACTGAAGGTTACAAAGCTGGTGATTACTACACAGCTTTGTTCCCCCCTTCACCAGACGCCCAGACCACTATCCATAAAACTTAAATTCATTTATAAACAACCTATAAATGATGGATTGCCTTTAATTCGAAATGATTTAGGAACACTTGTGCTATTGACTCAGTTTTGCAGGCAATCGCTTTATCTGCACTTAAAAACGATATTTTTTAAAAAAAATCTAGAAAATGATCGAATAAAACTTTTATTGCAATCGTTAATAAACAATGATTTAGGTAAAGTATACGAAATCAGAAAGGAAACTTTAGTCGAAACCTCGAGGTTTATATCGGATTGCACAACGGAAAAATACAATGTTTGCAAAAATTAAGAAGTTATTAATCCCATCTCAAAACCCTATATCCTCAATCCGAAAGAATTTTAGTTCGGTCTATACAACAGAACGAGTGAAATAAAATTTTAAAACCTTAGGGTATTCGTAGCCCATTTCGGTTAGTTCTTATCAGGAGTAAGACGTTGGTACGCCCATCTTCAAACCTTATAGCCTCAATCCGGGAGCATTTTAGTTCGGTCAATATAGCACAACGAGTGAAATAAAATGTTGGCTATTCCAAGCCTATTTTTCGATTTTCACCAAGTTTCCACAGAGCGATTTGAAATATTTCTTGTCGGAAATAAGGTGTTAGTATGCCAAAATCTTAAAACCCTGTAGCCTCAATCCGAGAGATTTTTAGTTTGGTCAATACAGCAGAACGAGTGAAATAAAATGTTAAACCAGTAGCGTATTCCCAGCACATTTTCTATCATCGGTAAGTTGCCACGGAACGATTTCGAGTAATTTTTATCAGGAGTAAGCCGCTAATATGCCAATCTCAAAACTCTTATAACCTTAATCCGAAAGACTTTTAGTTTGGTCAATAAAGCAAAACGAGTGTAATAAAATGTTAAAACCTAGGGTATTCCTAGCATATTTTCGATTTTCGGCAAGTTGTCACAGAGCGATTTCAACTAATTCTTATCAGGAGTAAGCCATTGGCCCATCTCAAAATCTTATAGCCTCAATCCGAGAGAATTTTAGTTCGGTCAATACAGCACAACAAGTGCATTTCTTGTCAGAAGTAAGGTGTTAGTATGCCAATCTCAAAACGTTCTAGCCTTAATTCGAGATGTTTAGTTTGGTCAATACACCGCAACGAGTGAAATAAAATGTTAAAACCGTAGCGAAATTACCAGCCCATTTTCTATCATCGGCAAGTTGCCATGAAACGATTTCGACTAATTCTTATCAGGAGTAAGCCGTTATTATGCGAATCTCAAAACTCTATAGCATTAATCCGAGAAATTTTTAGTTTGGTCAATAAAGCAAAACGAGTGAAAGAAAATGTTAAAACTTTTGCTATTCCTAGCCCATTTTCGATTTTCGGCAAAATGCCACGGAACGATTTCGATTAGTTCTTAACAGGAGTAACCCGTTGGTACGCCAAAATCAAAACCTTATAGCCTTAATCCGAGAGAATTTTAGTTCGGTCAATACAGCACAACGAGTGAAATAAAATGTTCAAACCGTAGCGTATTCGCTGCCCATTTTCGATTTTCGGCAATTTATCACGGTATTATAAGTTGATATTTATAAGTTAAATAAATGAGATGTGATAATCTCTATTCTCTTACCTCTTTATTCTTATTATTATTTTTTTTTTAGAAAAACTAACAACACTTTCACTATAATTGATACACTTATATTTTCTTAACAAAATTCTTTCTTATATTTCTTTATATTGATATATTGTTTAAGGGTTTTTATCTAATTTTTTATAGCGTAACTTATATATTTCTTATATAATATGATAATTGTTAACTTTTTATATTTTATGGTAAAACTTGAAATGTATTACTATTAAATCTGAACTATAACTATACACTATACTTTATCTGTAAGAATTTCCATTACATACATATATAGAAAAACTTACAAGCTAAGCAGAAACATATCATCGCGAAACATAACATTTTTATACGCGGAAATACAATTTTGAAGAGCCGCGGAAAATTACGCAAAAATGTTATGTTGATGAATATGTATATTTTGCGATTTTACAACTTTAAATGGCCTTTATAAATATTTATAATTATGCGCTTATTGTTTGTCATTTAATATTATGTAAGTGCGACTTACTAATTATAAATTAACCTTGAAAGTTGTATGACCACGGAAATTGGTTTATTATTAGTTAATCAATTGTGTTTCACAACAACGGAACGATTTGGAATATTTCTTGTCGGAAATAAGGTGTTATTATATAAAACTTAAAAGCCTATAGCCTTAATCCGAGAGATTTTTAGTTTGGTCAATACAGCAGAACGAGTGGAATAAAATGTTTAAACCTTGGCTATTCCCAGCCCATTTTCGAATTTCGGCAAGTTGCCACGGAACGATTTTGATTATGAAATTATTTATCTTCTATGTTAGGTTGAATTATAGATCTATTTACTATATTTTAATAAATTTCTTTATTAAAAGTTCTCCTTTCTACGAAGGCAACGAAAAAATTACTAAAAACTAAAATAAAAAATTAAAATTAATAATTAAAAATGAAAACATACAGTGCCTGGCCATATTTGTATGAATATTTCAATTATATTTCATTTTTGGATTTATCGGTTCTTAAAACTACATCAATGACTAAAAAATAAAAATGCAATTGTTTGATTTCATAAATGGCGACATACCACTTTCATGTTTTCCATTTTGACAATTAAATTGCATCTATATGGCAAACTAAAAGCGGAATCCCTGAATGTAATATTGTTTATTCTCAAGAGGAATATGGCCCAAGAACTAATAACAACCAAGACCCAGCTTCTTGCACGCCTTATTATGGTATGGCACTATGTCCAGGATATCGCTGAAGCCGCTAGTGTGTGTGTAAAGAGCATGCCCCGACGTGTGGAAGCACTTATAAAGGCCAAAGGCAACTTAACAAAATATTAAAATTTGACTAAGGTCAATTAAACCATATATAAAATCATGAATTGAATTTAAAAAGAAAAATTTGTTGCAATAAACTAAATTTAAATAAATATTTTTCATATTTACATTAAATATTTTGAGTTTTTATAATGTAACAATTTCTAAGAAAAATTAAAAAAAAAAAATCAATATTCATACTAATATGGCCAGGCACTGTATAAGTATACAGTAATAACAATATTTACATAATAATTGTTGATATACCAACTATTTTTCACAACAAACAAGTTTGTTTTGTTTGTCTAGATAAGGAAAAACATTTTATTTACATAATGTCCTTGCACAACTGATTTTTGTGTATACTAGTAACAAATTTATTTTATATACTCGTATGTACATCCGTAAAATTTTAGTTTGATTTTACGAAATTTTTAATAATATTTTTATAATTAGTTTGCAAACGGTTTATATCTACTTTGTAATTTACTTGATTTTTGGACGTCGAAATATGACACGTTTATTTAATTAACCTTGTTTTCTTTTTTTGTTCATATCCTAAAGTGGGGAGTCGAACAATTTATCGTAAACAGTTTACCGTAAAACAATTTATCGTAAACAATTAATCGTAAGAACAATATCTATAATCAATTGATTTTTTCGGCTTTTTTTGTAGACAACCGAATTGATAAATCAGAAAAATAAAGAGGCCAATCCCTCATAACGTATCTACTGAAAAAAAGTAAAAATATCATTTCCCCTCCCCGTAATTTTAGCCCAAGGGCCAAGAGTTATACCAATGTATTACTCTTCAAAAATGAGAACCTTCCATGAGTTCTTTATGTTGGTAGTTTGGTTTCGTACTGAAAAGTTGGTCTACTCTTCAGGTAGCTGCGACCAAACTACAAAAACTCCACTCTAGCCACTTACATTAAGTATCTGGCCAGAACGTACTGACATAGCGAATTATTATTCACTACATCAAATATCAAAAACCCATGGAGGAACCTCATTTGTGTGTGTATTATTCCCACACGAATATTTATTAAGAATTTAATTGGTCTGTCTGTAATAAATTGATTTTTTCAGCTTTTTTATAGACAAATATATTAATTGTTCATGGGAATCCCAATATTTTCGATTTTGTAAATCAAAATATCGAAAAGGATTTTTTCAGTAGATACATATGTTATGAGGGATTGAAATCGAAAATATTGGGATTGCCATGAACAATTAATATATTTGTCTATAAAAAAGCCGAAAAAATCAATTGAACATTTTATCGTAAAGCAATTTATCGAAAAGGAATTTATCGTAAAACAATTTATCGTAAAGCAATTGATCTTATTGAAATTATTTTCGAAAATATTATTCGAATTAATAAAAATTATTTCGGTATGATCATTTGCCGTACTATGCGGAAAGTGGAAAATGTACTGAAGTTCTGGAATATGGCCCATTAGGAAGGAACTCGGTTATTTCTTAACCGATTATGATGAAATTCGACAAGTACAAGGAACTCGGTTATTTCCTAACCGGTTATGATGATATGATCTAAAATGGTATTAGGAAGAAATTTTGTAGAAAGGCCTTCCACTGATATCTGCGATACATATACATATTGCTGGTAGAGTAATTCGTTTTTACCTTATTCGAGCTTTAAAAAGTTTAAAAACTTCCATGTCGATCGATGGTGCTCATGGACTAGTTCCGCAAATTCCCGACGCCAACTTTCAACATGGTTATTTGTTTTTGGCAAACCCAAATTATATAAATATTCCACATTTTTATTGGAAATATTACAGATTTTTATATTCTCCGAACGTCTACATAACCCACAAACTCCTTTCCGAAATAATCTAGAAAAATTTCGCAGACATTTGTGATGCTAATTTAATAAAAGTTTCTTCTACGTCTCCTTCTTTTATAAAAGCCAATACTGCAATCATTCTGATTTTTTTTTTGGCAAAATTGGCATCTAAATCATAATGGTGTTTTAGGCCTTGATTTTGGATTTGCCTGTAAGGACACAGCTTCAAATGGAAGTAGCATAGCCTAATTTCTATTAATGGAAATAGATTACTGAAGACATTGATTGCAGCAAGCCCTAGGTCTGTTAGTATAATCCTTGGATTTAAATTGGGATCCAACTCTTTAATACTTTCAAGTAGTTTTAATAGGAATATTGGGTTTTGTTAGGTAACAGGGCAAAAGTAATAGGAAAGGTTTTATTACTTTTTATAATATGAATAGTGTAAAACTGATCAAACATACTAGGACATGTTTTGAAAGTTCCATCCGAATACCAGTCTGAAATATTTCCTGAGTTAGATAAAAGGAACTCATCTCCTTTATTTGTCACTCTAAATTGGTCGTAAATCTTTAGATTTCCCCCGGAATCTGTTGTTCATATGAGAGAACTGTTTTTGGAAGTTTTGTCGCCACTGACAAAGGAGCTACATTATAAGCAGAAGTTGCCAGTTCATGTGGACTTTGCGTAGTTTGAAGGGCAGCTTTTTTAATGTTTTCGATAATACCATCTGCAGTATTTTTAGCAGCATTTTCAGCATTGTTGTGAGTAGATATTTGTTTTGAAACCACTTCATCAATGGTATGAATTCTAGCTTCACAACATAAAGCTTTCTATTGCACGCATTGCCTATAAGTTTTCTGTTTGTAATCAAAATCTTTGTATTAAATGTAGCCTTCCACCAGGCGTGGATAATTTTTTTCACTATTTATAGACTGCAAATTTTGGGATGACATAGTTATGATGATTAACCTTGACTCTGTAGCTTACTATCACGCTATCTGTGTATAGGGGTCAATCTGACCCCACGGATATCTTTACATATTTCATAGGGAAACTAAATAAAAACTACTAGAATACCAAATTTACAAGTAACTTGGGCTCTCTTTTCATTGTATTGTGTGAGAGAGATTAAGATATTAGTTGACGGTATCTTATAAGGCATGTGCCATTTAAATAATAAGAAACGTATTTTGTTAATTTTTAAATCGATTGGGGTCAATTTGACCCCAATACACAGAGAGAAGGTTAAAAGAATTTACGTATAGAAGGAGAAATAAAGAAAAATATGCAATTAACAAAAGGTTGATACTAATTAATGTCAGTTGCACGATAAGCTCATTCGTTAAAGTATTATAATAATAAAAACAAAAATGTGCTACGTTTTAAAACACATTGCGTAAGAAAAAGTTTTTTTAAAAAGATATATTTAAAGAGAATAAATAAATTTGAGAATTTTAAATTAACGCAAAAATTATTTTATATAAATAGAATAAAATATTTGCAGCAATTAAATAAAATTTTACTTCTTTTCATAATTCCAGAACTTCATCCAAATATAATTTTAGAATCCCATTTCCATCGTACTTGTCGAATTTCATTATAATCGATTAAGAAACAACCGAGTTCCCTCCTAATTGGCCATATTCCAGAACTTCATCCAACTATCATTTGAGAATCCCATTTCTATCGCACTTGTCAAATTTCATGGTAATCGGTTAAGAAATAACCGAGTTCCTTTCTAACTGGCCATATTCCAGAACTTCATCCAAAAATCATTTTAGAATCCCATTTCCATCAATAGGTCAATATTAATAAATATAAATAAGATTCTTTCGGCTTTTTATAGACAAAATATATTAAAAATAATGGCATTAACAACAATTTCGACTTGTTAATAAGAAAAAATGAAGAGGCCAATCATTTATAAATATATCTACCAGAAAAAGTAGAAATATCAAAATCTCACCCGTACTTAAACCCGAGGTCAATACAAAGTGTATCGACTCCAAAAATGAAAACTTTCCTTAAGCTTTCTCTGTGGTAGTTTGGTTTCGTACTGATAAGTTCGGTCTACTCATCAGGTAGTTACGACCAAGCTACAAAAATAAAATTCTTACTGCATACATTACGTATGAGGAAAGAATGCATTGACTTAGCGAATTATAAAATTCACCAAATCAAAAACTCAAGGAAAACTCTCATTTCTGTGTGTTTTATGCCCACACAAATAATAGAAAGAGAAAGTTGGGCTGTATTAAATCAATAAGATTCTTTCGGCTTTTTATAGACAAAATATATTAAAAATAATGGCATTCACCATGATGATTGATTTGGTGAATTTTATAATTCGCTAAGTCAATGCGTTATTGCCTCATACATAATGTATGAAGTTAGAATTTTATTTTTGTAGTTTGGTCGTAGTTACCTAATGAGTAGTCCGAACTTTTTGTTTGTACGAACTTATCAGTACGAAACCAAACTACCACAGAGAAAGCTCAAGGAAAGTTTTCATTTTTGGAGTTGATAAACTTTGTATTGACCTCGGGTTAAAGTACGGGAGGGATTTTGATATTTCTACTTTTTTCCTGGTAGATATATTTATAAATGATTGGCCTCTTCATTTTTTCTGATTAACAAGTCGAAAATGTCGTGAATGCCATTATTTTTAATATATTTTGTCTATAAAAAGCCGAAAGAATCTTATTGATTGAATACAGACAAACTTTCTCTTTCTATTAATAAATATGTATGTTACTTCTTCGTATTACCAATTTATTACGTTTTCCACGTTGCGCGTAGTACGGCAATTGATTATACTGAAATTATTTTTATTAATTCGAATAATATTTTCGAAAATAATTTCGATACGATCACTCCTTTGAGAGAAAGACAAAGTTTCCTGAGAAATTGTAAAAGAGAAAACTTACTACCAAATTTCTTATTACGTAAAGGGAAAGTTTTTGAATCATTTGAAACGCAAGAACATTCGTACCAGGACATCATACAACGTGAAAAAAAGTGGTGTTTAATAAAAATGTTAAATTTCGAAAATAAAATATATAATTTCATCTTACAAAAGTTGGAAGATGAGGTAAGCACTTTATTTATATTGTTGAGACAAGAATTTAATGTTATTAGAGTAAAGGAACAGAAAAGATGGCACTTAGCTGCTTGTAGGCTGTTGTGCTGCATTAAATTATATTTTATTCAGTAAACAAATATTTAGCAAAGCGCAAGCAACACCTACTATTTGGATAACTTTGGCAAGCTCATATCTTAGCACGCGCACGCCAAGAAAGCACCGTAATGCAACTTTGAGGACGCCATTGTAGCGCTCGATAGGGTCTCGGGCTTGCGCGCGTGCGTAGGGTAAACTACCCAGTCTTGAGCCATGTGCTAATGATGAGCTCCCAAGAATTATATTTGCAAATAGCTAACATTCTATTTATTAACGTACAATAATATCTCTTTAGAGGGAAATCCCCTAATTATCTGTTTTCCTATTGCTGGCAGTCACATTGTGTTTTATATTCAGTTGGAGTTTTGATTTCATGTTGAATAGGTCGATCGCGTATGAGTTGTTACTTATACCTTCAAAGTCAATAGATGTTATTTTCATTAATTCAATTTTAGATCTAAGTACAAACTACGAACATTCGACAAAAATAATTTGACCTTGGGATTTTTGATTTTTGTTGAACAAATTTCGTCGGCGGAATATCGTACAACATTTGATGCAAATATTGCTTGTTATTTATATGGCCGACCCCCAGGGATCGATCATTTGATAATTTTTACATAAAGTGCATACTATGAACATTCGACAAAAATGTTTGACCTTGGGATTTTTGATTTTTTGTTGAACAAATTTCGTCGGCGGGATGTAGTACAACATTTGATGCAAATATTGCTTGTTATTTATATGGCCGACCCCAGGGACCGGCCATTTGATAATTTTTACATCAAGTGCATACTTCGGATATTCGAGAAAAATCATTTGACTTTTGATTTTTGTTGAACAAGTTTTGTCGGCGGAAAATCGTTCAATATTTGATGCAAATATTGTTTGTTATTTATATGGCCGATCCCAAGGGCCGATCATTTGATAATTTTTACATCAAGTGCATACTACGAACATTCGACAAAAATCATTTGACTTTGGAACTTTTGATTTTTGTTAAATAAATTTAGTCACCTCAATCGTTTGTTCGATGACCCAAAAATCGCCTAAATTTATATTAGTTAGTTTTCTCACACTGCTATATTTTTTGTTATTTGCTAAGAACTTCACTTCGGTTCTAATTAACATATAATTTTTTCAGTTTTTAGGAGTTGAGGCGGGTTTAAACTATTAACTTTACATTTTTAATTTTAATTTAAAATTGCTTGTTTAGATGTAAGAGTTAAAGGTAATATATGGTTTCATATATTTAAAACTAATTATACTACTTTAATACTAATTTACAATTTATTTCAGGAATTCAATTCTAATTTAATTTAAATATTTTGTAGAAGGAAGGTGGCCTCTCATTATTAATTCTAAATTTTCATTTCTATTTCAAATTATTTGTTTAGTTGGAACTGGCCTCAAGAGACCCTGAGAAGCAGAAATTGAACTTGTATTAGGTTGTGTTGTCCTGTGCTAACTTATTTTATTATATTTATTATTAACAAATTTACTAACTATTAACTACTTAGGTGTCTGGAACCGGGTTGATTCTTTGTGACTAATACACCTTTCCCTTCCCTCGTTTTTGTTATTTGTAAAAGGGTGTACGGTGGGACCGGCGTATCCGGGGAACTTGCTTAGTGTTGGTCGTACACAGCAAGTTGCAGTATTTAAACAATTAATTAATTAGCTACATGATAACTGTAACTAATGAAATAAGAGCTGTGAATTTAAATCGTAGCTTTGAATTTTTAGGTTAGAATTGGGAAGTTTCCATATCCGATTTCATAAAATATTAATTTTTTTGTAATATGTTTGCTCATCAATTAATTTAGTTTAAATAATATTTAAAGGGTGCTCTTCCTTAATTTTCCAATAAATAATTCAATTTTCAGAATATAACATAGTTCCAAAGTTAATCATTATTATATGGATTAAAATTAACCTATTCGAGTTTCAGAATTAAATTTTAGCTTGAATCAACTCTTCAGGATCAATAAATAGTGAATAAGATGTAGTAGTAGTAATAGTGTAGATGTAGTATCTGTAACCGGGTCGAGTCTGCCCCAACTAATAATCCTATCCTATCCTTCGGTTTTGTTATATGTGTACGGGTATACGGTGTGTGAGTGGCAGTTCCTGCTATAATGCTTGGCTTTATATCCTAATCAATTTATCAAGCAATAATCTGCGAAGTTGGGGTTATATAATCTGCGTATGGAAAATGATTTCGGTGCTTCATTACAGATTATGCCTCTCCCTGATAATGATTTGTCCCATTATACATCATTGGATAATTTACATTTGAAATAAAATAGCAACAAGTATCGACAAATTGAATCTAATATTAAGACATTTTACGGATACATTTAAAAAAAAGAAATTTCAGCTTATTATACGCTTCGAATGGATAAAGAAAATAAGAAAAAATTGCATTCGATTTAAAATTTAAATTAAATGTTCATTTCAATTCATATTTTACAGCAAATCCTTTCTTTACAGCACAAAGTATAGAGAAAAATTAAAATTGGTATATCTACTTAAAACTATCTCTGTCTTTATGTATCTGTATGGTTCTATGTTGTACATACTTATTTTACAAAATATTCTTCTATGTTTCTTTCGAAATTTATTCTAAAGCGACATGCATATTGCATATTATGTTGATTGTACAGCATCATATTTGGGAACACATATCTACCCTATCTGCATGTAAAAATGGCATCGTGCATATCGCTACATATTCGGAAATTCCGAATAAATTAAATATATTTTCTTGTTTCCAGGATTATCTTCGTACATCGTAAATACATAAATACTTTGAATTGCATAAAGTGATTTCATTTTATGATTTGGTCATATATAACATTCATGACATTTTAAAGTAGATATACTAATTATGCAAACCATTTTATACCATCTCACTAGATTATTATAATTAATGCTGAGTAGTGTGTACTTATGGAAAATCACATAAATCTTGGAAATCATATTTAGGATTAGGACATATTTACATTAAAATTAATGTTGCGTTTGAAACGAAAATATTTTCAAATCCATTTCGAAAGCATATTTTTTCAATCATCCAATTTTTTTTTTTTTTTTTTTGGTAAATATGTACATGTTCAGATGCGAAAAGACGAGAAATGAAAAATTGTTAAAATGGGGTAAAACAAGAAAACGAAAGAAAAACAGTAGAAGAATGGAAATCAGATAAATTATATATTATATCGACGATAGCTTAAAGATATTGTTATTTTTCAGCTAACAAAAATTCCTTTTCGTTTTTCATTTCGTTATTATTATGGTTGTTGTTGCTACAGTATATTGCCGTATTCAGTTTTCCAAAAAAAAAAAAAAAAAAAAATTAATATTTATTTATTGCATGATAAATGAAAGATGTAAGAAATAAATTATGTACGTATGTACATATATACATACAGGCATACCAAATATTTATATGCTTAATATTTAGCCGATATTCTGAAACATATGATTATAAATTGTTATTATTATTGATTCCATTAATGATAATATTACTGATTATGGTAATAACTATCAATATTTTCAGTATTGAAGACGGACAAAATCATATACAACATAAATTGTTTGAATGTATGATATATGTATGTACATATTATCATCCGTTCAAAAAATAATGGATGGGAGAGATATACGTTTCATTTGATTTTACTAATTGCTAGATCAACGATTCGAAATTAGTGACCTGTTACTAATCAGATGTAAAGCCTACATTTCCAAAATAAACACAAGCCTACATTTGCAAAATAAATATTCTGGCCCAAGGGAATGGCTACTTTCGGATGTCCGATTCGGACTAAAATGAAAATCATAAGCTCGTCAGTTCGAAACTGGATTGAATTCTCTTAAAATCTTCGGAACATATTGAAATCATATAAATTAAAAAATTAAATACATAAATAGAATTCTGTCTATTAGTCGATTTCTTTGAATGATTGTTCGTAAATACTAATATACATCAACGTGTTATGTAAAAACACATTTAATATGATCTAATCACCGGTTGCATATTAGAAATTACATGAATTAATTAACATTCAAATAAAAAAATTAAAATGTGAAATATGAAGTTTTAGTTCGATTAGTTAAACCATCTAGGCTGTGATGTTGAAAATATTATAATATATTTGTTGCTCAGGCTGATAAGATTAGACATTAAAGAAAGCTACATGTTTTCGTTTTAATATAGAACTTCGTTTATTTCTGCGGGATGGGAAAGGGGGCTTAAGTAATTGGTCTACAAATAGCCCAAATGTCATCCTCACCTGCACGTGGTGCACCCAGCTAGATAACTAACGAGGCTCTGGCGACCGAGACACGGCGGTATAACCGACTATCAAGAATTTAGTAAATGATGTTCTCAAACCAGACCCACTATCAACTCGTACTGGTCAGAGTGGTAGATGCTTTATGGCCAGTAAAATAAATAAAACTAATTCAGGAAATTGTACACCAGGTGGTAACCCAGCTAATCAGCTGGCAAATCCACTCTCTAACGAGGCTGGCTCAAAGGATTCTGGGGTGAGCCAATCATTGTTTAACAGCCCTTCTGGGCAACCCAACCCATTTAAACAACATTCCAGGGTGGGTAGATCACCACCACCAATAGCGAACACCCTAAAAAGGGTTAACGCCGAACTGCGCAATAAGATTTACGAAATAGAAAAGTTAACGTTAAATCTAAACAAAGATCTCAAAAACTTACAGCGAGTAAACAAGGAGTTAAAAGATGCTCTAAATGCAGTAATGTCTGAGAAAGAAACCACTAAGATAAACGATACAAATGATCATATAGAGGTTATCTATGAAACAGATGAGGAAGAACTCAATAGAGAAACAGGATGGATTCTGAACCGTAACAAAAAAAATAAGAAACATAACATGAGTAAATCACCACAGATTTCACCCGAATCGAAACAATCGGTTGAGCAGCTTCCAACCGGAAGTAGGCACGTGCAACAGGAGGGTAAAGCTCAGGTTCCGCCGGCACAGAAACGATCAAGTAATGAACTTTCAACCGGAAGTAAGAATGTACAACTGGAGAAAAAGTGCCACGGCCACCTCCAGTAATAATATCTAATTGCAATAATTATAAGAGTATTAGAAACATCATGGACAACAATCATATAAAATTTCAAGCTACAGCCAAAGAGAATACACATCAAGAGGAACATCTTATATGCACCTCTTTTGCATATGAACTAAAAATCTTAAAATATTTCAGAATTATTTGGTGATGGCAAACGAAATAGGATAAACATATATTTTTTATTTGGTTTTCTCTTTCGAACAAAAACAAAAAAAATTATTTTACTATTTAAAAATAACATAAACTTTCTCTTACTAATTCATATTATAATTCCATTGTAAAATGGAATAGATATATTCGTACAATGAATATTTTGTTTTCATTTTATACAATATACTCGTATGTATGTATTTGTTTTGCTAATTAGTACTGTCCTGCGGACGGAATATATAAAGGAACGAAAAAAACGACGATAAATAGAATTTTATACGAATGAACAAATGAATTGTAAATTGTTTTGTAATGCATAAATGTTGATAATTTAAAATTTGTCTTATAGTCTCATCTTTCGCAATCATATTAATAAAAAAAATTGTGAAATTCAAACAAAAATTAATTTTGTACGCAAAAATGTACATCAACTATCTATTTTATTATCAATACCAGTTTACATAACTACAAAAATTTTACTAACACCACCGTATAATTAAAACATTCAAATACACTGTGATCTATAAAAATCTTTCACTTGTTATGTACAATTATATATAAGTTGTATATTGTCCTTTAGGACTGATTGTATTTGATCGTATTAAGGAATACTTGTGGATTTGACCATGAAAATACAACAACACGGTTTCGTTATTTTTTAGATTTTTATTTTTGTGGATTTAACAAAACAGATTTCAATATTTTTTTACCTAGTATTTCATCGAATATGAAAACGCTGTAATTTTTTGGTTTATTAGCTGGATTTATTATAATTTGTTAGAAATGGTAGATTATAAAACTAGGTTTATTTTAAATTTATTCGAAAGGCCTTAAACACAAGTTTCAATCGCTTTTAAAAAGATGCACACGATTTATTTTCTTAAACGGTTCCATTCAGGAGTCGGGTCTTTTTTCAAATCATCCAAAGTTGTCTGGTTTTTTTTTTGGCAAGCTTGAAAAATTCCCCAAATTGAATAATACAACGGATTATCTGATGAATAGGCCGGCTATCGAAATAAAATATGGATCATTGAATGTAAACAGATGTTTTGGAAATGCTTTCTGGTCCATGGTAAAAAAGCGTAATTTAATATCAATTTTTGGTAAACATCGCCATTAATCTGGTGTTTGGTGTCTGGAAAATTAGCGGTGAACAAATATTTTTAGTGGCAACCGCTCAAACCATCACCAGTACTGCATTGTGTCTTCGTGTGACCTTGAAATGCCCAGAATTATCATCGGAACGTCTCTTTAAACAAACAAGATAATCTTGTTTGTTGAGAAATTGTTCAACGCAGAAGGTTTTTTGATCCGAAATTATCGATGTTAGTAAATCTTTATGAGCGAGCAAGGGATGATTTCTATCGATTTTTTTTACCATCCGTTATGTTTTCAAGATTCGCCGAACACTTCTATCGTTGTTGTCTAATTCATTTCCCATTGTAGGTGAACTACGCACCGGATTACGAAACAACCGATTACGCAATTGAATTGTTTTCAAAACGACTCAACCGATCATCTTGGAATTTTCATCAAGTATGTTTGGCATCCCAAGAATCAACCTTAGAATATTTTTGAAGATGCTGAGCCCTGAGCTTAAGTGCCCCGATACAAATGTTCCCTAAAATTTCATTTTTTTAAACTGCTTACTCAACCGATCGCTATGAAATTTTCCTCATGTCTGTTTGGCTAAATATGTTAGAAGATATCGGGCACCAGAGTCTTTAGGTGCCGCTAATTCTACACATATTTACAATATATGTATAAAAGTAGCTAGTGGATGGAAATGACATCGGAGTCGTGTAATTAACATAAATGTGTGCGATGCATGTACTGACCGAATTCTATGTTTATGCTCCGGTTTGGCTTTTATTCAAAATGTCTGTTGGGTACTGTGGTATGCGCCAATGATTTTTAGTTTTTTAGTGAAGCGAATTAATGAATTAAAATAAAAGTGATGTTGTGGCAATATCGGTCGAAATACTCAAAATATGTGTGAGCAAAAACATCTATAGTTGTTGTAATTTATTTTGTTGACAGATTCATTCTTGACATACATTCACATTATTTTGACAACAGATTAGAAACATACACATAAATAGCTTTAGTTTTATTTGATATTATTATACGCCGTTGCCGTGATGTAAATTGTTGATGGTTCTTACGTATTTTTTTTTTCATATTTCATAGAACAAAACAAATCAGATTAGTGTTGATTAGTTTTTTCTATTGAAGGCTTATAAATATGTACACAACTAACACTATGACCACTAGTCACTTTGTACCTTTAAATTTTGTATAGTTCGTCTTGGAATTATAGATGTTTTTGGGTGTGTGTTGAATTGAAAAAAAAAAATCATATGGGAGAGTAAAGCCTGAATTACATTGCGAATAACAGGTTGTCAGTCAAAATAAAAGGAGATAAAAATATAAAATCTGTGGTTGTGTGAACGAAACACAAAACAAAGTCAGTCAAGATTTGACTTACATAAAATGTGTGTTTGTATTAGTGGATCGCCATAATTATGGTCAAAAGTATCAAATCGAGATCATTTCAACTAACACATCTGCTAAAAAAAAAAAATATAGCTTTTTCTTTGTCACTCTAATGGATTAGTTTTTTTTGTCATCTCTTGTCTTGAAGTCAGTTCAGTCAATTATTCATAGTGAAATACAGGCTTAAAAAAGCAATAGAAAATAAAATAATGGGAATAACATAACGGACTGTGTTTTTTTTTTATGAAAAGTTGCTGGTTGCTGCCATTATAGTTTTTAGCTTGGTGTTATATAGAAGTGTTTTCTACTCTGGTATTACGAAGCAAAAATTGTTATCGTTAAAAGTTTTTAACTGAATAAAATAAATATATTTTCTAAACATTTGGAATAAAATGTCGTCCAGAAAGAAAATTTTTAATTGTGTTGTTCCATGTTGCAAAATATCATCATCAACTCATGCTGGCTTGCAATTTTTTCAATTTCCAAAGGATCCAATTAGAGGTTCCGTTTGGAGTAATGCGATTGGTTTGTCAAGTTTGAAAAACAAGTACAATTATGTATGTGAACGTCATTTTCCGAGCGGATATATAGGTGCACACCGCCATTTAACGAGGAACGCAGTCCCTGTTTTGAATATCGTTGAAAACAATGAAGCTAATGATTTACCACATGACAAACAACCATTCGTAGCTAATGAAGAAATGGAAACCAGTGACATTGGTACTAGATCCTTGCTGTATAATCCAAAAGAATTTTCAACACAAATGACACAAACCGATCCACTGGATGAGGATGTGGAATTTTTAAATGTGATAAATCAGCTAAATTGTGTTCACTGCTCAATCACAAAGGAGGATGCCCATTATTGTGCGAAATGTAAAAAAAATCGATATAACTCATTAATTTTTAAAAAAAAATTAATTGCTACTAAAAAAAAAATCCATAAAATTAACGCAGAGTTTATTAAATTGAAGAGAAACTATAATAATTTAAAGGCCAATCATCAAAAAATAAACAATACCAGTGTCGATGAAATGATTAGTCAACTAAAATCCCCAAACGAGCCAACTAAAAATGTATGTAAACTTTTGTTGAAAGAGGATTATTACTACACAGAACAGGACAAAACATTTGCACAGTGTTTGTACTACAAGTCTGCAACTACGTATAAATATTTAAAATCAACTTTTGAATTAAAACTGCCATCAGTTTCGTCTATATACAAATGGTCACCAATCAAGTATATTTCTCCAGGAACAAACGATATTTTGCAAAAGCAACTTAAAAAGTTATTTTTAAATATGCCAACGTCATCGCGTATATGTTGTTTATCTTTCGATGAGATAATTATTAAGAAAGACTTAACAGTTAATACCGTAACAGATAAGGTGGAGGGCTATTGCGATAACGGGATAGAAAGAACAAACCAATTGGCTACTTCGGCTGTTTTCTTTATGCTACGTGGTTTAGTAGGCAATTGGAAACATGTGCTTAATTATGTGCTCATTAACAATTCAATTAGTGTCGAAGAACTTTCAAAATTAATAATAGACAATATAAAATTATGTGAAGAAATATTAAATTTAGAGGTGGTAATGTTAACCTGTGATCAAGCTACAACCAATGTGGCAGTATATAAAAAATTTGGTGTTGGACCGGAGAAGCCATTCATACTTGTGGATGATAAAAAAATTTTTGTGCATTATGATCCGCCTCACTTGATCAAATCTGCTAGAAATGCGCTACAAAAACATCAGTTTTTGCATTTAGAGTACGGAACGACTGATTTTAATGTGGTAAAAAAAATTTATGATCAGGAACAAAATCAAAAGGTTAAAATGTTACATAAATTAACCAAAGCCCATATGGAACCAAACAACTTCCAAAAAATGAGTGTTAAGCTGGCTGTTCAAGTGTTAAGTAATACGGTTTCCAGTGCTTTACGAACTACACTGAAAACAACACCATCGATTTTTGATAATTATTTACAGAATGTAATACCAACAGCGAAAGTTATTGAACAATTCAATAATATATTTGATTGCCTGAACTGCCGCGGGTTTTCTTCAAAAAATCCTTTCGAACAGCCACTTAAAATGAACAATAAGACGTTTAATTACTTGCAGCAAAGTTTAGACTTTTTAAAAAATTTAAAAATTTTATCTAAAAGCGAAAATTATTTTAAATTTATCAAAGGACTGGAATTAACAATATCCGCTCAACTAGCATTAATGCAACATTTAAATTCTATGTTTGGGATTGAGTTTATATTAACTGGAAAAACTAACCAAGACGGTTTAGAAAATTTTTTCGCAGCATTAAGAGGCAAAGGCGGATACAACTACATGCCATCAAGTTACGAAATTGGGGTGCACTACGCCAATATCATCGTCACAAAATTTTTATTTAACTCAATTCATTCAAACTGTTTACCGGATGACTCTGAAAATTTAAAACTTGATTGGAAACATTTTAAAGATGATTACAACGCAAGCCTCAAGTATTCAGAGACCGAAGCCACAGAATCATCAGAAGAGATTGAAGACCTAATTCAAACTACGAATACAAGTGAGCTAACCACAAATGCAATTGCTTATTACGCAGGGTATGGCATTTACAAAAAAATTAATTGTGAACAGTGTACCGAAAAACTATTGAAATCGGATATTGAAATGAATGTAGATAATATCTTCATACATGAAAAAAATTTTAAAAAAAGTCAAAATTCAAATTTTCGTTCTTTGAAGGCACCATCTGACGAGATGCTCAAAGTAGCCGATTTTCTGGTAAAAATATTTGATTCCTATTTAACTCATAAAAGCCATATTAGCAACGTGTGCGAAGAAATGAGAAAATTCAGTTTAGTTAAAATTAAATCAGTATTTCCAACATTTTTACCTGAAGAAACTGAACCGTGTTTTGTTCATTTTACGAATTTATTGAATTTTTTTTTATTAGTTTTGCTTCGAAAAAATTGTAGATGGTCAGTGCCAAAGAAAAATAAAAACGATAAAGCCAAATCCTCTAATAATAAAGTACCAAAAAAATTGCGAATTTTAAGTAATAAGTAATTTAGTTAGCGAGAAAGTAATGTAAGTCCTATTCAGATCTTAAAAAAATTGTTTGTTAAATTGTTCTGCGCAACTTTCAGTGATGTAGAAGAAAAATTAAATTGTAAAAATGTTAAAAAGTTAAAGTTAAATTATAAAAACATTTTGCGAATCAAATCGTTATACTATATAAATAAAAACAAGTGCGACGGGTTAGTTAATAAAATTTAATTTTGTTTGCTATATTATTATTATTAATAGAAAATATTCTCTACAGGTGTTTCCCTTAGCACTGTGTACAATATTCTAAAAGAAGCCGCTGTTCATATGCAGGATGATGTAGTGGAATATGCCGCACCAAATGACCAACCATCAACAACTACCGCTGCAGTTCAATTTGAATCACCCAGAAGACGAGCCAAACCAAGATGCACCATCACCAACCTAGATGACTTCAACCTTGGAGCTATTCGCCGGATAATTCACAGTTTCCATTTACCTTGAGGAATTTACAAGAGAAACTAAAATCTGATTTATCTTTTACAGGTTCTGTTAGTAGCGTAAGAAGAATCATCAAGAAGCTCGGTTTTAAATTGAAAACTGCAGAGGACAACCGAGGAATCCTTATGGAAAAATAACCCATTCGGAAGAGGGTACAATATTTACGACAAGAACACGTAATGGACAGCATAATCGACGAGATACTAGTGGAATCAACGAAACAACCATCACAGACACTTCAAGCAATTAAGAAATGTAATTTTAATTTAGAATTAGTATTTTTTTATATAATGTGATTGTATTTTTTGTGATATTAGAAAATAATTTAATTCTTTTAAATTAGAATTAATTTTGAACTAATTAATATCGATTATCATGTAGAATAAGTATTTTTTTTATATACTATATGATTCTATTTAATGTTTGATATTTATGTAATTAAATTAGATTATTTAGACCTTAACTATTATGAAATATGTACATTTATAATACAAACTTGACTTTCGGTAAAAACAATATTTTAATTAAACACAATTTAATACACACCCATACACATTTTAAAGCCTAAGCTTTGTGTTTTTAATTGTATCCCAAAATTCCTATTCCATTTAAATTCCAAGATGATCGGTTGAGTGGTTTTGAAAACAATTTAAATTTTATTCAAAAATTGTATGAGGGCAGCCAGACCCAGGGACTCGGCCACTTCTTTACTAACATCGATAATTTCGGATCAAAAAACCTTCTGCGTTGAACAATTTCTCAACAAACAAGATTATCTTGTTTGTTTAAAGAGACGTTCCGATGATAATTCTGGGCATTTCAAGGTCACACGAAGACACAATGCAGTACTGGTGATGGTTTGAGCGGTTGCCACTAAAAATATTTGTTCACCGCTAATTTTCCAGACACCAAACACCAGATTAATGGCGATGTTTACCAAAAATTGATATTAAATTACGCTTTTTTACCATGGACCAGAAAGCATTTCCAAAACATCTGTTTACATTCAATGATCCATATTTTATTTCGATAGCCGGCCTATTCATCAGATAATCCGTTGTATTATTCAATTTGGGGAATTTTTCAAGCTTGCCAAAAAAAAAACCAGACAACTTTGGATGAACCTCTGAATGGAACCGTTTAAGAAAATAAATCGTGTGCATCTTTTTAAAAGCGATTGAAACTTGTGTTTAAGGCCTTTCGAATAAATTTAAAATAAACCTAGTTTTATAATCTACCATTTCTAACAAATTATAATAAATCCAGCTAATAAACCAAAAAATTACAGCGTTTTCATATTCGATGAAATACTAGGTAAAAAAATATTGAAATCTGTTTTGTTAAATCCACAAAAATAAAAATCTAAAAAATAACGAAACCGTGTTGTTGTATTTTCATGGTCAAATCCACAAGTATTCCTTAATACGATCAAATACAATCAGTCCTAAAGGACAATATACAACTTATATATAATTGTACATAACAAGTGAAAGATTTTTATAGATCACAGTGTATTTGAATGTTTTAATTATACGGTGGTGTTAGTAAAATTTTTGTAGTTATGTAAACTGGTATTGATAATAAAATAGATAGTTGATGTACATTTTTGCGTACAAAATTAATTTTTGTTTGAATTTCACAATTTTTTTATTAATATGATTGCGAAAGATGAGACTATAAGACAAATTTTAAATTATCAACATTTATGCATTACAAAACAATTTACAATTCATTTGTTCATTCGTATAAAATTCTATTTATCGTCGTTTTTTTCGTTCCTTTATATATTCCGTCCGCAGGACAGTACTAATTAGCAAAACAAATACATACATACGAGTATATTGTATAAAATGAAAACAAAATATTCATTGTACGAATATATCTATTCCATTTTACAATGGAATTATAATATGAATTAGTAAGAGAAAGTTTATGTTATTTTTAAATAGTAAAATAATTTTTTTTGTTTTTGTTCGAAAGAGAAAACCAAATAAAAAATATATGTTTATCCTATTTCGTTTGCCATCACCAAATAATTCTGAAATATTTTAAGATTTTTAGTTCATATGCAAAAGAGGTGCATATAAGATGTTCCTCTTGATGTGTATTCTCTTTGCTACAGCGTTAAATAGTGGTGATATCAAAATAAGTGTCACAGACGGTGATAGCTATAGAAAGTTAACAGGAGCTCTTAATGAAGAAAAGACAACATGGTATTCCTACGAAGATAAGCAGACAAGGCAAACCAAAATCATAACTAAGAAGCTACACGCTTCATGCAAACCGGAAGAGATAAAAGAGTATCTGTTGGAGAAAAAATACAAAATTAAAGAAGTTACACAGCTGCTAAAAAGAGGTGACAAATTTTTTCCCATTATATATGTTGTCTTTTGAAAGAACAGAAGACATTAAAAATATTTATGCAATCAGTGAAATACTCCATATGATAGTGCAAATAGAAGCAGTTAAAAAATCTAAACTGATCCCCCTAAAGGTGCCCAGATGCGTGAAATGTGTAGGAAAACACCGTACGACTGAATGTACGAAACCAAAAGACACCCCACCAAAATGTGCAACTGTGGAGAGGTACACCCAGCCAACTACAGAGGTTGCATTGTTATAAAAGAGCCAGAACACCCGGCCAGAAATTAACTCAGCCTCAACAAGAATATCGCCAAATTTAAGGCCACACCGAACATTAAACCAGCTATCAAGAACTATATAATTCAAATGTAACGTTTTCTGATGTACTATCTATTGGAAGTTCGAGAAGACAATATAGTCCTCTTCTAGTTAATGATTCAAATAATAACCAAACTAATAAAATACCACAAGATATTCTTGACAGACTTAGTTCACAAGAAGAAAAGCAAGAAAAAGCCCTTAAATCAATCCTACAAAGGCTCACCCTACTCGAAAAACATGGCAATAAATTTAAAAATTATTGCATGGAACTGCAATGGTATAGTGCAACGACAAAATTAAATATAACTATTACTTGATTTAGAAAAAATAGATATCTACTATATTATTAAACGAGCAATAATTGCGGGTATGTATATATGTCCGCACGAAAAACTACTTCGAGACCGATTCCGTTGACGTAAAATGGCTATATGATGTCTTTTTGCATGAAAATGCGATTGAGTCTGGTCTCAAGTCTGGGAAAACTCTGTAAAGCCTTCAAATCTGGAAAAATTATCCAAATTTTACAGCGCCATCTCTAAAATGGTCAATTGTATATCGCTCATTTGCTACCACAATGGCATAACTCAAAATCGGTCGTTTTTGACTTATTTATAGAGAAATATCGGCTTTTTAATATAGTTAAAACTGATATAACGACACACCTAAAGCTATAAAGCTCACTACAAGACAAACGGAAATGTCTCTCAAATTATAACATTTGTTATTTTTAAATTGTGTCATTGTTGCAGCAAATGAGCGATATGTATTGTGTATTTTTTTTTATAGAAAAGAATGTTTGATGATTTTTTTAAATAGTACAGCTTAGAGATGAGAAAACTCGTTCATTTGAGTAATCATAGTTACTCGTTACTCCCGACACAAGTATTCGGTATTTTATATTCGTTACTAGTAATCAAAATTCAAAACACGTGTTTATATTTAGAAAAACCGATTTTTTTTATATTTCTGTTCCTTACCTATAATATTTAAGGCTCCCTCGTCGTAAATCAGCACGATAGATAATGATTATGAATTATGATAGCAAAATAAATAAAATAAATATAAATCTTTGGTTTGTATTCAATATTCATTTATTGTATAAAAAAATATAAATAATAACATAAATAAATTCAGTTCAATAAAAATATAATAGGAACAATTCAGTTTCAGACTAGGTTTTAATATTTAAATAATTATTTAAATATAATTATAATTAAAATATTAAATGCTGGTTAGCATTTAAAAAAATTATTTTTTCAAAATTCTCGGATTTTAATCGACTTCGTCGTTCCGAAAGAATCTGCCCACCTTTCGAAAAAATTCGCTCTGACGGAACGGAAGTGGCTACTATCGACAAATGTTTCCTTGCCAATTTTGCAAGTCGTGGGTAAACGAATTCTCTGGATTTCCACCATCTTAAGGGATCTTCTTTCCGTCCGATAGCCGGTTCCTCGCAATACTGCCGCATTTCAATGATAGCAGACGACTGTGGTGTTGTTATAATCATTTGATCGCTGGTATCGAAATCACCCCAAATCAAATCCTTGCTTGAGTCAGTGCTAGCGGTAGGGTTTTTTCTAACGTTGTTCCTCTCGCTGATTCTAAGTAAATCGGAAACGTTGTCTATTATTGATTCTTTTGCTCTTTTGTAAGCGTTAATATTCGAAAATGCCCGTTTTTTAAAACGGGGATCCAAAAACGTCGGTTTACTAAATACTAAATTAAATTCCAGTTTATCAAATCTTGTAACAATCCCGGTTAACAAAGCGTCAAATAAAGTTTTGCCACAAGTACTCTGCAGCTCCGTTCCCATCTTTTGTAGAGCTCTTATAAGACCATCAATTAGGGCTGCTACTTTCGAAGCAGTAACGTTCGCCTCAGCACTTAGCTCGACTGTTATTAGTTCGATCGGTTCTAATAATATGCACAATTCCCGGAGAATTTCCCATTCCTCCGAATTTAATTTTTCAATTGGATTATCTAGGACCCCCAATGCGGCTTGTATACATTCTTTAAGATCACCCATTCTTTTGAACATGTAGAAAGTGGAATTCCACCTGGTGATCACGTCATTCTTTAGTTTCATACTTGGCCCAACGTTCATTTGCTGCTGAAAATTTTTTAATTTATCAGCTGCATTGGTGCTTCGGCTAAAAAATTCTACTATGGCTTTCGCTTTTAAATGAATAGGTTTTATCAATTTAATGGCGTCTTGTACAATCAAATTGATCGTATGGGTCAAGCAGGGCAAGTGATTGAATTTTGTTAATTTACACGCAGCTACAATATTTGATCCATTGTCCGTAACGATCGTATGCACTTTATCTTGCAGATTCCATTGCTGTAGCAAGCCTTCGATGCGATTTTTAATATCAACAAAATGGCTGCATGTCCCTCACGATCATACTTAAAACTAAATTATTTAAAGATTTTTGGCGCGAAATGGTTGTCGGACGTGTGACAAACTGGTTCATATCTAGCTGTTTTTTTGTTTTTGACTAGTTAAATGTCCGTTCACTAACACAAACGTGACCCAATTCCGATTCAGTATCAGTATCACCAACAGTCAAATTCACAAATTGTTCCTCCGTCGTAGATGTCGATCTTGATACCGCTGAGGTTGTAGCAATTTGATTACCATTAGCCGATATTGACTGTGTTGGGCATGATTGCAAATTTATAGTTGCCTCCGATTGGGCCCGATTTTTTGTTGGCTGTTCTATATTGACTGTCGGATGTTTTACAGTAAGATGTTTCTTAAAATTTGAGGTTGAACCTCCTTTGTATGACAACGAATTTTTACATAAATCGCATGTTGCATGCGTACCAGATGTTTTCGTGAAATATAGCCATGTTGCACTTCGTTTTCGATTCATTTGAATAAATAAATCTACCAAAATTATTTATTTAAATATTATTAATAAAAAAAACTAGCATAGCAATCACACTAACACAGAATACACTTGTCTCAAATCAAAATGTCAAAAACTCGAAGAGTCGAAACATAATGAAGTTTTCTTTCCTTGTTCATCGAAATGTCAAAGAAAATGTACCAATAGACCATTTATGAATGTACGAACAGAATATTTACTTGTTTTAAGCGCCTCTAGTTTTCATTTTTCAATAGCATACTATATACATAAAAAAATAAAGAAAACGTATAGTTTTATGTATGTACGTACATTAGAAAAAAAATTAAAAAGTAATCAAAGAAGTAACGAATACTTTATAAACGGAGGTAATCGTTACTTCGGGTATTGAAAGTACCTAGTAGAAAATACCGAATACTCATTTCATTACCCGCTCATCTCTAGTACAGCTGCGTAGTTAGCAGCATACGGAGTTGGGATGTATTTAATTTTTTTTTATGATTTTTTTTTCATGGATGTCCATTTTTCAAAAATCACGACAAAAAAAAAAAAATTTAAATTAATGTTGGATGATCAGCATATTTTTTTTAGTCTTTTCCCGACGAATTTTCCGAGTGGAAATTCGCGATTTTCTCGCATTTTCCGTGATTTTTCCGATATGATGTAAAAGGAAATTATTCTTAGAATATTTTTCTTCATCTGTATACCAAATTACAGAAAGATCTGACAAATTTTATCTTTCTCTATGTTGATACGTCACATTGTGTAAATCTATCTACATATTATATAATTTAGTAGAATGCTCAAAACTTTTTATAAAACCAAGTAATTTTTCGGCAAATTCCCATGCCGCAGTAGTCTAGGTGTTAGCGTTGTGGATTTTAAAATTTTAGATCGTAGTTTCGAACCTCGAAAATTACATTCTTGAGATAAATTTTTTTTTCGTTTTTTTTTTCAAATTTATATGGCATGTATGATTGAATAATAATAAAAGATGAATGTAAAAGTTGTAAGCTACATTTAGGCTATTATAGTAAATTATTTGTGTTGCAAAGGCACAATTATGACATTTACGTTCACAAAAATCAAGAATTAACTACAAAAACTACATTTACATTTAAGTTACGGTAAATGTATGTATATCAGTAAACGTAGGTATAATTTGGGAAACCACATATATATATGTATTTAGGTGAAGAATCATTAATTCGAGCGAGAATCTTGAAAATTTATATGAAATCGATATTGAAATAATTTTCTGGAAATATTGGATTCAATTTTCAATTGTAGGATTTAATTATTCCAGTGATTTTCTTGACCAAAAAATCACGAAAATGAGTGGAATAGAATAAATATATAAAAATAAAATATCACATAAAAAATCGTTCTTAAATCAAAATAAGGTACGAGTATCAAAACCAACGCGGCATAATCGATGGGATGTAACTCCTCAAATAAAATGCGATACTAATCCTTCGCTTGTGGATGCACAAAATTATGATAAATATCTGTTAGATATTGTGTTATTGAAAATTATAGAAACTATTTATGACCCTGAACTTAAGGAATATAAAGATTACGAGATAATCTCAAAAATAGTAAATTCGACCGGTATAACAGCAATGATTTCTGCAATGCGTCCCGATATCGATAATATAGAGGCATATATACGAAATACCATTGCACATGCTTTTGTGGTGGTCGCAATTGTCTTTGGCATTCCAACATTATTATCGTTCCTCAAGGTGGTCTGCCAGAGTACCAAATGGCAAGATCGTTATACTGGCATAAAAATCGTACAACAAATCGCTGTTCGAATAAACGCGATTTCATCTTGTATTATCAAGCTATTGATCGAAGTGATAATAAATGGTTTAATTGATGAACACCGAAATGTACGAAGTATTACCGCTTTAGCCATGTTAGCGTTGGCTGAAACAGCAACACGACATGATGATACAATAAATTGATTAATAAAAATAGTTTAAGTTTTGAAAATTATTTTAGTTTTTTCTTTTCAAGTGCCCATTGTCAACAGTATAAATGTTTGGATCAATGACTACCCCATAGGATACGTTGGGTGGTACTTTCACTTTTTTACTAAAGCGTTTTTCACGCAAAAGTGTGCCAAGAATCAATTGTGACCGGTCTTGATTTCGAAAAAAATAGTTTAGGGGGTTCTTCAGTGGAACTCGTTCTCCTTTGTAATTTTCACGATGTTGGTAAATATTGGTAAGAAGTGTTTTTAAGTAATATAAGGTGATCCCCATTGGTCTTGATTTCAGGAAAATTCAGACTCCATTTTTATAGTTTTAATGATTTTGTTGAAAATTGGTAAGTATGTTTACCAGTCCAGAGTGTCATCTATTGGAACTTGGGTTTTTTAAATTTTAACTATTTTGTTAAAAGTTGGTAAAGAGGGTTTTCGAGTGCCACGAAGCGATTGTGATGGGTATAAATTTTTGGAAAATTCGTTTAGGGGGTTCTCCAGTTGAGCCCGGGCTTCTTTTTTTTAATTTTTACATTTTTGGTAAAAATTTGTGAGCGGGTGGGTGCCAGACAGAGATTGCAATGGGTCTTGGTTTAAAAAAATTAGCTTAGGGTCTTTCAGTGTTATCCGGGTTCCTTTTTTCATTTTAACAATTTTGGTAAACATTTGGTAATGAGAGATATTCGAGCGGCAGGAAGCGATCGCCATGGGTATTGATTGAAGTCAAATAGGGTTTTGAAAGGTCTGCAATGGGTGTTGATTTCGGGAAATATATGTTTAGAGGGTCCTCCGGATGGTCGAGGTCCATTTTTTAAGTTCAACGATTTTTGTAATAATTGGTGAGCAGGGATTTTCTAGTGTTAGGAAACATTTGCAGTGGACTTTGATTTCGGGAAATGTCGTTTAGTGGGTCCTCTAATAGGCCTGGGGTTCGTTTTTTTGAATATTTTTTTATTGATCATAATTGGTGAAAGAGAGTTTTCGAGTGCCAAAACGCGATAACACCGGGTATTGATTCTTAAAAAAAACGTTAAGGAAGTTCTCGTCCGGTGAGCCCCTGTTTGCTTGGTTTTATCTTACTTGTTAACTTACTACCGGTTTCTGAAACGGTTATTTGATTTTTATTAATGTTGGTTGGGGTGGTTTTATTTCAGTAAAATTCGTTTAAGAGGATCCTCCTATGGGAATTCATATTTTTATTATTTTCTTTTGTTAATAGTAATTGGTTAGATGGAAATTTTCTAGTGAAAGGAAGCAATTGTAATGGGTTTTGATTTCTTGGAAAAATATTTTAGTAGGCTTTCTGGAGAGGTTCGGGTTTCATTTTTATTTTATTTTCTAACAAAGGAAATCTAATTGTTGTTATTGCTATTGATATTGCATTGTGTTTTGTTTTTTTTATTTGTTCAATTGTGATTTTTGAGAATTATATAGAGATCATAAATTAGTTCCAAATATGGATCGTATAGGTTCTGTAAAATGGCCAATTCCAATGGACCAAAGCCATTTCTCAACCAATTTCGATAAAACTCGGTATGTACCATGAAAATGGGATTGTAAAATGGGAATATGAATATTATTCTAGTTTCAATAGAATTAAATCATTTCCTTTCAATTGGGATGAATTGTATAGAATGGGATTTGTTTAGTATAGAATGGGATTCAAACATGAGTGTCGGAAATTTTTCTGGAAAATCGACAGTCTAAATGGAACTAACATATTGCTCAATTGAATGAGGTGAAACTCAGTGACATGAACGTGTAACAAACGCTAATGTAATTCGGAACGGCTCCTGGGACTATGTTTATTATCTGAAATACACCTTACTACTCAAAGTCATATGAAAATCCGTGGCTACGAAGTTCACTCAGCAGTTCATCCTAATAATAATGCACGAGGGGGCAGTGCCATGATTATAAAAAAGATATTAAATACCATCTGCAACAAAAACTTGAAAGTGATGAAATACTAGCAATTAGCGTTAGCATTAATACCCGCAACCACAAGTTAGTGGTATCCGCAATATATTGCCCACCTAGATATAACATCAAAGAGAATGCTTATACTCAGTTCTTCAAGCAGCTCAGAGAAAAATTCGTAATCGGGAGTGACTTCAACGCTAAACATACTGACTGGGGATCAAGACTAACAACAACTAAAGGGAAAGAGCTTCATCAAGCAATAATTAAATACAACTGCAACTGACATTCTACTGGAAAACCAACTTATTGGCCCAGTGATCAAAATAAAACACCAGACCTAATTGACTTTTTTATAACAAGAAAAATCCCGGTTGATTATATACAAGTGCAGGAAGGATTGAACTCCACATCTGACCACTCCTCTATTTTAATGATAATAAGTGATACAATAATTACTAATGATAAACAGCCACTGTTAACAAATAAATATACTGATTGGAAAAAGTTCGTGGAATGAACTAAACAATAGCATCATTTTAAACACACAACTTTCATCAGAAGAAACATTAGAACAGGAGGTGGAGAAGCTCGTCAAGGACATACAGGTAGCGGCGTGGAAAAGTACTAACACAACAAACAAAAAAATAGCTTGCAAATGCAATCCAATGGAAATTAAATCACTAGTTATAGAGAAGAGAAGTACCCGAAGGGAGTGGCAACGTACACGAAACCCAACCGTCAAAAATAGGTTAAATAATTTAACACAACGAATACGGGAATTTAAAAATAAATCAATAAATTCATACCTACAATCTCTCAACTATGATAAAGGTAGTGATAATTCATTGTAAAAAGCAACCAAATATTTGAAAAGGCCAGTTATGCATATACGACCAATAAGAACAAATAAAGGTTACCTGGCTAAAAGCAAAGAAGAAAAACCAGAAAAATTCGCGGATCATCTCGAGCGTACCTTTCAGCCAAATTTAACAACACTTAACTAACAGGATAAACTGTTCGAAAACCAAACAACTATCCTGAGAGAGGAAATTCCATTAACTAATGCTAAAGAAGTTAAACAAGAGATAAAGAACCATGTAGTACTTAAAAAATCACCAGGATATGACCTGATAACTGGAGAAATTCTAAAACAACTACTTAATTAAGCTATTAAAAAAACATCGGACATAATTAATGTTTCCTTCAGACTCCGTTATGCCCCTCTATCTTGGAAATTTACGGAAGTGATAATGATACCTAAGCCAGGTAAGCCACCAAGTGAACTGGCCTCGTACAGGCCAATATCACTTCTTCCAACTATGTCAAAAATATTTGAGAGATTGTTATAATGAATTAAACCAGAAGTTGTAAAATCAGGAGCTGTTCCGTCCCATCAGTTTGGATTTAGAGAGGAACACTCCCCAATCGACCAAGTCCATAGAATAACAGATATAATAGAAAAATCCTTAGAGGAAAAAAAGATTCGTTTAGCCATATATCTAGACATAGCGCAGGCATTTGACAAAGTCTGGCTAGATGGTTTAATATTTAAATTGGAGAAAACTCTGCCATTTGAGTATTGCGAACTGCTAAAGTCATACCTGACAGGAAGGAGTTTACTCCAGCATTAATGAAGCTAAAGCAGGTGTCCCGCAGGGGAGTGTTTTAGGGCCTGTCCTTTTCGTACTGTTTACTAGCGGCATACCGCAGACGAGCAATACAACTATCGCCACATTTGCAGATGACACTGCAATTCTAGCTGTTGGTGACACAATCGGTGAAGTCACATTCAAACTACAAATAGCCGTAAATAATATACAAGATTGGCTAGCTAAGCGAAGAATTAAAGTGAATGAGTCGTAGTCTACTCACATTAACTTCACTAATATATCAATAGAACCACTACCTGTGACTCTCAATAATATCCCTGTACCACATGCCAATCAAGCAAAATACCTTGGTATGAACCTTGATGCAAAGTTAAATTGGAAAGTACACGTGAAAAAGAAAGCAGAAGACCTTCAGTTAAAATATAGAAAAATGTACTGGTTAATTGAAAGAAACTCTCAGTTATCCATTCATAATAAACTTGTGCTTTATAAACAAGTACTCAAGCCGGTCTGGACATATAGTATTCAACTATGGGGATGCACCAAAATCAGCAATCAACAAATAATTCAACGATTTCAAAATAAAGTTCTCAGAGGAATTGTAAATTCCCCTTGGTACACTCATAATAGTGACCTTCACAGAGATCTCAGTATAGACACAGTCGCAAGTGAAATAAAGAAATGTGCACAAAAACACCAGGAGAGGTTCCATCATCACCCTAACATCGAAGCTGCGAGACTACTTCATCAAGAAGGTATAATAAGAGGACTTAAAAGACTAAAACCTTTTGAGTTACCTGAATAATCCGGACAATGCAACATCAACCAAAGCAACACTTTATGGAAAGAACACATTTGAGTGCTTTATTATTATATTGTCAAAGTCAAACGCTGTTAGTGAAAAATGACTAGTTACTTTGTAAAAAATTTTATTGTTATCATAAATAAAATATTAAAAAAAAAAAAAAAAAAAATGTATTTCTGCAGTATGAAAAGAATAATTAATAGTTGACTTCCACCAATCAGCACGTGAACTATGGTGATAGCAATACACCAAAAAATATTGATCGAATAATAAAAATAATAATCAACTACGATCAAATGACTAGTTAGTTTTATTTTATCGTCGGCTAAAGGAAATGAATTGTTTCCGTGAGCTGTCAAAATAAAATACGCATTCGCTTTCCTTAAGCCGGGTGACCTCTACTTTCAATTCCCCAAACTACCAAATTAACTCTCGTTTTTATGGTGTGGTGAATTAGTCAAAGTTTGTAGAGAATAACCAGGCGATGCAAAACAATGCGTTTTGCACATAAGAAAAATATGTTAAACATAAATTAAGTTACATCGCTACAAGTCTAGGAGCAAGAACGTTTGCTTAATATTCAGTGAAACCGCAATTATTGTATTATACAGAGTGATGTGTCCCTACAGCCTATTGTGCATCATAGCGCATCGCGCTGCCTACATAACAATTATTCTGATATTTTAATAAATAAACTAAAATAGAAAATAAATTATATGTAATCTTTATTAAGAATATTAGTGCTCGTCTATATGTGAATAGACAAAGTATAACCAGGTGAGGCAATAGCCGTATTTCCATACGACCTTATTGCGTCCCACTCCCGGGTATCGGCAGATCATTGGATTAGCATACGTAACCTCAATTATTTATAGGCCAACCTCTAAAGCAATAAGCGATCGGCTTCAACGAAATCCGAAGGCCGAACGCATCGTCCGGGCGAGCAAGTAACAAATTGCGTCCCAGACGTTAAAAAGAACGCTCACACAATAATACCTACAATAATAATACCGCACATGAGGAATAACATTTATTGATTTCGATTTTTTTTTTATGACAATTTCATTTAAAACATCATATACGTGCCAGTAATCGGTATGGAAACAATACGAGACATAATGGGAGTTATTTGAATTATACAAATAATTCACAAATTAATTTTTATTTTATATTTTTGCTCTGCAATAATTATCTCAGTGGGAATTACGGTGATTGTAATTAATGCTGTTGGATTTAAAATTGGCTAAACATATATAAATATTGTGTCATCAATAAGAAAATTTCTTCTAATAGCATTACTATCGCAACTTCTACACGTTGAAATTACATTCTCTTCGATGCAATTGGCCAAATATTTGATTCCCAACTTTCCTAGCTTAAAATGGTCTATTGGTAAATAATGCAACCTGTCTATCACCATGTTGAAATAGGAATCACAATTTTGTGTATTTTGTACGCTATAAAAATTTTGTAATTTTAAAACAAAATTTGATACCGTTGTTATATTTGAAGTGCAATCCCGCTTTAGCCCATATAAATTTCTTAATGTTGAAAAACGAGATTGTATGGCTAAATTAACGTTTTCAATTCGTAATGCTTTTATTAAATTGCTGAAATCGTTTGGCAGCTCTGGCTCTTTAAAGCCGTTTACATTGAAAATGCAGCAGGTGAATGCATCAAAAGCACATGTATTAAAATAGTTTTCGCCTATAACAGTACCATTTTTTAAAAAAGACATGGTCGAGTTTTCTTACAGACGAAAAATCCAATTTACAGACGAAAAATCCAATTTACAGACGAAAAATCCAATTTTACTTCAAAAATTGTATAGAGGGTTTTGGCCCAGGGCCAAATGATGTATTAAGTTAGGTTCCACCAAATAAGTAAATAATTGGAAAAGGGCCTTAGGCCCTTCCCGAAAGTTATACTTATTTGTGGAACCTAACTTATTCAAATACGTATCCTATCGAGGTGACTTATTTTCTATCCCTTTCTTACAAAAAATTCTAAATTGCTTGTCATTTTGCCTATGAATATTTTTCTAAGGTAGCGTGATACCGAAAAATTTAAAATTTTCTTTCGACGAACACTGAAGTACAAAATGAATTCTTTCAGATAATTAATTATTTAGAGGTTATCAAAATTCAATACTCGAATTGTTTTATGACGCGTTAGTGTTATAAACGTATTATGTTACGAATAGCAGTGTCCTTAACTCAAAAAAATGGAAAACAAATACATTTTTGTTGTTGCTGTCAAAATAAGTAAGTGAAATTAATTCAAATGATTTTATGTACCTACTTATTTAAGATGGCGTCGAATAAGTAAATAAGTATGAAATAAGTATCGGTTTCGAAAACAGCCTAAGTATCTTATCGAGGTCTCTCCGATATAACAAAAAACGCACGGTATGTGTTCGCTAATATGAAACTACATGTATTTTAATTTCAGCGGCGCTTCGAACGGCGTCTATGTGTTTGGGGCATTAAGCGTGAAACACACCGAGCAGCGGCAGCTAGCAGCAAATTTAAATATATGTTGATTTGCTTATGTATTCATAGATAGTCGTATGTTAAGCAAAAGTATAAGCAACTTCTAGAAAAACATTTAAATTTTTGATAATTTTAATAGATAAATGTTGTGGGACATGTCGCGCTGCTCTTGGTGTCTCCTTTATCCATCACATGACAGCAAAATTCGAAAATGCATTTTGAGAGATAATTCAAAGAAATACAAAATAATTTTTCTAAAATACATTCATATTTATCGTAATTATGATTTTTTATTTTTATTTTTATTTGTATTTACAACCATTTCGCACAATTTATTCAAAAAAAAAACTATTAAAATTATCAAAAATTTAAATGTTTTTATAAAAATTGCTTATACTTTTGCTTAACATACGACTATCTATGAATACATAAGCAAATCAACATATATTCAAATTTGCTGCTCGCTGCCGCTGCTCGGTGTGTTTTACGCTTTAGCTTGAAGATATCTCATTCGTTCTTAAATAGACAGATAAGTTTAATGATCGAAAATTGGCATGAAATTATTCAAGATGTATTTCCGAAAACGCCTAAGATATGACATTGAGGCTGTTTTCCGAACGTGACTTATTTGAAACTAATTGACTTATTTGCCGCTATTTTAAATCAGTAAATAAAGTCATTCCAATCGATTTAGCTTATACCCCAAACAGATTAGCGGCGCTCTACGCCTGACTTCGCTTCTCTTAATTTTTTTTTTTTTTTTTTTTTTCAATCACATAAGTGGCTTTCACAAGTGGATTACCTAATCCAAAAAATGGTAGTGTGAAATGTGCAAATCTAATGCCGAAGTGGATTATCAAATACACTTTAAAATTCGGTATTATGTAATCCCACTGCGGTACTGAATTACCGTGTGACAAGAATGATAGATATTAATCTCAAAATCGAATTTGGTACGTATTTCGAAAATTATTTATTTTTGTTTAATTAAATTCAGATTTTAAAAATGTGTAATTGATTTTTAACAAATACATTTTTGACAACCAATTTGTAACATTCGAAATGAAACTAGTTGCGCTTCAGTCTAATTAGCAATCTCCGATACGTGTGAAAAAACATACATATGAAAGCTAATTATCAAATCCACTTCGGTAATGGATTATGGTGCATGTGAAGGTAGGGGCATTCCAAAAGACTTCAGGTTTTTCGATACGTATTCTACACTAAGGCTGTTTTCCAAACGATACTTATTTACTTTTTTTTTTTTTTTTTTTAACCCTGCCCAAAAGCGGCTAGCACTGCGACCTAAAAGATCTTTTGTGCTGTTGGGTACTGTTACTCCAGGAGCTTCTCCACCTCTCTAATAAAGGCGAGAATGCTGTTTATAGAGGCCAATTTACATTTCTCCGGGGTCAGATACCTCTCTTCAAAATGAATCCACCTCCGTGTGCACAGAGCAACACACTCACATAGTATGTGTTCTGCGGTTTCTGTCTCTTCCAAACAGAGTCGGCACTCCGTCTCTGTGGACAGGTTCATTTTGTTCAAATGATATCTCAGGTTACAGTGACCTGAGAGAAAACTCACAAGTTTCCTAATATTTCCTTTGCTGAAATTGATCGCCAAATTTTTGTGGTGAAATGGTCTGATCAAAGATTTGGCTTGTCTAAGGCCGGGAATACAGTTCCAATAAGTCAAGCACTGTATTTTTTCCCATTTACTGATTGTGTAGGTTGCAGAAGCCCACGGGATACCACAAAAAGGCTCAGGGCCAATGAGTGTAGTCGACGAGCCTGCCCGTGCAAGTTCGTCGGCTATCTCATTTCCAGTGATGCCCATGTGACCAGGCACCCACCACAACCTTACTTTGTTTTGACAAGAGAGAGATTGTAGCAGTTTATAACAACTTTGAACCGACTTGGAAACCAAGCAGTTAGAAGCCAATGCTTTCAGTGCTGCTTGGCTGTCAGACAAAATGTGGATGGATGCGCCTTTAAGACCTTTGGTCATAATAATAGAGGCGCAGATTTCGATGGCGTGAATTTCGGCTAGAAAAACACTGGGGTAAGTACCCAGTGATTTCGATATTTTGTGATTGGGTCCAAAGACACCAATGCCGACTCCACTATCCATTTTTGATCCATCAGTGTACCAGACTAGGCTGTTAGGTTCCATCTGCGGTAACCCAGTATCCCAGTCTGTTCTATCGGGGATTGTTACCACGAAATTCCTGCCAAAGCAGAGTTCTTTCGGCATAACGTCCGGGACACTAAAGAACATATTCAGGTCTGGAAGTTCATTCAAAATGTCCAGGTGACCCATATGGTCATCATGACTGTATTGATTCGCGAGCTTCAATCTAGCTGCACAGGTAGCAGCTGATTTTTTGACGTGGATATGAAGTGGAGTGAGCCCGATGAGAGCTTCCATTGCCGCCGTAGGGCAGGTGCGCATAGCACCTGTAATTCCGAGACATGCTAGTCTCTGTAATGAGGTCAGCTTGTTCATAATAACTTTTTGCTGTACCTTAGGCCACCAAACTATTGCCCCATATGTTACAATTGGCCTCACTATCATGATGTACATCCAGTAAATCATTTTTGAGTTCAGGCCCCAGGTCCTGCCGAACATACGCCGGCAGGCCCACATGGCCCTGGCCGCGCGTTCGGTAGTTGAAGTAATATGAGAGTTCCAAGTTAGTTTCTTATCTAGGACAACACCCAGATATTTGACTTCATTGGAGTATCCGATATTTATATTATTAAGACTAATTGAACCAAGGTTCAAATTACGTCTTTTGGTGAAGGGCACCAGGACTGTTTTGCTAGGGTTAATCGAAAGGCCCTCCCCAGTGCACCAATTCGAAATAACAAGCAAAGCCTGTTGCATGCTGGCGGACATCGTACGTTCATGCCCTCCAGAGACTATGATAACCAAATCGTCCGCATAACCAATGGCATCGTACCCAAGTAGATGTAAATTATCAAGCAACTCGTCGATCACGAGTGACCACAGCAAAGGGGACAGGACACCGCCCTGCGGACACCCTCTTGCTGCCGTAATCGTGACTGACCCATTACCTAATTTAGATGTAATCTTCCTACTAACCAACATGGAACTAATCCAGTGGTTAGTCGGATCGTCAATACCTCTACGCTTGATTGCCCTAGCAATTGAGTCGTATCCAGTATTGTCAAAAGCTCCCTCAATATCCAGAAATGCACACAGAGCAATTTCTTTCGAGCGATAGGCTGCTTCAATCTTGGTGACAAGTAGATGCAGCGCACCCTCTGTGGATTTGCCTTTCCTATAGGCGAATTGATTTGGATTTAGAGGTCTGGTTGCCGTTAACCAGTCTCTGATATGAAGATCTATAAGTCGTTCCATGGTTTTAAGAATAAACGATGTAAGACTGATAGGTCGAAAGGACTGAGGAAGTTCACATGGCCGATTGCCAGGCTTTGGGATAAAAACCACGTTTACTTGACTCCAAGCCTGTGGTATGTGACCCCAATTGAAGCTAGTTCTAAACAAGGCCACCAGAGCAGGGGTAATCAAGTCCAGGCCCCTTTGAAGGAGGGCTGGGAAGATTCCATCCCCTCCTGGAGCCTTGAAAGGCTGAAAAGATTTAATGGCCCATTTGACTTTATCCGGAGTAAAAAGCTTACCGGATAAACTATTAACCCAACCCATATTTACACCCATGTGTGTACCAGATATGGAGTTAGTGATTGTATTTGTGTCGCAAACAGTGCAGCCCGGAAAGTGCACTTGAAGCAGGGTTTCGAGCGACTCTTTGCGACCTGATGTATAACTACCATCGGATTTCAGAAGAAGCCCAATCCCGTTGGACTGATCTTTAGCTAGAACTTTATGGAGTCGAGCAGCTGTAGGTATATCCTCGATATCCTCGACGCCTTAGTTCTGTGTTGTAACTGGTTAGGGCTTGCCTATATTCATTCCACTCATTGGAATGCTTTGCCCTATTAAATAATTTCCTAACCTTCTTACGAAGTTTAGCCAGCTGTTCGTTCCACCATGGAACTTTGCGATTAACCACAACGTTACGCACCACACAGCTGCTTTCGTAGGAAGATAGGAGCACGTCATTAAGCAGACCAGCTGCAGTTTCTAGGTCACTAATTGAACTCAAAGATGTTGGCAGCATGTCTGCTTTGATAAATAAAATATCCCTATATGTTTTCCAATTTGTAAAACAAGGGATACGACGCTCTGTTGCCTGTATGATCACTCCCGGTATATCGAACCTGATGTGCATGTGGTCCGACAGAGAAGCTTCGCTTGAAACATGCCAGTTTGCAACAGAGTTGGAAATAAACTGACTTGACAAAGTGAGGTCCAACACCTCTCGCCGAGTCGAGTTTATGAAAGTGGGGTTCGAACCTCTATTTAAAATGTCTATGTGACTACTCATAAGATAATTTAAAAGGGACTCACCTCTGCCATTTGTATCACTGCTGCCCCAAATGATATGGTGTGCATTAGCATCGCAGCCTATGATGAAATGCTTGTTTTTTAGGTTGCAGTAATGCACCAGATCCTGTACAACTACAGGTGGAGCACTAACCGACTCACCAGGGAAGTACGCAGAGGCACATATTGTCTCCTGCATTCCCCTGCTAGTCGGAACCTCCAGGATTACTGCAACCAAATCCTTAGTGGTGAACTCTGGAATTGGAAGAACGTTAATATTAGATGAAACAAATATTGCTGCTCGGGGAACTTCCTCCCTTCGATCGTAAATCAACTTACATGACTTGAGGTGGAGGTCTCTGATTTTTCCTCCATTAACTCAAGGTTCCTGGATAAGGCCAAGGGTTAAGTGTTGTTTCGCGAACCTGTTGCAAAAGGTATCCGAAGCTCCTTTTGCGTGATGCAGATTCGCTTGTAGTACCCTAATAGTACCAGCCATACTGGATGATTAGGGTAAAGGAGCTCTACGCTCCTGGCTGCTTGCCAGCCGTCTGCTTTGCGGGATTTGGCCTGTTTCTGCCACTTTTCCCAGTAACACCCCGAGCGCCCATATGCTTAATTTTCGGGGTGAGTGCTGATTTACTCGATCCCACAGTAGGAGTTGCGGAGAGATCCGTTGATCGTGCTCCCGACGAAGAGGCAGCAGGAACAGAATGCTCAATAGCGCTGCTGTTCCTGGATGCCTCCTCGTCTGTGATTGTGCCTACTACTGGGGCTGGTAAAGTACCCTCCTTACTGGAGCTGACTCCAGTGGTTGGGTTGGTAGAGGGGGAATCCTTCTTGAGAAGGAGTTTTATCCTACCAAAGCGGTATGCTATGTTCCCGTTGGATTCGCGCAGTTTCTTCATGGAAGACTCGCCTATGGCCATAACCAAATGGACGAGTGCGCCAGTTGTCGTCCGTTGCAGTATCTTCCATGAGTTGGCCGCGAGACCATCGTTCTGCGCGGCCATGGTAGCGAGAATCTTCTCGCTAGTTAAGCTAAGGCTCTGTGGAAAGAACCCCCTAACGATGTTTGGCCGAGGAAAATCATCCTCTTCCACCAAAGTTATGTTCAGACCAATTTTTTCCCTTAGACTTACAAAACTGTTCCTCATCCATTCCGCTGTGGAATGATCGGAACATATAAAAAATAGCCAACCTGTTCTCCGGAAACAGCCAAGCAATTGCGGCTTGTGGTTTGAGCCTTGCATCCCAATAATGAGGTCAATGACACACTCCTGTATGTTTGCCATTTGCTTCATACTAAGAGGATTGCCACTGAGATCACCTGGTAAGATGCCCAGCTTAACACTGCCTGCTACCTGGCTGAAAGAGGGCTTTACCGGAGAAGGCCCTTCTTTTGATTTTTGGCAGGTGGTTTGTTTAGTTCCGGAGCAACCTCGAAAGACCTCTCACGCTTACCACCAGACCTATTGTCTAGGGTAGGAGCAACAGGCCCCGAGGGTGCTTTCAGAGGGGTCGCGGACTTAGCAGCAGCTAGAGCCTCTTCTCTAGTTTTGCCTTCCTTGAGCCCCTTTTTAAAACGCCTTCTTTCGAAGGAGTTGAGCTTAACCCATTCCCCGGCGTTGAGGGACATGTTCCCAATATCACCACCAATGGTTGAGGTGCCCGATAACTGAGAGATTACACTTATGTTGTCATCACAGAAGGTGTCCGTAGTAGAAGAGGTGGACTGTTCCTCCTTTTCCTTGGTCCGGATGTAACGGAATTAATTTACAATTCCGTTACCAATCCAAACCATAATTCTCAAAACGACAAATCGGCATACACTTCGAGGTAAAACCTCAAAACGATATCACAAATAATATCGGTTATTATCTCATTAAACGACCATGCCGAGATTCCACATTCTTTCTGTGTTTACGTCACTCCAATTACTGTATATGCTCATACGGTAGTTGAATAAACGTAAATACAAAAATAATGTAACACGATCCTTGTTTTTATGTAGATAAGAACAAATAATTTTCAAGGCAAAAGTATAGCACGAGTAATGAACTTGGTTACTCGAAGCTACCGCTTAGTTTTGATGAATTTCATTTTTTTTTTCTTTTTTGTTGTTTTTGTACTTTGCTTTTTAACAAAAAAAAGGTACAACAACAAAAACCTATGAAAATTGCCATTATCGTCTTACCAATATATTTTGTTGTCATCGAAGTGCATAAATTTTGATGATGGCGATGTCACGTTGTCCATGTCACGTTGTTGGACATTTTTTATGCACTTTTATGACGAATCGACAAGAAAAATTGGTATAAATAATGTACATTTTTTTTTGAAAGAGGTCAGTCTTTTTGTGGAACCAAAAGGGGTGTTGGGAAAGTAGAAGCAGTAAAAATAAATTTTCAGTTGGAATAAAGTAGAATTTCAAAGTAATTTTGTGTTTTTTTGTATTTTTTTTTTTTTGGCTGCTTTGTGGAGAACAACACTGGGTAAGTATTGGGTTCTTAAGAACCCGTTTAGACTGAAAGGAGCTTGGTTGGTTTGCCTCTATTGAGGCGGGAGCATCGTGTGCTTCGACGCCATAGGCGTTGCACTCCCTTTCCAAACCAGCCACCTCCGAACAGTCGCAATAACTAATTAACCAAAACTAGTCTCATACTAACCCGTGGGCTTGCTGCCCGAAATATCGCTGTTCCATTTATGTGTAGTTTAAGGTAGTCATGTTACCTTAAACAACACGATAAACAACCGCGGGCGCGGACCTTATTCAGGGCATATGAACCACTAATTTGGGTCCTTTTACATTATATGTCCTAACCCCAATTCCCTTCCTTGATGGCATGATGTCATCACTGTCCCTTTCCAAACAAATGATGCGGTAATCAAGATTACCACTGGTACACCCCAACCACCCACGACCAAGCTACCTCTACCAGACTGAGCTGCAGGTAGCTAAGCCGCAGGGGGTGTAGCCACCAGTGATAATAAATTCGAGAAGCGGGTTGCCTCAGCTAAGCTGAGGGGACTCGTTTCACGGACGTTAAGATAATCAAGAGTGGTGGCCCTTGTGGCATCTACCATTCCATCATAACTTAGGAGACCCAGCTCAACAGCTGGTGAAGTTGATGCTTTTAAAGAGGCATCACCCTCTATGTTTTTTTTAAGTTCGGTTTCCATTTGAATCCCACGAGTATCCGAGAAATGAAGGTCACCCACAGCAGAGATCGGTATACTGTGGGAAGGCTACTTTAAACCGGGGGTCGCCTGGTACCCGGAGTTCACATACTAAAGACTAAGCTCCCCTTAGCCACGCAGCTCTCAGCGTATGTTGTCCCACCAAAGCTTGGGTCAATGGATTTACCGCCATTGCACGGTCGTGTAAGTTACTTGGCTACATTCTAGGATGCATTGCCCGGTTGTCGCCACGAGGAGGCGTAACTACACTAGGAAGAAGTCTTATGAGAATCGCATATCCTAGAAAGCTTTGACTCCTAAAACTACTCCCCCAACAACCTACTTATTTACTTACTTATTTGTGGAACCTAACTTGTTGGAAAGCAGCCTAAAAAGATACATTTATATTGTGTGTTCATATTCTAAAAAGTTACTAATTTTTTATTTTTTTTGTTGTTGTATTATGTTTAGTAATTTTTTATAATATAACACGAGAGAGATGGAAAAAATGTATCTTTTTAGTGTAGAACACGTGCCGAAAAACCCGAAGTATTTTGGCATGCGCCCACTAAATAAATATATGAGGTGGGGAAATACGCCAAAAAATTATTAAACATATTCGGACAGCATAATAAAAACTTGTGAATATAATTTACATCTTTTTTGTAGTGTTGTGAGGTAGTCACGATGCCATCGATTCCAAAACTGCTGTTGGATCTGTTTGACCAGTCGCCATCTAGCCATAGGCGATATATATTGATTTAGAACATTTTCGTCTGCTACATCAGTGAATGTACGCCCAATTAGGAAATGGGCTGGTGTGATACAATCAATATCCTCGGCTTGTGTTACAGCTATGGGCCTTGAATTCATAACGGCTTTGATCTTGGTCAGCAACGTTCCAAACTCTTCAAGCGTCAATATGTATTCGCCAACCACTCTTCCCAGATGTATTTTGGCTTGTTTTACAGCTGCTTCCCATATTCCGCCCATATATGGTGCTCCCGGTGGAATAAAGTTCCAATTTATTTTGAGACTCAACAGCGCTGCAGATATGTCGGATGACTTGGCCTGCAGGAACTGAAACAGATGTTTATGGTAATTATTTGCTCCTATGAAATTTGTGCCATTTTCGCTGAATATCGTATGGCAGTTGCCTCTTCTTGCGATGAATCTTGTTAGCGCTGCGATAAAACTTTCTGTCGTGAGGCTACCTACTATTTCTATATGCACCGCCTTGGTGATCAAGCTGACAAATATGCAAACATATGCTTTCATTGGAATTTGACCTCTTCTTCGTACTGGTTGTACCTTAAACGGTCCGCAATATTCTACACCCACCTGATGGAAAGGATGTACATATTGAACCCTTTCTACTGGGAGGTTCCCCATCATCTGACACTGTTTCTTCGGATTGTTTCTTACGCACTTACGCATTTGTGTACAATCGCTCTAGACAGTATTTTACCTCTAATTATCCAAAATTTTCGCCGTATGATGCTAGTGAGTAAACTTACTCCCGGATGGTTATAGAGCGTATGTGCGTCCCTGATTATGCATTAAACTTCATGCTAATTCGATGGAAGGCTGATCGGATGTTTGACACTGTAAGGTGCAAACGATTTTTGAATCCGAACTCCAACTCGAATAATGCCTGTCTCGTTTATGAAGAGATTCAAGCTGATTAATTTGCTGCTTCGTGGTAATGCCTGATCATTCAAAACTCCGATTTCTGAATCTCTGCGATTAAGATCATTTCTGCAGCATCTATTTCTTCTCTAGTAGTCAGCTTATCTCCTTTTTGTTCTCTCAGCTTGTTGATAAATGGCCTGACAAGAGCTAATACTTTCGAAAGCTGGAGTACCTATTAAGTAAATTTTGAATTAAAATGTTAGTCGAGACTACGAATGTATCGGTCACTGAGGGTGGTAATTCTTCATTTGTCATCTTCTGGGACCGCACGTTTTTTGATTGAATTGCCTTTATCTGTTCCGCATCAATCAACCAATAAGGTTTATTCCACCACATCTTGTTGTTCACTAACTCTAATGTGCTCATACCTCGTGATGCAATGTCAGCAGGATTGTCCTTGGCCCCGACATGCCACCAGCATTCTCGTTTCTACAAATGAATAATCTCGCTGACTCTATTTGCCACGAATGCATTCCAACGCCGCGGATGACCTGACAACCAATCCAATACAATTTGTAAGTCAGTGAATAATTCGGTTTTAGTTATAGCTACGGTTAACGACCCCTCTACCAGTTTCATCACATTATCCAGCAGCAAGGCACCCATTAATTGAAGCCTCGTCAGACTTAATTGTTTCACTGGTGCTACACGGGATTTGGAGGTAATTATGTGGGGCTTTAGACCCTCATTTGTATCCACTAAGGCATATACCACTGCGGCATACGCTTTCTCGCTTGCGTCACTAAATCCAAATAAACTCACTTTGTTTTTGGAGTGCAACCATCTTGGAATTCTTATGCTGGTTGTTTCGCATATTTGAGTTCTAAGTTCCAACCATGATTGCAGTGTGCTTGAAGGAAGCTCGTCATCCCAGCTTATATTCTGCATATACAGATTTTGGAATAAAATCTTAATTTGAATTATTATCGGAGACAACCAACCAAGCGGGTCGAAAGTTCGGCTGGCATTCGACAACAGTGTTCGCTTGGTATGTTTGCATCGTTCAGGTAATTTAAATAAAATAATAATTTAATTGATCCGCGAATTTAAATGCGTCATCATAAGGGTCCCATTGAAGACCCAGCACCTTTGGCGTTTCTGCATGCTCTCCGATTTCTTTAATATCGCTCTCCGTGGTGGTTTGTATGAACGACCGCAGCTTCTGATTGTTGGTAAGAAATTTTCTTAGCTTAAAACCATGACTGCCTAGTGCGTGTGTTACCTGCTCCAATAAAATTTCTGGTCTGTGGTATGGACTCGGCCCCGGTCATTATATCGCCTACGTACATGTCCTCTAATATAGGTCGTTCTGCCTCTGGCTGACGGGATTGCACTCGGATACCAACATCTTTCAAGCAGCGGATAGCCAAAAATGCTGTTGAGGCAGTGCCATACGTAAGCGTCTTCAATTGTTATGCGATTGGCTGCTGATGTGGACTCGGGCGCCATAAGATATTTTGGTATTCTCGATCATTGCTGTCTATCCACACCTGCCTATAAATTTTTTCAACATCTCCACAAAAGACGAACTCGTGTTGTCGAAACCTTAGCAGTATATTGAGGAGCGATGGCTGTACCGTGGGACCTACCATTAAAGCATCATTTAGCGAAATCCCCGTAGACGATTTTGTGGATGCGTCAAAGACTACTCGCAATTTTGTTGTCGTACTGCTGGCCTTTAAAACTCCATGATGCGGCAAGTAGTATATAGATAATTTATTATGGTCTTGCACTTGTTCCATGTGTCCAAGTGCCTCATACTCCACCATGAATACTCTATACAGTTTTCCGAACTCCTGGTCGCGCTCGAATCTCCTCTTCATTGACTTTAAACGGTTTAGAGCAGCGTTGTATGACGTTCTGATCACATTGCCGGATTGCTTGAATGGTAGCTTTACTATTAATTTCTTATCTCTACCGATTTTTGTAGTTGTTCGGAATAATTCTTCACACTGCTGTTCTTCGGCTGTTTCTCTTATATGTTTTATGGAAGCTCTTCTACTTCCCAGAATTTGCGTGGAGATCTGTCGATATCTAGAAGCACATTGAAATTTTTAGTCACATCCGTACCTTGCTCCTTGTCGGCAATTCTCCCGGCCGCTATCCATCCAAAAATTGTTCGAACCGCAGTCAGTCCATTTGCTAACTTAATACTCTCGGTTTCCAATGCTTCAAAAAATATGTTTACTCCTAAAAGCACGTCGATTTGGCCTCGTTTGTTTAAAGTTGGATCAGCGAGCTGCAACTGATTCAGGATTTGAAAATCCGCTACTGATAAATTAAATTCATCGATACACAAGACACCTTTGGAATGATGAATGCTTTTGTTTTTAATGTAGTTTTGTGATCCATATACGCAATCGTCAGCTCTACGGACCCTCTGGTTTCACCCATGCCAGCTTCACCTAGTCCCTTCATAAGAACCCGTGCACTTTTTCGTTTGAGATTTAAATCACGCATGCACACCTCGGATATAAAGGATGCCTGTGATGCCGAATCCAAAAGTGCCCGGTATGTTTGCCAACAGCCGTTGCCGTCTTTGGTGTTGATCAATGCAGTAGGAAGTATTCCTTGTGATGTTACTGGGTTCACGATATACGTTTCAATTTCAGTGTCTCCCTTTTCTGTCACTTCCTTATTGGTTGGTATATCAACTTTATGAACCCTTGAATTTGCTTGTTCAACAACGTTAGAACCCCTTGATTCATCTGATGATCCATGCAATGATGTATGATGTCTTCTGTGGCAGTATCGGCATCTATCTTTGGATCTGCACTCTTGCACTCTGTGCCCTCCATTTAAACAATTGAAACACCTGCTGTTTTTTCGTATTGCATCTGACTTGTCAGTCGGTGACATGCCCTAGTAGCTCTCGCATTCGTATAATCTCTGTGCCCATCTTTCTTACATATTGGGCATTGGTATCCCAACGATGTTTCAACTGGATATGCTCGTGCAACTGGTCGACTCGGCGTGATCTTCTTCGTATAGCCCTTTATGGATTCGACCATGTCTATGCGTTTTCCCAGGAATGTAAACAATTCATCGATTGTACAAAAGTCTTTCTCCGCTGTCTCCTGGGCCCAGCGAGATTTGGTTTCGTTGTCTAATTTATTTAAAGCTATATAAATCAGCCAAGGATCTCGTTTTTCGTCGTTTGGACCTAGCGCTTTAAGCCCTCTAACCGATTCATCTAGAGCATCAGTTAATTCCCTGATGTTATCAGCATTTGGTTGGATTATGCTGTTCATTTTCAGCAGCTTATTGTTAGCGATAAAGATAAAATGCAAAAATTGCACAAGTAACGCCACCGAATGCTGCACGTGTAACGCAACCGAATTATAATCAACAATTAACGGATTCCAAATACGCGATTTAGATTGTGCACTAATGTGCTTTAACGGGTATGAATTTGACGCGCTTATGAATTGAACTTATAATTCACACTTTAACTGTTTTCCGTTTAGGCGCACTACCGTTTTCACATAAATTAGCTTATTAGCGATTGATTCCGTAATAATACAGTGTTACGGACGTTTAATAATTTAAGCGCAGCAGAATATTGATAATTAACTTCCTCCCTAATTATTACTGACGATTTTACCGTTTACCGTTACTGGACAACCGCTACAAGGTGATTGTTCCGCGTCCCACGTGGATGTGATTAAGCCTTACCCTTACGGATCTCTGATCTAGTATCTCGTTTAATTTATAGATGTGGACCACAAATCACTTATAATAGATTACGCCTTGCACACTTTGCCTATTTGGATTATAAAATAAACGGCAGTCAAATGACGTCAATTGAGACTGAACAGTTTTGTTTCACAATATCGTTGTATGTAATTGAATCTAAAAATTAAATTAAATTAAATAAATAATGCGGTGCGCCGTATTTAATTGTTGTAATAACAATATAAATAATTATTCATATAGTTTTCATTCTTTTCCAACAAATAAAAATAAGACATTGTTGAAAGCATGGATCCTGTTTTGTAGGAGGAAAGAAATATTCAACCATAATACATCCAGAATTTGTAGCGCCCATTTTACTGACAATGATTTTGCAAACAAGTTAGAGCATAAAATGGGTAAGAATTATTATAAAAAATTTTGTTAGTTGAGTTAGAATATAATATTAGAATTAATGGAATTAATATTAAGTTATAATATTAGAATTAATATTATATCAAGGATTTTCAAAAATTCTAAAATTAAAATCGGGTGCGATGCCAACTTTGCGACCAGTTTGTGAAGTGAACGAAAGAGTTTTGTTAAGGAATCAAAATCGATTGTCTCGAATCCAAAGACGAGAAGACAAAAAAATGATTAAATCATTACTTGGTGAATCAAATTTCAGTTTACCCGAGCTGGTGTATTGCGAATCAAATGATTTAGAAGAAATGGTATATGATAATAACAATGATCGGGAAGAGCCAGAAAAACAAATAAATAAATCGGAATTTGATGCCTTAAAGGACGAGATGTATGTATTTAGTTTGTTATAAAACATGAGAATTAACCGCTATAATGTTATCATAATTTTAGGGACAATTTTAAACAGAAAAAGCTTACCGAAATTCAAAAGTTAAAAGCCGAAATTCAAAATTTAAAAGACCATGCAGACTTGCTTAAAATGAATTTAGAGAGAAAAGATTTTGAACTACAGAATTTAGAAAGTAAATTGAGAGAACTATTTACACCAGGCCAGATACAAAAATTAAAAAACGGCATTAAAAAACATATGCAATGGGCAAAAGCTGACATCGCCAGATCTATTACACTGTATTCGGCCAGCCCTAGAGCTTATAAATTATTAAAACAAAAGCAATTTCCTCTTCCTGCTATCCGCACTCTCCAGAAATGGGCACAACAAATTGATATTTCTCCAGGGATTCTTGAACCGGTTATGAAAATTATGAAAGCAGCAACTGAACTAAGTGAATCCCAGAAAGTTTGTATCTTGAGTTTTGACGAAATGAAGATTAGGGAAACTTATTGCTACGACCGGTCATCGGATTCCACGTATAAACCTCCAAAACATTGTCAAGTTGGAATGTTGAGAGGTATACGTGAATTATTATTACTATTGTACATTTTATTTTAATAAAATGAATTTTTATTAATTTCAGGGTTAATCTCCAAATGGAAACAACCATTTTATTACGATTTCGATCGTAAAATGACGAAACAAATTTTGTTCGAAATATTACAAAAAGCGGAAGATTGTGGTTACACTGTGGTGGCTATAACTAGTCATCTCGGAGGAGGTAACCGAGGGCTATACAAGGAACTTAACATAGAAACACATAAACCATGGTATGATTATTAAATTATATTTCTCATGTAAAATTTATTAATTTTTTTTTTTATTAGGTTTATCTTTGGAAACAATAAAATATACGTATTTGCGGACGTACCTCACCTTATTAAGCTTATAAGGAATCATTTTATTGATAATGGTTTTTTGATAAACGGTAAATGCGTAAAGAAACAAATAATTTTGAAACTTCTATCGTGTACATCAACAGAACTGACCATTACTCACAAAATTTCCAGTAACCATTTAAGTGTTGCTCAAGCAGAAAGACAAAAAGTCAAAATGGCTACCAAACTTTTTTCCCATACTGTAGCACAAGCTCTCTCGAGGGCCATCGACCTACGATTGATAGAAGACGAAAATTGGGAAGAATGTTACAATTTATTTAAGCTGGTACAATTGGAAATATTTTAATATTATGTACATATTTAAATCATTATTTTTTTAGACTAACGATTGGTTTGATGTGATGAACGTCAGAGTATATTCTGCTGATTCCAGAGAGCGAGTTCAGGTCTACGGACTAGCCATTAAAGTGCAGAATGACATCTTAGATAGGATGACCAAAATGATGAATGAGATGCTAGTATTGGGAAAGAATACATTACTACCGTTTCAAAAAGGTAAACTATTTTATGTTAATGTATTATTATTAAAAATTATTATAATTTTTTATAGGAATTATTCAATCAAATACCGCATTAAAATTGTTGTACGAAGATATGAAACAACGTTTCAATTTTAAATACATTTTGTCGTATCGTTTAAACCAGGATGTTTTAGAAAATTTTTTTGGTACTACCGTGCAAAGGGTGGTCTGCACGATCACCCTGATAGGCAGGAATTCAAATACCGTTTGAGATCCTACATTTTGGGGCATAATGAAGGGGCAATATCTGAAAATGCAAATGTGGCAATTGACGATACCCCTGATTTGATAACATCAGAATCAACGCTAACAGGTAACAAAATTAGCTTTCGTCTTAATAAATTATTAAAATTTTCTTTCAACAATTTTTTAGGAATGTTTCTGGGTTAAACGAAAATCCCGAAGATTTTCAGGAAGATAATTATTTTTCATTGATGGAATATGACGGACTTGAAAATCTTGCTGGATATATATGTCATAAATTGCATAAAGAAGTCCCCAATATTCTAGTAGATTCCACATTCCATTCGGTGAACCCCCATTTTTCTTATACTTGGGTTGATCAATTAAATGAAGGGGGCCTGTCAAAACCCACTCAGAGTATGATGATATACATGTCCTCGTTGGAATCTATTTTCAATGATGCAAATGGGGATGAATTATTAATAACAAGGGACTATCAGCAGCATTTGTTGTTATTAGCAAAAGACATCGACTGTAATAAAAGAGTAAACAAATTATTCTTTAGGGCAAGAATGTTTTTCAGAATTAGGAAACTAAATAAAGAAATTTCTGAAACAAAATCAAGAAAAAGAAAATATAAAAAAATTATAACTTGAATGTGTTTTTAATATAAAATATAATATTTATCCAAAAAATAGTTTTTTATTTACATATATTATACATTTATTAGACAAATTCCTTATTTTTCATACAATTCCTTTGCAATATTTTACTAGCAAGTCTCAGTTGACGTAATGCACAGTAAACTACGAAAACGAAATCCACGAAGGCGTAATCTATTATAAGTGATTTGTGGATGTGGACTATTGTAGTTATTGTGCACGATGCTGCTGATGATCCAAATTCTCCCCAGAATAACCAGTATATGTATGTCCCTGTTTCGGCGCCAATGTCTTTGTACGGATACCTTCCTGATTGTGGCACTTCTTACCAAAATATGTTTGTTTGGTGATCCCGTATTTTAGCAATTGATATTATCTCCAGTGCCTTATTCGTATCCAACTATTATATCTTATTTTGTTTTAAATTAAAACTCTTTACCGTAATAAACGTTATAAATTTATTTTATTTTCACTGTTGTATATGGTATATGTACGTGTTTATTGCTCGACAACTCGCTTAGAACAAAAAAAACATTTTTTTTTTTAGTTGACTGGCAAATTTGGTGGCTTGCTTGGAGAGACGCCTTCATTCAAAAATTTTTATTATCATTAAAATAATGCGATTGGCGACATCTAACATAAGCTAGCTTAATTACTAGATACTGGTTACATGCATCTAGATATTGAGCTACATGATAATTGGATGACGTCATAGCAACGAAATATCATTAATGTCAAATAGCCAATACAATAAATAAATGCAAAACAAAAATAAGACGAATAAATTCGTGATGACGAGCATAATATAAGCTATATTACAAATGTTACAATTTTTTTAATTCTTAATGCTAAAATATTGTTGTGTTGTGTTTCAGATAATTCTTTATTTTTAGGTGAATTACGATTTTTGTGTTTTCCTCCTCGTCAACAGTGTTAATGCTCAATCACGACTGAATTACAGCAATCTTAAAACAATTAAATAGTTTATATCGATTTAATGAATTATTCTTTCAGAAAATCATTTAAATACGTGTATTTAATCCAATAATCCTCTCTCAGGTGGAATAAACTGGTTTTTACTAGTTTTTTTTATTAACCTAGTTTATAAAGTTGTTAAAACTTTTATTAACTTGCCTACTATTTTAAAATATCAACGAGAAATCGGTCAATAAATATCTATTAATTGAATTGACAATCCGGTTATTAATTTATAATCGTGTTTATTTTAGAAATTATGTTATCAGTTAATAAATTCATTGGTTCAAAGAATTTTTCTTCCGAAAAATTTAATGAAAGGGATTCATTGAATTATTTTTTTCAGTGTAATTTTGCAAATATTTTTTTTTATTGAAAATAAATGATTTATTTCCAAGATTTAAAGAAATTAAAAATAATTTTGTTATATGTTTTGAATGTGACTACGAGTATCAGATTTAAACTTGTTTAAACATAATAAGCGCTAAAGAAAAAGCGCAAAATTTACTTTTCAAATTCTAATCAGGAAGTAAATATTGACTTTGTAAAGTAAACAGTTCTTTTCAGTTACATACTGTATTTCAAAATGCAGAAACCAAAAGTATTATTTCAATAACATTTTCAATTTGGGCAAACTTTATTTGAAATCAATAAAAATACCTTGAAGCTATTTTAACGAGTACCTATAAATAAACACCCGAACATTCTTAAAATGATACCAAAATATGTTTAATTTTGTCTTTATATTGTTGTATAGAAATAAATCATACATAATAAAAACCAAATAAAATTAAGTTGATGACCTCACACATTTTTACGTATTCATAGTATACATTAAAGTATGGCAATGTCCTCAATGAACTGTTCCACCGTGAACTATGTACATGCGTTGAATATATAGCAAGCAAAAAGTGATTTTATCAATATTAAATGTTTGCTGCCCTGTGTGTCGTCTGATGCTATTATCAAATATTTAATATCGAAAATATATTGTTAACCACAGTGTAGAAGATAAATCAATAATCATATCTCTCTGTTAGCAATAAATTCTACATCTTTTATTTTCGTATTATATTGGGTGTGTGAATATGACTCCGCCCTTTCTCAATTGGTGTCGTTATTTTTACTGCTTACGTAAACTATAAATGCGCAATACTTGTATTCTATAGTACTTGATGTCAGCTTTAAAACACAGTATACGACATTTGGTTGAAGTGTAAACAAATAGTATTTTTAACTCTTTCAAAATGTCGAATTTTATTCTAAATAAACATCATTTGCGAGAAGTTTTATTACATTATTTTATTGCAAACAAAAGTGCAGCGGAAACTTATCGTTTGTTTGTGGAAATTTACGGTGAGCATGCTCCATCGAATACAACGTGCAAAGAATGCTTTCGACGATTTGAAAATGATGATTTTGGCATTGAAGATAAAGAGCATAGAAAACCAACCAAAAAATTTGAAGATGCTGAATTGGAAACGTTATTGGCTGAAGATTCTTCTCAAATATAATCAGAGTTGGCTGTAGCATTAAATGTTGATCGATCAACTGTTGCAAAATATTTACAAACAATCGGAATGGTTCAAAAAGCTAACAACTGGGTTCCACGTGAATTAAAAGAAAGAGATCTCGAACGTTGAAAAACCATTTGTGAAATACTGATTCAAAGACAACAAAGAAAAGGTTTTCTGCATCGGATAGTTATTGGAGATGAAAAATGGATTTAAGAAGCGTGGTGAAGCTGGTCCATTGCAACCAAAGCGAGATATCCATTGCAATAAGGTTAGGCTCTGTATCTGGTGGGATCAGAAAGGTGTGGTGTATTATGAACTGCTGGAATCAGGTGAAACTATCAAGGGCGATGTGTACCGACAACAACTAATACGTTTGAAGCGAGCTATAGAGGGAAAACGACCAGAATGGGTGAATAGACACAACAAATTAATTTTTCAGCATTACAATGCAAAACGACATGTTGCAAACTTTATGAAAAATTATTTACAAGGACAGGACTGGGAAGTTCTACCCCACGCGCCGTATTCACCAGATATAGCTCCTTCACTTACTACTTATTCCGGTCGATACAGTCGTCTCTTTCTGAACAGCGGTTCAGTTCTCGCGCAGAGATCGATAATTGGCTTACTGATTGGATCGCCTCCAAAGACCAAGATTTTTTCAGAGAGGGAATCCGTAAACTGCCTTAAAAATGGGAAAAGTTGTAGCTGCAAATGGAGAATACTTTCAATAAATAATTCTTTCATTTTATAAACAAGCAAATGTGTTTTATTTTAACCAAAAAGGGCGGAGTCAATTTCACATACCCAATACGTTCTCGATGTATGTATAATATCAAAGCAACCTTGATTATACAAAGCCATAATCTAAAAAACACAGCTTTTATAAAGGAATTAGAAACGAGAAAAAAACCAAACTTTTCATAGTAAAATACACAAAACATATGGGAAATCACCTTTTTTTCTAAGACAAATTTTTAAATGGAAACGTTACAAATTCTTAATTATGATTTCTGAAATACTTTCATAAATATTTGAATTTCAACATATATGAATGTCGTTTAAGTAAAACGTTTTCATTTTCTTGTAATAATTGAATTATTTAAACCAAAATATAAAAAAAATTTCATAACAACAGCATTCTGGTCAAATTAAAATAAAAGCTTACTACAATTCGTTTGATCATTAAGTCAATATACATTACATAGATGGCAGTGATGACAGTAAAAATTTGGTAAAATTGTACCAAAAATTACCACCTGGGGAAAATTCAAATTCAAAAATTGTAGGAAAAGCAAAACAAATTCACAAAATATAGGAACGTTCGTTAATTTTATGATTAAATAACTATTTTTCGTATTTTTCTGTACACATTTAAGACATCTTACGTACACTAGTAAAACTAAAGATAAATTTAGCAAGTATTATTTTAATTCGTCAGAGCCAACTTTGATGTATTTTTCAAAATGAAAGTTCAAAAAATATATTTTAGAAATAATTTAATTTTAATATTTCTGCAATTAACATTCATTTAATACCAATATAGCCTTCTTGTAAATTGTTGCTGAAGATATGTAGACAACTTTTATGTAAACATTTTATAATATTTTTGCTTTTTTCATTGAAAAACTTGCAGCTAAAAACACCATTTTTACTATGGATTCCTATGGAAATCAGTGAAAAGTTATACCACTAAAAAAGCTTATAAAAAATACGTTATTTTGATTATGGCTCTATACTCTAGAAGGCTCTGATAATATCAGAGCACCCTGTATTTTATAGAGCCATAATCAAAAAATCTGAGCTTTTATAAGGGAATTAGAAACGAGGAAAAAACGGAACTTTTCATAGTAAAACACACAAAACATATGGGAAATCACTTTTTTTCCTAAGACAAATTTTTAAATGAAAACGTTAAAAATTCTTAATTATGATTTCTGAAATACTTTCATAAATGTTTGAATTTCAACATATATGAATGTCGTTGAAGTAAATCATTTTCATTTTCTTGTAATAATTGATTTATTTAAACCAAAATATAAAAAAAATTTCATAACAACAGCATTCTGGTCAAATTAAAATAAAAGCTTACTACGATTCGTTGATCATTAAGTCAATATACATTACATAGATGGCATTGATGGCCGTAAAAATTTGGAAAACTCGTACCAAAAATTACCACCTGGGGAAATTTCAAGTTCAAAAATTGTATGAAAAGCAAAACAAATTCACAAAATATAGGAACGTTTGTTAATTTTGGAATTAAATAACTTTTTTTCGTATTTTTCTGTAACCATTTAGACATCTTACGTACACTAGTAAAACTAAAGATAAATTTAGCAAGTATTATTTTAATTTGTCAAAGCCAACTTTGATGTATTTTTCAAAATGAAAGTTCGAAAAAATATATTTTAGAAATAATTTAATTTTAATATTTCTGCAATTAATATTTACTTAATACCAATATGGCCTTCTTGTATATTGTTCTTAAAGATATGTAGAAAACTTTTATATAAACATTTTATAATATTTTTGCTTTTTTCATTGAAAAACTTGAAGCTAAAAAACACCATTTTTACTATGAATTCCTATGGAAATCAGTGAAAAGTTATACCACTAAAAAAGCTTCTAAAAAATACGTCATTAAGATTATGGCTCTATACTCTAGAAGGCTCTGATAATATACGTGGTGTTATATTGAAATATCTGTCATATTACGAACTAACAAAAAACATTATGTAATATTTATTTACTACAAAGCTATAATAATGTACATACATTGGAATATTACAGATGACGTAAGATATGTCGAAATATAAATTAATAATAATTTGGCTAAGGTAAGCTAAATTAATGTTCTGCTTCTGTTAGTTTAGGCTACTGTTAGGAATATATTGGCCAGAAAAATAATTAAAGGAAATCATTTTATGTTTTGAATATATGAAACAATGATACTACTAACCGAATTATTATATTTTGTTATTTATGTCGGAGCTTAATTTAATCTAAATTACAGAATATATTTCCCAAAAATTTCCCAAGAAAAAGTTTTTATTTTCATTTAAATTTTTGAAAATGCACAACCCGTCTAAAATTTGGGTGATATTCCACAAACAAACCAGATAGAAAATTTGTCTGGTTTGCCAAGTTTAACTTTAAATGTTTTTTTTATATTTATAACACTAAATCTGGCATTCGTCCTATATCTTCAGCAGTAGCTAGATTTTGGTGCAAATCGCCGCCATTGAATTGGAGAAAACCATTAAGAACTAAAACTTTAGTGTGGTTCTTGTTTGACGATTTTTTTTGTTTCTAAATTACGGATGAACGTCCGGTAATTTGGGAAAAATAAAAAGATTTTTCTCATTTTAAAATTGCCCTACATTGTATTATTGTTTATATCTCCGAAACGATCAAACTATCTTAATTCATGTATGATCAAACTATCCTATTTATTCACCGATTTGATTTGAATGTACATAACTTTGTACAATCAATACTTGCTACACAATTTGTTTTAAATGAATTGTAATGAATGAAACTTGTATCCATCCTTTCACAATGAAACACGCGTACACTAACTGGTTTATAACATTTGTAGGAGTAACAGGAGTCATTGGGCACATTCAGGTCCCCCAACATGTTGGCATCAAAAATCTATGATGGAAAGTAAGACATTTAAAGAATCACATTACCATGAACATATTGGCAACAGTTGGCTTACCTGAATGCACTTATTGTCATTCATTAAAAATTTTGAGACTATTATGCATAATCCTAGTTCTTCTTTTAGTTTAGTGGTGAAATTATTTTGACAACCTCATTTGGACCAGTCCACAGAGGTTTCAATTTATTCGTTGACATCATTTTTTAACAAAACTTTATTATCGACATCAAAAGTAACTGAATTTATTGTCTTATCACATTGTGATTTGGATTTTTCTTTGGCTTTTAAAATCATATTTCTTGCAACAGTCCTTGATGTACGTACTCGACTTTTGAGTTCTGCGCAATAATCGAGTATAATTATTATAGACATGTTCGGGATCACGCTTGAAAAGGTGTTTCCGGTTTCCAGTTATTTTCATTGGTATTTTGTTGTGCTTATTACAGGGGTGCTTCTTTTCATTACAGGGGTGCGATTCCGGTTCAGTGATAAAATGAAATATTAAATTTGAATCGGTGTAAACAAAGCAAAAAGGAGAATTCATTATTTTTCGTATTATGCCTACTTTGAAATTCAAATTTTTGAATTTTATCAAGAAGTAAAGCAAAGGAAAAATAATTATTTAAAAGGCTAGGTTTACAAGAGTACTAAACGCTGTATTTGCTATACTTATACCATTCAATATTTGATCGGTAATTTCAGGCCTTGTTTTTAGAAATCGATTTACGACACCTTATCTCCTTACTAACGTTATACCAAAAACGATACATATGTATAGAGACATATAAAGCATCAGTAAAATCTTAATAGAGTTATTTATACTGATACCCACTTATTCTGCCGTGCTAAGAAAAAAGGTCACATTTGCCTTTTTGAAGTTTTGAGTAATTTCAATTTTTCTATTTTTGTTTACCATTAATGTCCTAATATGAAACTTAACTATTAAATAACGCGATTTTATAGCATTTGAAAAATAATATTTGGCTTTTTTAAAAAACAGAAGAAGAGGTATTTGTTTGCAGAATCCAAATATCGACTTTTGGCGTTTGTCACTTTTTTTTTTTAGCACGGCAGTACTGTGCTAGTGCGTACACGCAGTATGTTCTCTTTTCTTCTGTCAATACAAACATTGTGTATTGTTTGTTTATTTTGCTAGAAACCAAACGAATGATAAAGTATCAAAATGTCTTTGAAGGTTGGTCACCGAGGGTGGTTTTCACCCTTTGTATTTACATCTGAGCTCTATAAAACTAACGTAATCAGCCAAATAACCACAAAACATTGATTTTATTGGATTAGAGACCGAATTTAAATAGAACCAGGGTAACAAAACCTATTTTAGAAACCAACCTTAACTATGAATAAATTCAATAATCATAATCATATTTTTCCTTGTGTTGTTCAATTTGTAGTGGACACTAAATTCGATCTAAATTACGCAACCCGATACTTAATTTCTTATTCGAATTCTTGATCAATGCGTACAATTTTTGATCTAAACAGCAATTTTATATATGTATTTACAAAATGCATTGCCTCAAAATCTGTATCAGTATACGTAATTGTGGAAACCAATTTAAGTCCTGATATACATATATTGTTCTGAGTATTTCCTGGCAGATTACATTGTGTACAGGTGTGATCGGTCGGCGTTCATTCGTCTATTGTAAGTGTAGCTGTTGACAGTGATCCAACAATAGAGCTTAAATGTTTTAACGTGAATATCTTCAGAATTTGTTTTACATTATTGCGGCTTATACATCTGAAGTTTATGCGACATAAACTGTTTGTATAGTAAGATTTCCAAACTCAACTTGAATGAAATCGTGGTGATACTTGGTGATTTTAACTTTCCGAACGTTAAATGGCTGATTTTAATATGTTCCGAAGATTGTAAGAGAATTCAATCCAGTTTCGAACTAATAAGCTTATGATTATGAAAAAATCAATCTTTTCATCAGGCCGCGGCGACTGGACTGATTATACCACAATTTACATTTTATATATACAGAATGTGCTGTGCGTTAAGTATTAGCGAATCATAACTAATACAGATGAATTATCTTACAATTTTTCTTCTTCACAATATTCACACAGCTCTATTTCTGTGTACGCTAATTTTTACTTTATTACTTTTTGTTGAATATTAATTAATTCATGTAATATCTAATATGCTACCGGTGGTTAGACCATTTTAATTGTGTTTCGATTAACACGAGAAGTATATTAGTATTTACGAACAGTAATTCAACGATACCGACTAATAGACATAATTCTATTTATTTAATTATATGATTTTGTGCGGATTGAATCCTCTTACAATCTTCGGAACATATTAAAATCATATAATTAAATAAATAGAATTCTGTCTATTAGTCGGTATCGTTGAATTACTGTTCGTAAATACTAATATACTTCTCGTGTTAATCGAAACACAATTAAAATGGTCTAACCACCGGTAGCATATTAGATATTACATGAATTAATTAATATTCAACAAAAAAGTAATAAAGTTAAATGGCTATAGTTGCTGAAGATGTAAATTGTATCATTCCGCACAGTATAACATCGGGTGCTGAATCCATCTGCATACATTCTATTTTGTCGTATGCCTTTGTCCAGACAAATAATGTTTTCAACTATAATGAAACATTTCTGGATTTATTTTTTGTCAATTCAACGATGTTAACCATAACTCGTAGCGTTTTTGTAGTCTAATTCCAATATCAACAATTGTAATAGAATTAAATTTTTTGATTTTTAGTATGTATTATCAGCACAATGATAGTCTGACCTCTTATTTCAAATCGGTTGACTGGAATTAGGGCTTTTCGATGGTCGACATGGACATTAACCGTGATGTGCAAATATTCTATGACATTTTATTCAATGGCTTCAACAGGTATGTCCCAATTTCTGTTGGAAAGGTTAATCTTAACAATCCTCTGAGGTTTAACAACGACCTAATAAATCTTCGAAATCGTAAAAAAAATTATATCGAAGGTGGAAGTTCTCCAAGAGTACTGACGACAGACTGTCATTTTTAGATTTACTGAAACAGTTTGATTGTTTACATTGTACTGCATACAAGAATTTTATTGCTCATTTCATTGCAAGTTCAAAATAATATTGATAAATAATATAAATCCAAAATCATTCTGGAATTTCGTTGACACCAAAAGGAAATTTTTTTTTGTTTCCGTCAACAATGTCGTTCAATGAAATAACTGAAAATGTTTATAAACCTACTGATATTGTTGAAGATGGAAACAGTTGATATCATTAAATCCCTTCATCTTTTTAAGGGTGGATGTGGCCCAGACGGTATTTCTTCAAATTTTCTTAAAGTTCTCCAATTTGAGTCGATTGCTTGTGATTATATGTTTTTCGATCTTAAGTCGCTTATAGTAGATGAACAGCAAGGTTTTTCCGATTAGGTTTTTCTGTATCAAACTTAGTAGAATTTATGAAACGTGCAACAGAGGTGATTGAAGGCAATGCTCAACTTGATGTTATTTATACCGACTTCGGTAAGGCGTTTGACTTCCGGAAAAATTAAAATTACTTGGTGTTAATGATAATTTGATCAAATGGCTTGCAATATCTTACTGGGCGGATGCAATGTGTAAAAATTAACAATAGTTTGCCTGATACAATTTATGTGCATTCTGGGATACCTAAGGGCTCGTATCTCGGTTCGCTTATTTTCATATTGTTTTTTAATGATATCACTAAAAGTATAAAATTTTCCCGTTGTCTTGTATATGCCGATGTCCTAAAAATATTTTACCCTATTCGAAATCTAACTAATGCAGAGAAGTTACAAAAGGAATTAGATGCGGTTAAAGTTTGGTGTAAGAATAATTTGTTATAATTGAATGTAACAAAGTGCAAAATTATAAGTTTTACACTTTCAACATCGCATCTTATTTATGATTACAATATTGCGAATAATAATTTGGCACGAGTAAATGAAATAAAGAACCTTAGAGTTACATTTGTACCTTATTATTTAATCGCCTATCTTATAATTTAATCGTCGACTTGCTCTGTTCTAAAGCCAAATCTATGTTAGAATTCCTAAAACGTACCATAAAAGAGTTTAATGATCCCAGAATTTTTGTTTACCTGTATTAATTTTTTTTCGCTCACAGCTCGAATATGCATCATGCGTATAATGTTCCTGTTAGAGGGATCACATAATTAGGATTGAGCCAGGTAGAATTTTTTTTTCTAATTTGGTGGGTTTGACAACCGATTACCGTGGAATATATTAGATACCCACCTCCATATGTTGAAAGATGTAATTCCTTGAAAATTTTCCTTTCCTCTTGAAATTCGTCATCAGTACGTAGAAATGATATGTAATGTAGAAAACTTCGAACTCGCTCGCACACCCTTGAAAATAAATTCTCAGAGAACCAATTATGGAAGTGACGAACCTTGGAATTCAATGTCGAAATGTTATAACGAACTGAGTAGTTTTTGTGACTTTATTTTAATGATTCAATTGTTTTTGTCCTATTTCAATATTATGTACTTAAGAGTATGCACAACACAATTAATTGTATTTTTGTTATTGTTTAAAATTGTACTGGAGCTTATGGTTCCTAGTTAATTTTTATGAAATAAAATTTAGGATCTCGATTTTATTTTAAATAATGCTTAACGTCGTTATCGGATGAATGTATTCCTGATTGGGTTGTTAAAAAATCCCGATATTCTTCCAATTTTTCAGAAAGCATTTCAGAAGATAAAGATGGTAATACCACAGAATAAAGCACAAACACAATTAGTCAGCCAAAAACATTTTTACCCTTACCTTTCATTTTACGTGTCGAACGACAAACACTTAACGACAATTTAACATTGACGAATCTTACCTTCGCCAACCCGACTTGAAAAAATTATGTCGGCATTATTTCAAACAAAAACCTCATTTGCTGCGTTCCATTTGACGTGGCAAAGTACAAATAAGTATTTGGGAGTAGATGGTAAATGGAACGCAGAAAATTAGTTGCGAAAATAAAATTTAATTTAAAAAAATTTACGTGCAACATGGAAAGATGGAAAATTAATTATTAATTTGAAAACTGATCAGCCATTTCTTACCGATTAGATGTACTAAATATTCTGGTAACGAAGTCGCCATTAATTCATAAAGCAAACTACTCATAAAATTTAGCAAGAGTAGCTGCGTGCACTCAGAAGTACTTGTGTGTACTTTGCCACGTTAAATGGAACCCAGCAATTGTGAACTAAGGCCAATAAACCTATACGAAGTTTTATTATTTTTATTTTGCAAAATCTTTCTTTATAGAAGGTATTTCAGGGTCACTTTTCACTTATTTATTTCCAATAATTAGAATATTTTAAGGCTTTTTAAATTTTTTAGAGTAAATTTTCAGTTGATTTTGAATTTGCAGTTGCGCAATTATACAAATTATTCAGATTATATAAAAAGAAACTGAGAGATACAACGTGAAACATCGGGTTATCGAATCAAACGGATTAAAATTTAAAATCTTAAAAATAAACGTTTATATGCATACATACATATATCCCAGTAAACACAAAAATTTGGTACATCAATTTTCTTAAGAACTAATTTATTTACATATTTCAGTAATCATTATTGTATACGTACAAATTTTATCATCGGCGACAAAAAACTGTTCATCGACAAAAAACTAGTCTGATAAAATTATTGAATCTCTGTCAAATTCGTCACAAATTTATCATTCGTCGCTTACTTGAAATCGTAAAACACAGTGTATAACAACGATACTTTTATCAGATTTCATTATCATCGAACCAGAATCGCATCCTCCTGCAATAAGACATGCATAATTTTGTTTTGAACAATGAAAAAAATTAAAATGGATGACTAGATGGTAATGAAAAGTTTTTTTATCATTTCAAATTATCACTGAACCAGAATCGCACCACTACGCTTAATATCGTGGTGGGAATTCATTTATAATTTCGTTTATATCTTGCTCAGATTCCAATAATATTGTAGTGATAGTATTTTAGATTTATTGGTCACATGACTTGTTCTACTCCTGTAAGGAACCACCAGATAAATCAGGCAATAAAGACGTCGATGTAGCAACAGGTTCAACTTTACTTTTTCCGGCTTGTGCTTTAGTTACCGCCAACACTTTGGTTTTAGGAATAACTATTTTACTTAGAGTGTCAGAATTTAAATTTAATTGTCTCGGTTTGTATAAAATATCGTAATCATACTCGTCTAGTTTTATTCTCCACCTTAGAAGTCGCTTAGGAGTCTTGTTGAACCAAGTGAGAGGTCTATGGTCGGTTCTGATTAAGAATTTAAATCCGTATAAATAATGGTGAAATTTCACTGCCCAGATTATTACCAATAACACCCTTTCTATAGTGGGGTTATGATTTCAGCTGGATTCAAGTATCTACTGGCACAGACGACTGGCAGATCAATGAAACCTGAATTTTGAGAAAGGGTTGAGAAAAATCAGGCTACCTGGAGTATTGGTGGAGATGACAACTTAACTGTTAATATATTAAAAGCTTCATCGCAATGTGCATTCCATACATATGAAACGTTTTTTATAAGAAGACGAGTTAGTGGAATAGCATTATTGCGAAAGTGATCGATAAAACGTTTCTAATAGCGTGTTAAACCTAGAAATAATTTAAATTCCTTCTGCGAATTGGGTCTAGAAAAGTTATCTATGCATTTTGGTTTCGTCACGATACGCCCTAAGTAGCAGACTTTAGTTCTTAAAAAGTTGCAATTGCCTGGTTGTTATTTTAAATTAAATTTCCTGAAACAGCTCAAAGCGTCGGTAAGCTTTTTGTTATGATCGTGTAAATCATATCCATACATGTACATATGAGCACGACATCAAGATATACCGTACTTCAGACCAAAATAGATGCGGCAGAACTGAAGGTTACCATGTTGAGTGCTGAAAGCAGTTTTTTCTTTCTCTAGTAAATGAACAGGGACCTGGCGATAACCGTTTGCAACACCTAGGGTTGTAAAGTAGCTAGCTTTTGCTAGTTGATCGAGTAGTGGCTTTGTTTTAGAAACTAATGACAATATAACGAATGACAATGTACCCTCTTCCAACATATGTGCAACTTGAGTATTGATTGATGTTTGACGGTCTGATTTGATGTTTACTGCAGCCGAGAATTTGGTTCAAATGCAATTTCGTGAGAAGTTTTTCACCTTTAAGATAAAAAAACATCATTAAAATCGCTACAGATCGCCAGCACCGAGCAGTTAGATAGACTCCGTAGTTGAATACCTATACATCTTCCAAGTTTCTTGAATGGTCAATGACGCTTACTATGCTAACAGGAATACCCGAGATTTTAAATTTACAACAGAACTCGCGACAAATTTTCCGGATATATTTACTTGGATAAACATACGAGAATCGTTTTCAAAGACGAGAGACAGCTGCACATTAAGAATAGTTCCCACTCGCGGCGGTAATACTATTTCCTTTGCATGTACTGTGTGTCTTTCATAAGGCACTGAACAAAATTTAATGGTAGTACTAGTGGGAAACAATATTTCGACGATTATATTTGAAAAAACATGGTCCAACATGGTACGCTTAAATTGGAAAGGAACTTCAGGTGTATGGCTTTCGAAAATGATAAATTGACATAACATAAAGCTAAGGTTTCTATTGAATTGGATGTAATTCCGGTTATTTACATCGACGATTTTTAACATAACAGATAACATCGTCATAAAACACTGCATGTTTTGTCATACTAATATCTGCCGCTATATCTACTAGAAAAATATGATAATTTTTGAGTGGTTTTACTTAGTTGATTAGAACTGATCGAAATAAACACAGCATTGCTAGATGGATACGGATTATTGAATTAATTTTTGGCGTTGGCATTCGGTCAGTTTTTATTATAACTAGTGATTCTCTGTGGTTTTAGGTCAGTTTGGCAGTTATTTTCTCTTCCTGCATGTAAAAGCATGCATAATCTCAAATGCCTACGTTTTAACAAGTGTTTAATTGTTTTTGGAATGTATTTAGAAATCTAAGCGGTTGTTTTAGGCCAATTTCGCATTTATATTCTATATCTGCATGTAAAAACATTTTAACGTTCTAATATCTACGTTTTAAGGAATTTCATCAATTTCATAAAAGAGTCTTTAATAGTTTCTTGATTATTTGTATTGTAATTTCGAACACTTGTTGTCTTCCTGATTGTAAAAATATGTGTAACCTAAAGTAATTACTTTTTGAAGGAATTCACTTCAACGAACCTAACGTCATTTGATTTAATAAATTTATAAGGTAGTCTTTACTTGTTTTTCGAGTTTATTTAGGTATCAAAGCGGTTGTTTTAACCCATATTTCCCATTTGTATTTTCTTCCTGCATGTAAGAACATGTGTAAGTTCAAATAACTATGTTTTATTTATTTCACGTCAATGAAACTATAACTTATAAAATAATCTTTAATTGTTTTTGGAAAATATATATGTATCAAAACGGCTGTGAAGTTTATAAAAATAACAAAAATATATATGTATTGTTATTACAGTATAAAATTCAATTCTTATAAGAATTTTGAGTAAAATATTTTAAACAGGAAATTTTAGGTAAATCAAATTTAAAACAAATACAAACTTAAAATGTAAACGCCACAACAAACAAGTGAATAGCACTTGCCTAGTGTACGAAATAGCCCAGATGCTGAAAATAGATGGAAAAGATACATTTTTTCTTACAAATTCATTGAGATATTTTAATGTATCGAGTGTTTTATTAATTGGCCAATAACAAGACATCGTAGAGTTTGTACCAGAATGCTACCATATACACATGATAAGTACTTGTCTGGTGTAAGAAATGGACCATGTGTCATTCCCATATGGAGGGGATGGGTAATTTTTTTTCTTACAAATTCATTGAGATATTTTGATGTATCGAGTGTTTTATTAATTGGCCAATAACGAGACATCTTAGAGTTTGTGGTTTAGCGGGGCCATTTCCCACCACCGAGAGCGGCAACAAATATGTACTAGTAATAATGGATTATTTCAGCAAATGGCCGGAGGTGTACTCCATTCCCAATCAGAAGACGACAGCAATAGCTGACTCCGTGTGTTTGTGAGAGTTTTTGACACACAATACACATCACACATTAACTTTCACAACACATACTTTTCACCAAACGTCTCGCCAATTATCGTCAAATCCAATACCTAAAAGAAACAGAAGAGAACAACCCAAAGAATCATCACTTAAATAACCATAAATTTACACTGTACTTATCTGAGCCAACAGCTGATCAGCATACTCGGGTCATTGTATTGCCATCACCGTAGAGGAAGATATTTGTTTCCGTTCCGTCTTCCATGTCACAGCTGTACATATAAACTGTATATCCTTGTTAATTATCTAAAATTGTAATTATATAAATCCCTATTTATTATTCATTTAATTAATTCAATTTGCATTATATAAAAACTTACCATTTTGACAACCAAATTTATTTATTGTGATGTATTTGACATCTATAAAATAACAAAACTTACTTCATACTAAGATACAGAGACATCTACGTTGCAATAGAGTAAATAACAATCATGAACATAGTCGTACTAAAACATAGAAAAAGTATTAATCTAAGTTACATAGGGTAGATGTCACTGTAATATAATTATTAAAAAATTGTACAATTTTTGTGAACGCAAAAATTAAATCACTTCAAAAAAATACTTTCAAGTGTCAACAACAAGTGTGAAAATAAAGCGAATTAATTGGAGAAAATATTTTTATAATTTTACCTGCATTTTTCCTGGACATCCGAACATACCTACTTCAATAATTGACCCCAGCTCTTTACCCGGACACGGCAATCTATTGAATAACAATTTGGACCTCAGCATTCACTTCGGACTTTGGAAAATTGATACTGTAACTTTACAACCCACGCTTTATACAACGGACACGAGAAAATATTCCGCTCGCAACCAATCAGAGCGACAACAAGTCATCAGATTGATCGAATACGAACGGCGGACGAATTACCCCAGGCTATCCCGCAGACATAATCACAAACACCGTTGTCAACAATTGGATTAGCAGATTTAGAGTGCCGATGGAGATTCATACCGATCAAGGAAGGAATTTTGAATCGGTGGTATTTCAAGAAATATGCCAGATGCTCGGTATAAATAAAACGAGAACAACGCCTTTGCGTCCACAGTCTGATGGTATGGTAGAAAGATTCAATGGTACATTGGATGAATATCTAGCAAAGGTCGTTGAGAAAAACCAACGCAACTGGGACCGGCATATATCGTTGCTTCTGATGGCCTATCGATCAGCAATACATGACACAACCGGAATGACACCAGCTAAATCGTTATTTGGGGATAACCTACGATTACCTGGAGATCTAAAGTTTAGGGCTTGTCCCATCAGCGGCTTTATGTGGACAGGATTACGTAGACAGGATGAAAGGGGAACTAAATGAGATTCATCAATTTGTACGGGAAAAAATACAGATGTCAAGTAACCGGATGAAGGCTCGATATAACATAAGACCAAATAACCAGGGCTGCCAGGAAGGGCAATTAGTATGGCTTTACAACCCGCAACGGAAAAAGGGATTATCACCGAAGCTGCAACCATCATGGGAAGGACCTTACACTGTCATCACAAGGATGAACGACGTGGTTTATCGGATACGGAAGGGATATTGAAGTAAACCAAATGTGGTGCATTTGGAGAGGCTGGCCCTATACAGAGGAGGTGATTTGGGTCCTGTTCGGTACGAACAGGCTTAGGTTGGGGGTAGTGTGACGGTGACACCTAGTGTGTAATAGAATAAGTTAAATTAATAGCACAATGTTTAACTGTACTAAAATGGAATTTTCCAAGGTAAAAATTGTTACGTAATGTTTCTACACTATTCTAACTGGAAAAGTCATGAGCTATCTAGATGTTTGGTTTGTGTATATAAAAAGGCGAACGAAGTCGAATTAGATTAGTAGTATTTGTAAAAGCGACAGTATGAAGATAAAAAGGAATTAAAAAGTGATTTAAAAAGTGTTTTAGTGGAAAAAAAATTATAAGTGTACAGTAAAAATTTGAGAATAATTTATATAAAGTGATTTTGTGAATTTTTATTAATAAACTGTGTTGTAATAATTCTTGTGTGAAATAAATAAATTCTGGTGATAAATTAAATTGAGTTTGTATTATTCACAATCCAGTGATACGAACCTTGATTGACAAGGCAAAAACGTAACAATTGGTGACAGCAGTGGGATTGTGAATAAAAAGATCAAGAAAATGATTTTCAACGAATTAAAAGTTCCAGAATTAAAGAGGGAACTTGAGAAACGGGGTTTGGCCACTGATGGTGCTAAAGCAGCTTTACAAGCGCGACTACGTGAGGCCATGCAGAACGAAGGGCTGAACGCTGACCATTATGATTTTGGCGTGGAAGTAACGGATGCGGCAACTGTAGAGAAAGCAGAAGATAAACAACCGTTGGTCGAAAAGACACAAGAACATTCTGGAAGTTTCGATTTGTCGCAGTTAATAGCTGCTATGAACCAGATGACAGGACAGATGAGTCTAATGAAACAACAAAATGAACGACAGCTAGGAGAAATTAAAAATCAAATGGTGCAACAAGGAGAGCAGTCAAACCTAAAAATGGAACAACAAATAGAGAAAATTGAACAATCAATCCAGGAAATTGCAGATGGGCAAAAGAGAATGGACGAGAAACTTCTCGAATTATCTACTAACATACACGGCGAAGTAGAGAAGCTACAAATGGAGATTCAAAAGGTAAACGAAAAATTAGAAACGAAGGTTCAACATGTTGAAGAGAAATTGCAAACGGAGATTCAACAAGTTGTGGAAAAATGTCAACGTCTCGAGAAAGATCTAACTGATGTCAAGGCAAGTGGAACAACGACGCAAGTGGTACAGACCGTTCAATCAGTTAAGTTAAAACCACCAAACTTCGACGGTACATCATCTTTCGGCATTTTCAAATTTCAATTTGAAACGGCAGCCAATCAAAACCGTTGGAATGATGAACATCTTGTCGCAGCGTTAATAGTGGCCCTTAAAGGTGAAGCAGCGGAGGCCTTACAAACAATTCCGGAAAAAGATCGCAACAGTTATCTCGAAATTATGAAGGCGCTGGATAGGAAGTACGGCAGTGACCACAAGCGTGAAATCTATCGAATGGAATTGAAAAGCCGCTACCAAAAGGGAGGAGAATCACTTCAGGAATTTTCATCGGCAATCGAGCGATTAGTACATCTAGCACATACCAGTACGTCGGCCGATTATATGGAAAGGCTTAAAATTGACGCATTCATTGACGGCATTCGAGATCCAGAGACACGCAGGGCGGTGATGTTGTCACCTAAAGCAACCTTTGCGGAAACCATCGCTTGTGCGTTAACAAATGAAACTGCACAAGCCATCACCAAACCGTCAATGAAAATACGCCGAGTAGAAATCGATACAAGCATAAACAACGAGCGGTCAACACCAAGATTCCGAGATGGAAGCGGCAAAATCAGATGTTGGGCATGTGATAAGGTCGGTCACATCTCTCGCGACTGCTGGGAATTAAGAAGAAAAAGGGGAAGATCACCATCTCCTATGCAGCGACGATCAAGCGGGGAGCAGGCGTTGGCTAGGCAAGAAGGCCAAATGACGACGGAGTCGTTAAACTACAAAGAGTCAGCTTAAAGGGGCAGAAGCTGACTCCCACAACCGATTGCCCAATAACCTCCATCCGCGTTGCGAAAGTAGCAAGAGGCGGTGACAGCTTAACAATCAAAGGCGACATTGATGGCACAGATTGCATCATCACACTGGATACGGGAGCAAATCGCACGATTGTCCGTAAAGATCTGATCGATGGAGATATACAACCAGCTAATGGATTGAAGTTACAAACAGCAACTGGAGGTAGTTCAATAATAAAAGGCAAAAAGATCGTGAAAATAAAGATCGGAAGAACTCTTTTCCAACACGAAGTGCTGATTGCAGATATTGTGGATGAAGTCATTATGGGGATGGACTTCATGAGGGCAAATGGCTTCGTGGTGGATGTTGAACGAGGAGTTTTAATTTACGATAACATCGAGTTGCCACTTCAATCTAATAGTGCCGGAGCAACTACCAAGCGAATTATTATTGATCATCGGGAAAAGCTGCCACCAAACTCAGAAACGATCGTGTGGGGAAGATTGGAGGGAGGTTCTGGGTCACCCAGGTTGTGGGTTGTTGAAACTATCGAAGAGGAGATCGGAGCCAAGGAAATTATAATCGGAAAAACCCTAGTTAAACCAAATAACGACCATAGAGTACCAATTAGGACTCTAAATCTCTCGGATAAGACGAAAACCATTAAGAAAGGGACAGTCATCGGCAAATGTAACGGGGTATCGACTATAGTAAAGTGTGAACAGAAAAGTCCGATTGAAAAAGCTGACATGCAAGGGCAGAAAGAAATGGTAGAAAAACTTATGCAGAAATGGACCGAAGATCTTACCGAGGCACAGAAAAATTCTGCATATCAACTACTCAAACGGTACACGTCCATATTCTGCAGTACATCGGATAATAACGGAAGGACTTCAATGGTAAAGCACCGAATTGATACGGGAGCAGAGATGCCGATTCGTCAACCACCCAGGAGATTACCATTGGCCAAACAACAAGAAGTCGACCGGATGGTAACAGATATGCAGGCAGCAGGAGTAATCGAACCATCTAACAGCCCATGGAGCTCACCGGTAGTATTGGTCGAGAAGAAGGACGGTAGCTTGAGATTCTGTGTTGATTATCGAAAACTCAATGCTGTGACTAAAAAAGATAGCTACCCATTGCCAAGGATCGACGATACATTAGACACATTATCGGGTGCTCGAATATTTTCGACATTAGATCTACAAAGCGGCTATTGGCAGGTGGAAGTTCACGAGGAAGATCGCGAGAAAACGGCTTTCAGTGTGGGTAACGGACTTTGGCAATTTAATGTTATGCCATTCGGATTATGTAATGCCCCTGCGACTTTTGAACGATTAATGGAGCGCGTGTTAAAGGGATTACATTGGAAGACTTGCCTAATATATCTGGACGACATCATCGTTATGGGGAAGGATTTCGACGAGCATCTAAGGAACTTGGCGGAAGTTTTAGATCGGATACAGGCCGCCGGATTGAAGTTAAGTCCAAAGAAGTGTAAGCTGTTCAGAACTGAAGTTAAATATTTGGGTCATCTCGTAACGACTAATGGAATTCACACCGACGAAGAAAAGATCGCAGCGGTAAAGAACTGGCCAAGACCTAAAAATTTACATGAATTACGAAGCTTTCTGGGATTGTGCACCTATTATAGACGCTTCGTGCCAGGATTCGCCAACATCGCCAAGAGTTTACACGAGTTGACCAGGAAGAACAAGGCATTCGAATGGAAGAATGACCAGGAAGAAGCATTCGTGAAACTAAGGAGACCGCGTACCCTATACCCAACGTGAAATTTATTTTGGACACCAATGCAAGTAATGACGGTATAGGAGGTGTGTTATCACAGGAAATTACAGGAAATTAATGGTCAAGAAAGAGTTATTGCGTACTACTCCAAAACATTATCGAAACCGGAGCGTAATTACTGCGTGACACGGAAAGAATTGTTGGCTATAGTGGAGTGTGTCAAGCATTTCCACAAGTATGTTTATGGCCAAAAATTCTATTTACGGACAGATCACGGCGCTTTACGGTGGCTGTTACAATTCAAGAATCCAGAGGGACAAGTAGCACGCTGGATCGAACGTCTTCAAAGCTACGATTTCCAAATTGAACATCGGAAGGGAAGTGCACACAGAAATGCCGACGCATTATCAAGACGGCCGTGTCCAGTAGAATGTAAACATTGTGGCCATGTTGAAGCAAAGGAAGGCATCATCGACGTTAGGCTGACCCAAGTGCTGCCTGATGAGGAGTGGACCGACGAAATGATCAGGAAAGAGCAATTGGATGATACGGATTTATCAGTTATAATGGAATGGAAGGAAAAGGAACACCGGCCAACTTGGAGCGAGATCGCGGACAAAACTCCCATTGTCAAGGCTTATTGGGCTCAATGGGATAGCCTCCGTCTTGAGAATGGCTGTTTAAAACGATTGTGGGAAAGCACGGATGGCAAAGTGAAGCAATTGTTGCTGGTGATACCAAAGTGCCGGATTGCAGAAATCCTGAATGAGTATCATGGAGGAGCAAGTGGGGGCCACCTAGGAATTAATAAAACTCTAGCAAAGATACGTCAACGATTCTACTGGGCAGGATGTAGGCAGTCAGTGATAGAATGGTGCCAAAAATGTGACCAATGTGCGGCGGTGAAGGGACCCGCACGCAAAAATCGTGGAATCATGAAACAATATAACGTCGGAGCACCATTCGAAAGAATTACAATGGATGTAGCGGGGCCATTTCCCACTACCGAGAGCGGTAACAAATATGTGCTAGTAATAATGGATTATTTCAGCAAATGGCCGGAGGTGTACCCCATTCCCAATCAGGAGACGACAACAATAGCTGATGCCGTAGTAAACAACTGGATTAGCAGATTTGGAGTGCCGATGGAGATTCATACCGATCAAGGACGGAATTTTGAATCGGTGGTGTTTCAAGAAATATGCCAGATACTCGGTATAAATAAAACGAGAACAACGCCTTTGCATCCACAGTCTGATGGTATGGTGGAAAGATTCAATGGTACATTGGAGGAATATCTAGCAAAGGTCGTTGAGAAAAACCAACGCAACTGGGATCGACATATACCGATGTTTCTGATGGCCTATTGATCAGCAATACATGACACAACCGGTATGACACCAGCTAAAACGATATTTGGAGATAATCTACGGTTACCTGGAGATCTAAAGTTTGGGACTGTACCATCATCGGCTTTATGTGGACAGGATTACGTAGACCGAATGAAAAAGGAACTTAATGAGATTCATCAATTTGTACGGGAGAAAATACGGATGTCAAGTGACCGGATGAAGGCTCGATATGACATACGAGCAAATAATCAGGGCTTCCAGGAAGGGCAATTAGTATGGCTTCACAACCCGCAACGGAAAAAGGGATTATCACCGAAGCTACAACCAGCATGGGAAGGACCTTACACTGTCATCACAAGGATGAACGACGTGGTTTATCGGATACGGAAGGGACATCGAGGTAAACCAAATGTGGTGCATTTGGAGAGGCTGGCCTTGTATAGAGGAGGTGATTTGGGTCCTATTCGGGACGAACAGGCCTAGGTGGGGGTAGTGTGACGGTGACACCTAGTGTGTAATAAAATAAGTTAAAAATTAATAGCTCAATGTTAAACTGTTCTAAATGGAATTTTCCATGATAAAACTGTTCTACACTATTCTAACTAGAAAAATCATGAGCTTTCTAGAAGTTTGGTTTGTGTATATAAAAAGGCGAACGAAATCGAATTGGATTAGTAATATTTGGTAAGCGATAGTATAAAGATTAAAAGGAATTAAAAAGTGATTTAAAAAGTGTTGTAGTGGGATAAATAAAGTAAAAGTGATCAGTAAAATTTAAGAATAATTTATATAAAGTGAATTTTTATTGATAAACTGTGTTGTAATAAATTTTGTGAAATAAATAAATTCGTTGGTGATAAATTGAATTGAGTTTGTATTATTCACAATCCAGTGATACGAACCTTGATTGACAAGGCAAAAACGTAACAATACTAAGATACAGAGACATCTACGTTGCAATAGAGTAAATAACAATCATGAACATAGTCGTACTAAAACATAGAAAAAGTATTGTTACATAGGGTAGATGTCACTGTAATATAATTATTAAAAAATTGTACAATTTTTGTGAACGCAAAAATTAAATCACTTCAAAAAAATACTTTCAACAGTGTCAACAACAAATGTGAAAATAAAGCGAATTAATTGGAGAAAAAGTGATTTTTATAATTTTACCTGCACTTTTCCTGGACATCCGAACATACCTACTTTAATAATTGACCCCAGCTCTCTACCCGGACACGGCAATCTATTGAATAACAATTTGGACCTCACCATTCACTTCGGACTTTGGAAAATTGCTACTGTAACTTTACAACCCACGCTTTATACAACGGACATGAGAAAATATTCCGCTCGCAACCAATCAGAGCGACAACAAGTCATCAGATTGATCGAATACGAACGGCGGACGAATTACCCCAGGCTATCCCGCAGACATAATCACAAACACCATGGTCAACAGGATTAGCAGATTTAGAGTGCCGATGGAGATTCATACCGATCAAGGAAGGAATTTTAAATCAGTGGTATTTCAAGAAATATGCCAGATGCTCGGTATAAATAAAACGAGAACAACGCCTTTGCGTCCACAGTCTGATGGTATAGTGGAAAGATTCAATGGTACATTGGATGAATATCTAGCAAAGGTCGTTGAGAAAAACCAACGCAACTGGAACCGGCATATACCGATGTTTCTGATGGCCTATCGATCAGCAATACATGACACAACCGGAATGACACCAGCTAAATCGTTATTTGGGGATAACCTACGATTACCTGGAGATCTAAAGTTTGGGGCTTGTCATATCAGCGGTTTTATGTGGACAGGATTACGTAGACAGGATGAAAGAGGAACTTAATGAGATTCATCAATTTGTACGGGAAAAAATACAGGTGTCAAGTAACCGGATGAAGGCTCGATATGACATATGAGCAAATAACCAGGACTTCCAGGAAGGGCAATTAGTATGGATTTACAACCCGCAACGGAAAAAGGGATTATCACCGAAGCTGCAACCATCATGGGAAGGACCTTACACTGTCACCACAAGGATGAACGACGTGGTTTATCGGATACGGAAGGGACATTGAAGTAAACCAAATGTGGTGCATTTGGAGAGGCTAGCCCTATACAGAGGAGGTGATTTGGGTCCTGTTCGGTACAAACAGGCTTAGGTGGGGGGTAGTGTGACGGTGATACCTAGTGTGTAATAGAATAAGTTAAATTAATAGCTCAATGTTTAACTGTACTAAAATGGAATTTTCCAAGGTAAAAATTGTTACGTAATGTTTCTACGCTATTCTAACTGGAAAAGTCATGAGCTTTCTAGAAGTTTGGTTTGTGTATATAAAAAGGCGAACGAAGTCAAATTGGATTAGTAGTATTTGGAAAGCGACAGAAGCAAATTCAACACCGCAATAATCTGCGATTATTCAAGTTCGCCAGTATTGTGAGGAACCAGACGTACCCCGGAAGGAAGACCCTTTGAATTGGTGGAAGTCAAGAGAGATGGTATACCAACGGCTAACCAAATTGGCCAAAACGCAGCTCTCTATAGTTGCAACGTCTGTGCCATCCGAGAGAATTTTTTCTAAAAGTGGCCAAATTTTAACGGAAAGGCGAAGTCGCTTAAAGTCAGATAATTTTGAAAAAATAATCTTCCTGAATGCGAATCAAAGTTTTGTACTTTAATTTTAATTTCCTTTTCTGTTGTTTAGTTTATTTTTCTATTCTAGTCTATGAAATGTTCCTATAATTTTATTTTATTTATGATTACTTGAAATCCTATGTATTTGTTTTATTTTATTGAATTAAAAGAATTATTCTATTTTTATTTAATTTAAATGCATTTTTAATTTTTGAAAATAACTTTAAAATTATCTAATAATGACATAAGACTCAGCAAAAATCAACATATGACATGACTTCGCATCGACATCAGTAATAAGTACCTAATCACCTAATCTTTGGTAGGTAGTTGAACCAGGTACTAAACATTTCGCTTTAAAAGATCGTATAATGTGTAAAACGAACTTATGATTACTTTGTAATGAATAAAAAGTAACGCAGTTTTTGGTAAGCGAAAGTATAAGGATTAAAAAGGAATTAAAAAGTGATTTAAAAAATGTTTCAGTGCAGAATAAAAATTATAAGTGATCCGTAAAATTGTACGAATATTAAAGTAAAGTGATCTTGTGAATTATCGTTAATAAACTGTGTTGTAATAATTTTTGTATGACATAAATAAATTCGTTGGTAATAAATTGAATTGTTAGGTACATTAAATAGCGTTACAGGCGTTACAAATTTATTAAACTTTCCATTTACTTTATTAAAGAAAGTTAACTATTTTTTTCCAATTTTTAGCTAATGTATTTATCCGCACAGCACTGTATATTCTTTCCTATCAACAAAACATTTTTTTGGCTTTATTTAAGTCATGCGGTGCTTTATATTCAAAGCAATTGTTGTTGTTACTTTGTCAAGGAAACACAAGTGGCTTATTTAATTGATGATTGATTAGTTAGTTGTCGAAGAATTTCTATTAAATATCATATTATACAAAAAATTTCATACTTTTAAGGTATTTTAAAAAATCGGTTCTTTTTCTACAAAATTTATCTACAATAGCGAATTTATCATAAGTCTTACATCATCACTGTTTGGAACAAAAAGAAATACTAAGCGTATTTGGGACCGCTCTCCCACGGAACACCTAACACACAAAAGCCACAACGCTAACAATCCCTACGGGTAAATGATTTATACCGCTTTAAACAATAACCTCTGATCCGAAGACAACCAAAATTTGGTGGTAATCAAATAGCAAATTCAAGCCATAAATTATATTATTAAAAAATTTATAGCGGTATCCTAACTTCCGTACTTACATATTTAACTGTTATTTTGAATATAAAGCCCATTAGAATTATATGGTGTTTGTGTGTTTGTGTCTGTGTGGGCATTAAAATTAAAGGACTCGAACAGATTTTATTGCAAATATAGATGAGTCTCATTAAACTCATTGAATTTAATGGTGCACTGGTAATTCATATTGTAATGCAATAGGTTTTATACATACTGGCCTGCTCCATTTAAATATTAATGGAGATTCGCATCAGGAAACATAAATATCATTCCAATAAAAATAAAAAATTTATTATTTTCTTTGCTTTTTATTATCCTTTTTCTAAGAACACCCTTTACACACTAATATTAGCAACAACAATAACAAAAATTTTGCTTTCTTATGTAGTATGGAAGTATTTTCATTTTATTTGTTTTTGTTGTTATATTTTTCCGATTTTCTTATGTTTCCAATCAGAAATTGATTTTTTGTTATTTTTCTATATTGTGTAATACAATTTTTGGGCTTTTGGGCGCTCTCTTATTAAATGGATAGGAAAATGTTTTTGCTACTTGTGTATACAGTTCTATCTTTGTAATGTTTTCTCGTTTGTGTATGTATCGTGACGTGATGACAAGTTTTATTTGGCAATAAAATTTGGCCTCCTTTCATTCCGAAAGCGTTGTGTATTTTTTACAATATTTTATTTATCTTTTTGATTTGCTAGATTGGTTATGTTTTGTTTGTCTTCATTGAATAATCATAACAATATATACACATATCCACAGACACGCTCAGCCGTAATGTAGTAAATTCGTGGAAATTTTGCCAAATCAAAGGTGAAATGGGTGAAGTTTTTTTTTTTTATTTTTGCCGTATTTGGTGACATAAAATTCATGAAATTTTATTGATTTAATTTATTGATATAATTTTTTTAGGGTTTTTATTTTATACGCGACTCATGATGATATTAAAAGAAAATCAATTTTACAAAAAAAAAAAAAAAAAAAAATTCATCGATGGTTATCTATTTGCTTAGTATGTATTGTGTGTAGACATAAATCCAATGTATGTACATATAACAATATACTGTGTCACAGGAAAAGCGTATAATAAAATTTTAAGTATTAAAAATCAGTTTCCATTTGTCATTTCGATAATAATTTATTTATGCTTTCACCATCATCATTCCAGATTAGGAGACCAAAGCTCACATCCCATTTTTTTTTTGTGTATGTTTGTTCATTTTATTCTAATTTTTCATGAATTTTCCATTAAAATGAATTTAAGAAATTTAAATTTGAAAATAAATGAATTAAAATGAGATTTCATTATGTACCGTTTATCCGAATTTTCATCGTCTTTTATTATTGCTGGTTTTTTAAACCAAAAATTTATGTTGGTTATTTTGTAAATATATGGTTATTCAAATATTTCAAAGGAATTAAATTTCGATAATCTTTTATTATTCTTCTTACTCTAGTTGGTTACGAAGATCAACATTTTTTTTATTTTATGTTACGTTTGACATTTTAAGCTCGTTTGAAGGTTAAATTAAATTGAATTTTTGTCCTTGAAACGATTTTTGATATATTTAGGATAAAGTGTGGAATAAGGTATGAATAAATTTGCGAACAAAAACAGGGAAATACTGATTCGCACATTTTTCCGAGTTTAACTCCATTTACTAGTTTTAGTTGTCTTTTTGAGTGTAAAACTCATACAATTTTGTAACAATTTTAAATTTTAAAAAGGTCTGTCCATTCAAAAACCAACCAAGCTAATCATTTTCAAAAGTTTTGTGTTGGGCTTTTGTTACTAAACGACCCAGAATTTTTAATAAATGGTGGTATACTATTAAAATCGAGAAAGCTTCGAAAAATATATTTGAGGCCGCTCTAGTTGAAGTAATCGAATATGTATATACACTTATCGGCAGAGAGAATGGGCCATTCTAAAAATTTTTATTTTGTTTTACGCGAAGAAATAACCGCACTAGCTGAAAACTTGGTACAAAAACTAAATGCAAGGTCAATCTTAGAAAATATTACCATAGCATACTTTGTCTAATCATATGGCTCGAGATCATACCCATAGATCACTACGTTGTCTAAATAGACGAAACATTTAACTCCATTTAATCCAGAGAGAACATGATTCATTAGTCTCTGAAATGTACTGGGAGCTCCTTTTCTTTTGGGTCTAACAAAACTTGGTGGTTATATTGTGGGCAATGTAAATAACATTTTCGTAATTATTAGCGAATTGGGGATTTCTTCTCCCATGTTTCTAAGGCGATGAGCGAGGTTTTCTAGTTTTGAAATATGCGTAGCAATGTCGTCTACCGGCTTCTTATTTGTTGAATACCATAGTTGTTGTAGCATAGCTATGTACACTGGCATCTGATTTTTGCTCATGTACCGCAAGGAGTTTATCCCACATTTCTTTTGCTGAACCACAATTAATTATATGGAGAAGTTGTTGGTCGCTGATTGTTGTCGCAATAACTTTCTGCGCGACGTTATCCGCTTTCGTCCATTCTGCCAGTTTTGTATTGTATTCTAGAAGTTTCTCCTCATCTTTCTCGTTCGGAGCTTTCGGTTTGAGAGTTGTTCCATTGGTTACATTCCAAGCATTATTGGAATTCAAAATTAAACACACTTGAAATTTACATGCTGGCCAATTTTCACTGTTCTTTAATTTTGTGATTCGCGATAGTTCAACATCCATCTTTTTTTTTCTTTTCTTATATTAATTTCACTTTGCACAAAGGCTGGATTTATATAACTTTTTATTTAAAATCTTTATAATATCTCTATCAGTGTTGTGTTCTGGGTGACTGTGCCCATAACCTGTTAGATTTAATAAAGAAACACACTGATGATAATTATAAAACTCGCCTTATTTTTCGTACGCACTACATGTTCTACACAATACGACTTCAGCAGCCATTAACAACGAATTACCTTAACATGAATTTACACAGTGTTGTCCTTGTCATACAAAAATAATAGAAAAAGAACCACTGAACTAAGAAAGAAAAGTGGAACGAAACTTTACGTAATTATGTAACATAGAACATAACATAACATAATATTTGATCAAATTTCATAGATGCCATTGTGGGGCATTTTATCATTCAGTAAGAAAGGATTATTTCTACGTTGATATATGTATTTTGTTGATTGATTATTTCTCCTTTTTGAATTTTATACAATATTTGTAGGTTGTCACTGTAACTTGTGTAATTGTGTTGTTCATGCGTCAAGTATAGCTTGAATAAAGAACATATCTGTAAATTATGTAGAAGTAGATGAAAGCCAGGATTTCTCTGGCGTTCACCAATATTCCTAACGTTAATGGAAAATTTGCAGTAAATAATCACATTAATTGAGAATACTTTATAGACTATCCTTAGGAAAAAAAAGAATAATAACTTAATGATTCTAATCAAGAACGACGAACAATTAGACAAATTAGTTCAAAAATTCGTAAATGATGTACAACAATCAGCTTGAGAAAATGCTCCTAAAATTAAAAAGAAAATGACGGAAAACAAGGGCCCCTCAATATAAAACTAATTTGGACAATCTCACTTAACAATTAAAAAGAGAGTTCAAAGAATTGAAAGATGAATCAATCAGTAACTCTCTAAGAAATTTTACTAATGGCAGCAGTACTGATTATTCACTTTGGAAAGCGATCATAACAATTACAAGCCCAATAATGCAGATTCCTCCAGTAAGAAAAGCAGGTGAGAAATGGGCTAGGAATAATGAAGACAAAGCTCGAAGATTTGTTGAAAACCTCGAAAAAATATTCCATCCACATGAGGACAAAACATTGGAAGCCGAAATAATAACTGAACAAGCTGTGCAACCGTTTGATTCAACGTTATTCTCCGCTTACCGTGTTGATTATACTTATAAACACTAAATTTTATTTGTTTGCGTTGTTTCTTATATACAAAAAATATTATACCTTTTACAACAACAGTATAAAAATATGCTAATTGTACATTAATTAATTAATGTAATTTGTACAAATTTATAGGTAAAAACTGCTGACAATGAAATATATTGATATTATATTTGGTAAAGTGCTAACAATAAAAAATATATAGTATAAAAAAAAGATGCAATATAGTGCATAGTGGCATCCAGTATCTAATTTCTGCAAATGTATAAAAAACTGTTCACAAATTTGAACATACTCCGCGGGTGTATTGATTTGTATGGCATAGATGACTCGCTTAATTAACATCTCTATCCGGTAGCTGCTGGAGCCTTTAGCCTGTAGTCATCTTGCCTTGGCGCTCTTCTTCTGACCTTACATAGCTATGCTATCACGCCTATTAGGATAAACCCAACTATGATATATGTCACTGCGTAGTGGTGCACATCATACTTTGATACATTTACACTAGCATCTTGAGAACAGTAAATTCTCCTTCATTTGGAAGTTCCTGAAGAATAGTTGTATTGTAGAGGGTCGTCCAATTGGTCGATACATTGACTGCTGGTAGGAATGATAAATCTACTCTGCTTTTGGTGGTTTTGTGACTTTTTAGTGTAATTAATCCAACTTTCAATGTGCACCGCAAACTATAATGGCTGGTTGTGGATATTGCGATGAAAACAACCAGTTATTGTTCCTAAGTTTGACCCAGTTGGTTTGTGACTTGTCTGCCTTTTGTTTCGCTGTCGCGCAATTATTTGTTTTCGTTGAGATTAACAATTGAAACTCACAAATAGCGTTGTTGAAATAAGCAGTATGCATTGGATGCTGAAGTTGCAGATATAGCTAGCTTCAATGAGCTTGCAATGACGGAACTCATAGCTGGATAGCATGTAGTACTGATCACGATGCATTGATGTTGCCAAGTAATCCATTGATGGTTGTATGAAGTTGATGTTGGGAATGATAAGGGCTTAAACAATTGATATGTTTTCTTGGTTAATAGGAGCAGCTTTAGCTCCAAAATAACATATTGTTCATTCAGACGTCCCTTGCAAGATATCAGTTGACATAAGGTTATTATTTGATCAGGGTCCTGATGTCCTGGCAGAACTACATCTAGTGGCAAGTGCTGTGTTATTTTATTGATTTCCTCTGCTATCTGTGGTGGTGTTAAAATGGCAGTATTAACTACCTTATTGTGAGTATCTAGAACTGCTTCAATTAAATTCTGTTGAATCTATTTAAATTTCAACATTGACATCAAGGCCTGAATTGCCATAGTTGTGAATCTGGTAATGTTGTTGAGATCGTTCAAATGCTCATTTACTTGCTGATTAAATATCTTCCAATGCTGAATCATTTCTGCCTCGTTTTTTTTAAGCAGACTGAGTGTAGCATCGGCAATAGATGTCTGATTTTTTATGAGCTTTAGTAAATACTCCTGATTCTCCTTGCTTTTATCTATGTCCTGCTCATAATGTTCTGCATCACGATTGTCTAGTATCCCGAATAGCTCGCTTGCTATATTTCCTACTATATTGATAGCACCTCTTTTTCGTCTGTAATTTTTGCCGTGGTGGAGTAACTCGTTTCTCTGATTGATATCTGCTAAGCTGTTTTGCAGTTGGTTGGTTATTACTAAGTATGTGTCAGGGACAGAGCTGTTCAAACAGACTTGATACAAACTTAACTCGTTGTGATAAGTTGTCATGTTAAAATACAAAATGATCTTCCATTGGTTATTTGTAAACTGCACGTTTTCAGTGTATTCAAAATAGAGTCCGGGGTAATATGAAAAACTAGTCAGGTTATACGGAAGATTAGCTGCTGACGTTCCTGAACAAACGTTACACATTGCTAGTAAACTTAATATGAACAAGGGCATTATTTTGATTCTGGTGCTTGCGCTTATGTATCTATTGCGAGCTTCTCTGCTTTGTTCTTTCTCCGGAGCTTCTGCGTCTTTGATAGGGAGAAAGCTTATCTTCGAGATTGGTCGTTTAAATTTGATGCCGTGACTATCCTTTACTGTCACGACTCTAGTCAGCTTATCTAAACCCGGATGCAATTCGCCCAAGGGGCCGCTTAGTCGTTGGCAGATTGTTGTCTTTAATCCAAACAATGTCATCTAGTTTGACTTCTGGCTGTTTGCAAATCCATTTTGCCCGCTGTTGAAGGCTTGATAGGTAATCGGTCGAAATCGCTTCCAAAATTGTTGACCCATCTTTTGCAATAGTCTCCAAGGCTGTCCTAAAGTTACATTTTCATGCAACAAATCTGGTTCTGGAACGGCGAGTACTGAATCGCTTATTAAAAAGTGACCTGGTGTTAGGACTACTTCAGACGGATCTGCCGATATAGTTACCAGTGGCCTAGAATTGAAACATGCTTCGATTTGGGAAATTACTGTTGAAAGTTCTTCGTATGTTCGTGTGCTTTCCCCGATTATTCGCTTGAGGTGATACTTCAAAGTTTTAACTGCTGCCTCTGGCAAGCCGAGTGGCTTGTTTTATACACTCACGCTTTTCCTTGTCGAGTATTGATCGAGCTCCGACAAAATTCGTACCATTATCAGAATAAATATGTTGGCATATACCTCTGCGCGCAATGAATCTTTTGAATGCTGATACAAAGGCTATTGCAGTTAAATCGCTCACAATCTCGAGATGGACAGCCTTAGTTGAAAAACATACAAAGACTGCTATGTATCCCTTGTAGGACTTCGTGCCTCTTCATTTAGAAACTCTGACTTGAATAGGTCCTGCAAAGTCTACGCCCGTGTGTGTGAATGGACGTGGGGGTAATACTCGTCCTTGAGGTAAGTCTGCCATTAACTGTAATTTGCTGGCGAATTTAAAGCGATGACATGTTCTACACTTATTTATTTCTGCCCGAATTCTACTTCTGCCGTTTGTGATCCAGCACCTTTTATTAAGAAGAGCTAGAGTTAGCTGGTTGCCGCCGTGCAATATCCGTAGGTGTGCATCAGCTATCAGCGGCTTGATTAAACGGTGTTTTGAAGGTAGTATGATTGGATGCTTGGTTTCGTAATGTAAGGCGCTGTTCGCAATTCTACCTCCTACTCGCAGGATTTGCTGTTCGTCAATAAATGGATTAAGCGATAAGAGATGGAATTTCGCTGAAATAGATCATGTTTTTGTAAACGAATAATTTCTTTCTGGAACTCCTCATGTTGTATCGCTCTGCATAATTCTGCTCTTGCTTCCTTGAGCTCCAAACCGGTCGGTACGATGTTGTGCGTCATATGGCCGCCTTGCATCTTTTAACTTTTCTTTATGAAGCGTCAACAATAGCTGATGATGCGGAATATTTTGTTGATGTCCGAATATTTTTCGGCTTTATACACCTGTTTCATTAACTTAGTGAGCAATAACGCGCCGCATAACTCGAGTCATAGAATCGACAATATGTTTTTTATCGGCACTACTTTGGTCTTGGATGCAACAGGAGTCACGTTGATATCTCCATCGTTGTTCATGCTCCTGGCGTAGACGACTGCTGCATAAGCTTTTTCAGACGCATCGCAGAATCCATGTAAACTGAGCGGTGATTGACCATCGAAACAAAGCCATCTAGGTATAGATATTAATTCTAATGAAGGAAGTGCAGTTTTAAAATCCTGCTATTGCGTGGCTAGTATCTGAGGTAATGTTTGATCCCAAGAAAGGCCTGCTCCCAAAGGTCTTGCATGATTAGTTTAGCTATTATAGCAACTGGTGCTAACCATCCTAGGGGGTCAAAGATTTTTGAGCTCTCTGAAAGTAGACTCCTTTTGGTAACGTTTCGGTTATTAGACTCCGATAACGAAATGCGAAATCCGAAGCTGTCTGTGGCAGGATTCCAACGAAGGCCGAGTGTTTTTATTGTATCATCAAGCTTAAATTTCAAGATTCCAGTATTCCGCAGATTTATTGGTATGGCGTTTAGTAGGGCTTGGTTGTTGGAAGCCCACTTTCGGAGGTTAAAACTTCCACATCTGAACATTGTTATAAGCTGTTTCTGTGCTGATAATGCCTCGTCGAGCGTGTTGTTTCCAGATATGAGATCGTCAACATAGAAATCAGTGAGAGCGATTTCCTTCGCGATTGGATATCTATGGGCTTAATCTTTCGCTAATTGTTGCAAGGTTCGCACCGCTAAGTAGGTCACTGACGCAGTGCCATAGGTCACGGTTGTAAGTTTGTATTCTTGCAGCTGTTCTCCAGGAGACTTTCTCCATAAAATCCGCTGATATTCCTAATCTTCTTCATGCATTTTTATTTGACGAAACATTTTTTCTAGATCTGCTGTGTAGACGTACTTATATTTTCGCCAGCGTAAAAGTATGCTCATTAACTGCTGCAATGTGGGACCATTCAACATTAATTCATTTAATGATGTCCCTGTGGATGTTTTTGCCGATGCATCGAAAACGACTCTGAATTTTGTCGTTGTGCTCTCCTCCTTCAAGACAGCATGATGAGGAAGATAGTAGTGTTGGGTATCTCCATCTATGCTTTCAGTTTTCTTCATATGTCCTAAAGCCTCATACTCGTCCATGAATTGTTGGTATTGTAGTGCCAACTCAGGGTTCTTGGCCACACATTTTTCGACTTGGAGTAGTCGAGCGATGGCTGGTTTTTTTATTGACCGAGTGGTTTGGAAACTAGGAATTTTTACTTTATAACTTCCATCGGTTAGGCGTATATGAGTTTCGTCGTAAATTTCTTCACATTCCTTTTCTTCTTTTGTATGACTTCTTGGTTTATGTACTTCCTCGATTTCCCAAAACTATTTTAATTGATTGTCAATCTCGTTGGTGGTTACAATCATTGTCTGATACATTGCCATATTGACACTAGCAGATGTATTCCCAGTAAGAATCCATCCCAGCTTGGTTTGTTTTGCAATAGGCTCATTAGGTGTACCTTTCATTAGATTCGGCATTATTATTTGTCCTTAGTAATCTGCACCTAATAATATGTCAATTGGACCGGGTTCATAAAACGTTGGATCTGCCCAAATAAGATTTTTTGTATTTATCCAATAATTTGGTTCAATGACCTTATCAGGCATGCTACCGGTTATGTTTTTGAACACCATAGCCTTCATTTTGATTTAGAAATTTGAAGGAAACCGCGGACTAATGATGAACTCTACTGATGAATGAGCCGTATCGGCTTCTGTTCGACCCATTCCGGCGATGTCTGCTTGAATCGGTGTTCTTGTAAGATTGAGATTGTTTGCTAACTCTTCAGTTATGCAGGTGCCTTGGGAGTCTGGATCAATTAGAAGACGGACCAAGTATTCTTCATCATTACATGTTATTTTTACCATGGTGGTAGCTAATAAAATGCTACCTTGCGCAGCTTTATTAGCTGTTTGTAAGGTTGTTTTTGCAGGGTTTCTTTCGGTTTTTTGGTTGCCTTTTCGCGGAGTAGCATATGATGAGATCCTTTGAATGTTGCAAATCTTTTGTGGCAATATATTCCATGATAATTCTGTAGGCAGCTTCTACACAAGGATTTTGCTCTAGCAGCTGAAGTTCTTTCCACTATCGCTAAGTTTTGGAAAGTCTTGCAACCTGTACCTTGATGAGTCCCACCGCAATAACCACAGATGGTTCATTTGTTGTTGCCACATGCGTTGCCTTCTTTGCAATGTTTTGTTGGTTTTGTGGCTGCGGCTTCTTGTTTCCCTTTTCTCTAGTTATAGTTGCTAGAGATTGAAATCTTCAGCATTTGGTAGTGTGTGGCATGAATGACTTAACCATAAGATAACAAATCCTCTACTCATGCAACTTGCTAAAATACTGGAATCTTACTGGAAAGGTAGATTCTTCAGGATTAAGTTAGATGATACTATTTCTGAATTGAAATAAATAAATGTAGGAGTTCTACAGGACAGTGTATTAGGGCCGGTTTTATACCTACTGTACACTTATGATCTTCCTGCATTAGAAAACTACACAGTAGCCACTCTTGCAGATAACAAGACGATCTTAGCTGTTACAATCAGTTATTACTCAAGTACTAAATGGATAAAAAAATGGGGAATAAAACTGACGGAAACTAAATCAGTTCAAATACACTTTACATACAGACGATTCGAGGATATTCCGATTACCATAAATCGAGAAATAATACCGTATGCAAAGACAGCTAAGAATTTAGGCCTGACCATGGATGCTGAACTAAGATGAAAAGCACACGTGACTTAAGTACAAAGATATATTGGCTGACGGGAAGAAGCCCTTCATTATCAACAAACAACAAGCTTCTACACATAAGTAAATATTGAAACCTATTTGGACTTTGGTATTAAGCCTTGGGGTTGTAACAAGCAGAAGGTATTATGAAACTTCGTTGATGCACCTTGTTATGTTAGGAACAATGAACTCTATAGGGACCTTAAGGTGAACTTCGTTTTAAATTCAGGAAAATGCATGTAGACATGAAGAAACGCTCCAGCAACATGTGAACATTAAAGCTACTGAGCCTTTAAACAACATGAATTTATTACGCGGACTTCAAAAAACCAAACCTTTCAGCATTATGCTATTCCAAAATCCACTACAATTATGTGGTTAACTTCAACTTACCAGACACTATGGGACGCCAATTGGAAGTAGCCGTAGATTAATATAAGTTAGTAAATTACCAGTCACAATCAAATTGCCCATTAGTCCAGGAGACTATAGATTGTAATTATATTAAATAAATAAATAAAATTATTTAAATTGGAAAAAATAAATGAATTGTTATAATTGTGCCATCTAGCGGCAAAAATATAAACCTATATCTGTCTGACTTTAGGATCGATGATAACGGTATTTTATTAAATTAAATTACGTATTATTTTAGGCTAAACTAATACCTTTCCTTAAATGATAAGGCTTCTGACGATATTATACCTAAAACCGAAAATAAAATATTTTACGTGGGAGCCACAAATCAGGTTTCAGAAACTGTCAAAACTAAAATATTGAATAGAGGGACAACCGATAAATATAAAAAAATAAAAAAATAGACACGATAGAGGAACACAAAAAAATAACAAAATAAAGATCTAAGAAATGAAGTTTGGACGTTCTCCGTATATTATAGTGAAAAGACACATTATTGTGTTCTACAATACAATGACTGCGACTGATTAATCGAAAATTTAAAGATGTGGAGACGAGCTGTGACTGAGCTCAATACTAATTTAAAACCATCTAAAATTATTCTAACCTTAAAAAATTGTGTGACGGATGCATAAATCAAGACTATTAATTCTTAAATTGTAAATTTTAGATAGTCTTGATTTAGAAAAAAATCAACTAAATAGATTACCTCGAGTGGGGGTGTATTTAGTTTAATGAGAATAAAATACACTACTTGTTGGTTAGAGTTGTATTTATTCATTTTATTATATCTTTTATCGCTTACCGTTTGTCAGGGCGAGAAAAGATGTTTTATTTGAGTCATTTCTTTTTTTTATCTCTTTCTCTGCAATCTTCTCTGGGACTCAAGGCACTCTCAACTCTTTAACAGTTCCCTTTTAACGTCCTACCTTACGTAGTAACCAACACGAGGACGTACGGCTATAGAGCCGTTTCTTGTTTAAACCTCCTGCACATTGCATTGCTTCTTGCTGGCCTATAGTGCTGACATGAAAGATGGGTCGGTCGGCCTATTGATTCCGCACTCTCAACGGGGGTCATAGATGTATTCATCTTCATCACCAAACGCGGTACCTCCAGATCCAACCGCCCCAGTTTTAACCATGTTATGTTATAAAAATGCATAATATACATTTTTCAATATAGTTAAATTATTATTAAGGTAACTTAAAACAATAACAAGAATGAATTGCATTTACACGATTGAGGTCATTCTTGTACAGCATGGCGAGGTGGTATTTTCACGTGACCGAACAACAGAGTTCAAGTAACTCTTTCAAAAGTTTCCTGATATTTCATAAAAATATCAGCGAACAGATTTTTCAAGTTGGTTATTATGCTGATATAAGTTAGTTTCTAACTTAGCTTGAGACTAAAATCAATTATTTTATGCTTAATCTGATAGAAATCCTCAAACGATCAATTTTTGAATTCACCAATTGCTTTTCTTCCTTTTTAATAGACATTTTATTCGTACATAAAAAAAAAAATCGCCAATTTGTGTCTACAAACAAGACACAGGTTGTGATGCTTTTTTCATCATTCTTTTTACCCTGATTTTTTATAGTAACAAAGTTAAACTTTTGGTGAGTTTCGTGTAATGGCATTTGTACATCAAAAAACACAAAAAAAAAATCTTTTAGATGTTTTTGATTTAATTTAAATGGCAATTTTTATTCAAATATTATTTTTTACTCATCCAAATTAATGTTCAACAGAGATACAGACAGATAGACCTTTTTTGCTTGGATTTGTATAAAAATATAACTTTGCGAATCGATATTATCAAGAGGATAACGATCATCAATAAAATCATTTTGAGCTTTTGAAGCTTTGAAATTCAATAAAAATTTGTGATATGATTGCTGTCCAACTTTTGTTTTTTTCGTTTCATCTATCAATATTACAATCGCATTGCTCTAAATTGTTATGGATGATAGATCTGTATCATACCTAAACCAACCGTTTTATTGTTTTTTCGCATTTAGTTTATGGTTAGTTTTTCTAATTTGAATTCGGCTTCCTCAGCAAAATTTCATTTTAATTCAAAGCCTAAAAATCATATACGAACATTCTTCAGTAAAAACTCACTTTAACTTATGCTTTTAGATTTTTAATATTATACCAATTATTATTCAGGAAAAATAAAACAGAACACTTTAATATTTAATTTTATTATTTTATTATTTTCTCGACTTCCAGACTGTTCTCTTTTCTACATCAATTTCTAAACTCAATTTATATATTTTTTTACCCGACACCCAGTACTACAAAAACAATTAGTACTTTATTTTCAGGGCTGAGCACCGGATTAAAATTATATTCCAACATATGCGACAACTTAATACTTATAAATATATGAATTCTTGAAATGATGATTGTCCTGAAATATTTTAAATTTTAGAATTAATTAATAATTAAATTTAATAATGAAATTGTTATTTAAAATTTTGGTTTTGTATACAACAATTTTTGACAGTCAAAACCTTAAAAATATTAATTAGATAATTTAAACAACCAACAACCTAATAAATGTTACCATATTCTTGGACTTTATAGCTTAAGTACACTTTTCTCCATCTGTTATTATATAAACTGCATAAACTGTGTAACCGATCTCATGGCGGCATACACGTTTTTCAATTCCGGGTTAATTTTTTTTAAATTTTTTTCGATCAATAAATTTTTTTGCATTTTTTTTCATTAAAATGGCTCTATAAAATGTCGCACGGCAAAGCGACCACGCAGCCATTCCCAACGGCACTCCCCACCGCCTTTTATACAGTCACAGTCGAAACTTACTTCGACTGCCGCCGTATAACTTTCCATTTCACTGGGACACAGTGGAGAGTTACTTCGACTATCCCACTCTCTCACGAGAAAGTCGAGACTCACGTCGACTTCCTGCGGTCACACTCCAGTCCAAGGCTGTCCTCAAAGCTGCCACTCTCAACACCTCTTGGCAGGCCCCAAAGCTGGCTCCAAACTTTAGAATTCGTTTTCTGCTCTGGCTTGTCACAGCTTTGCTTCCCGACATGAAAACTCGGCACTGCACCATTCCTGGGGCCCTATTCCCGAACACATAAATGTTGTCACAATATTTTGAAATCTGACCATATTATGGATTTTGTATTACGTAACAAGAAAGTGGTGTATAATTTTAAACAATATTGTGAATCCGGCAATAACAATTCGGTTACAGTCGAAACCGCAACATTGCATTTACATTGCTTTTCCATTTGTTTCATTCATAACCGAACTTTTGTTAGATATACTTTAATCTACTATAATTTTCTAGTTAAGAAATACACGTTACACTTGTTTATGAGACTGCCATTTTCACGTAAAATTGTGTAGCATTTTTGTCAAATTGGCATAATTGTCAAAAGACAATTATATGTTCTGGAATAGGCCTTCTGGGGTGCTTTTTGTGAATTCGATACGACCGTATTCGAACGGACTCAACCTTTCGAAGTATAAGATTCTTTCTTTTTTTTTTTTTAATTTTATATAACAAAACCCAATATTTCGGTTTTGTCACTTTCTTTAAGTGATACTTATTTTATTTGTGAATGAAATTACGATCGTTTCGGATGTTACTCCTTTATCAAATTTCTAACAAACATTCCATGTTCGAATGTTAGTTAGAAATTTGATAAAGGAGTAACATCCGAAACGATCGTAATTTCATTTACAAATAAAATAAATATCACGTTAAAGAAAGTGACAAAACCGAAATATTGTGTTTTATTATATAAAATTTTTTTATTGGTGATATTAGATGAGTGTGAAGTTTATGCTAAAAAAAATAACAAAAAATTACACTGTTAAATTAGCTATTTTCCAATTGGAATTTAAATGATATGAAAATTCAAATTTTTTGTAATTTTGGATTTTTAGTACCACCAAACAGATTCTTTTCATCAGAAAACAAGTTCTTTTCATTCTTTTCAGATAGGTGGACCATCTGTTTATATCGTTAACCAAAAGCATCCAATTGTGTTGAACATTACTATATTTCAGATAATTTAAAAGTTGACTGAATTTTTTATGGTTTAAATAATTATTTAGCGCCGATCCTGGAAATGTCCCGAAGGCCCCGCATATTTCTTAGAACAGCTAAGCCATATAGCGGCCAATGTCACCAAGCCGATCCAATTATGATGAACTATAATATATTTCACAGTTTTTGGAATTTTTAAAAATTTTTCATTATTTTAAAAGTTTTATATCGCCGACCGCAGAGATGCCCACAAGGTTTTGCCCTTTTTTCCGGATAACTTAACCATGTGCCAATCTATGTGGTCAACCTTATCCAATTGTGATGAACTATACTATACTTCACAGAATTTCGAATTTTTAATAATTTTATTAGTTTTATAAATTGTTGTATCTCCGATCACAGAGATGTCCACAATGTCTGGCCTATATTTTTAGATAACTTGACCATATGCCAGTCTACGTGGTCAATTTTATTCAATTGTGATGAACTATACTATACTTCACAGAATTTCGAATTTTTAATAATTTTATTAGTTTAATAAATTTTTGTATCTCTGATCACAGAGATGTTCACAAGGTCTGGCCTATATTTTTGGATAACTTGACCATATGCCAGTCTACGTGGCCAATCTTATTCAATTGTGATGAACTATACTATACTTCACAGAATTTCGAATTTTTAATAATTTTATTAGTTTTATAAATTGTTGTATCTCCGATCACAGAGATGTCCACAAGGTCTGGCCTATATTTTTGGATAACTTGACCATATGCCAGCCTACGTGGTCAATCTTATTTAATTGTGATGAACTATACTATACTTCACAGAATTTCGAATTTTTAATAATTTTATTAGTTTTATAAATTGTTGTATCTCTGAGCAAAGAGATGTTCACAAGGTCTGGCCTATATTTTTGGATAACTTGACCATGTGCCAGTCTACTTGGTCAATGTTATTTAATTGTGATGAACTATACTATACTTCACAGAACTTAGAATTTTTAATAATTTTATTAGTTTTATAAATTGTTGTATCTCCGATCACAGAGATGTCCACAAGGTCTGGCCTATATTTTTGGATAACTTGACCATATGCTAGCCTACGTGGTCAATCTTATTCAATTGTGATGAACTATACTATACTTCACAGAATTTCGAATTTTTAATAATTTTATTAGTTATATAAATTGTTGTATCTCTGATCACAGAGATGTCCACAAGGTCTGGCCTATATTTTTGGATAACTTGACCATGTGCCAGTCTACTTGGTCAATCTTATTCAATTGTGATGAACTATACTATACTTCACAGAATTTCGAATTTTTAATAATTTTATTAGTTTTATAAATTGTTGTATCTCCGATCACAGAGATGTCCACAAGGTCTGGCCTATATTTTTGGATAACTTGACCATGTGCCAGTCTACTTGGTCAATCTTATTCAACTGTGATGAAATATACTATACTTCACAGAATTTCGAATTTTTAATAATTTTATTAGTTATATAAATTTTTGTATCTCTGATCGCAGAGATGTCCACAAGGTCTGGCCTATATTTTTGGATAACTTGACCATATGCCAGTCTACGTGGTCAATCTTATTCAATTGTGATTAACTATACTATACTTCACAGAATTTCGAATTTTTAATAATTTTATTAGTTTTATAAATTGTTGTATCTCCGATCACAGAGATGTCCACAAGGTCTGGCCTATATTTTTGGATAACTTGACCATGTGCCAGTCTACTTGGTCAATCTTATTCAATTGTGATGAACTATACTATACTTCACAGAATTTAGAATTTTTAATAATTTTATTAGTTTTATAAATTTTTGTATCTCCGATCACAGAGATGTCCACAAGGTCTGGCCTATATTTTTCGATAACTTGGCCATATGCTAGCCTACGTGGTCAATCTTATTCAATTGTGATTAACTATACTATACTTCACAGAATTTCGAATTTTTAATAATTTTATTAGTTTTATAAATTATTGTATCTCCGATCACAGAGATGTCCACAAGGTCTGGCCTATATTTTTGGATAACTTGACCATATGTCAGTCTACGTGGTGAATCTTATTCAATTGTAATGAACTATACTATACTTCACAGAATTTCGAATTTTTAATAATTTTATTAGTTTAATAAATTTTTGTATCTCTGATCACAGAGATGTCCACAAGGTCTGGCCTATATTTTTGGATAACTTGATCATATGCCAGTCTACGTGGTGAATCTTATTCAATTGTGATGAACTATACTATACTTCACAGAATTTCGAATTTTTAATAATTTTATTAGTTTTATAAATTGTTGTATCTCCGATCAAAGAGATGTCCACAAGGTCTGGCCTATATTTTTCGATAACTTGGCCATATGCCAGTCTACGTGGTTAATCTTATTCAATTGTGATGAACTATACTATACTTCACAGAATTTCGAATTTTTAATAATTTTATTAGTTTTATAAATTGTTGTATCTCCGATCACAGAGATGTCCACAAGGTCTGGCCTATATTTTTGGATAACTTGGCCATATGCCAGTCTACGTGGTCAATCTTATTCAATTGTGATGAACTATACTATACTTCACAGAATTTCGAATTTTTAATAATTTTATTAGTTTTATAAATTGTTTTATCTCCGATCACAGAGATGTCCACAAGGTCTGGCCTATATTTTTGGATAACTTGACCATGTGCCAGTTTACTTGGTCAATCTTATTCAATTGTGATGAACTATACTATACTTCACAGAATTTCGAATTTTTAATAATTTTATTAGTTTTATAAATTGTTGTATCTCCGATCACAGAGATGTCCACAAGGTCTGGCCTATATTTTTGGATAACTTGACCATATGCCAGTCTACGTGGTCAATCTTATTTTATTGTGATGAACTATACTATACTTCACAGAATTTCGAATTTTTAATAATTTTATTAGTTTTATAAATTTTTGTATCTCTGATCACAGAGATGTCCACAAGGTCTGGCCTATATTTTTGGATAACTTGATCATATGCCAGTCTACGTGGTCAATCTTATTCAATTGTGATGAACTATACTATACTTCACAGAATTTCGAATTTTTAATAATTTTATTAGTTTTATAAATTGTTGTATCTCCGATCACAGAGATGTCCACAAGGTCTGGCCTATATATTTGGATAACTTGATCATATTCCAGTCTACTTCACAGAATTTCGAATTTTTAATAATTTTATTAGTTTTATAAATTGTTGTATCTCCGATCACAGAGATGTCCACAAGGTCTGGCCTATATTTTTGGATAACTTCACCATATGCCAGCCTACATGGTCAATCTTATTCAATTGTGATGAACTATACTATACTTCACAGAATTTCGAATTTTTAATAATTTTATTAGTTTTATAAATTTTTGTATCTCCGATCACAGAGATGTCCACAAGGTCTGGCCTATATTTTTGGATAACTTGATCATATGCCAGTCTACGTGGTCAATCTTATTCAATTGTGATGAACTATACTATACTTCACAAAATTTCGAATTTTTAATAATTTTATTAGTTTTATAAATTGTTGTATCTCCGATCACAGAGATGTCCACAAGGTCTGGCCTATATTTTTGGATAACTTGACCATATGCCAGCCTACGTGGTCAATCTTATTCAATTGTGATGAACTATACTATACTTCACAGAATTTCGAATTTTTAATAATTTTATTAGTTTTATAAATTGTTGTATCTCCGATCACAGAGATGTCCACAAGGTCTGGCCTATATTTTTGGATAACTTGACCATATGCCAGCCTACGTGGTCAATCTTATTCAATTGTGATGAACTATACTATACTTCACAGAATTTCGAATTTTTAATAATTTTATTAGTTTTATAAATTGTTGTATCTCTGACCAATGAGATGTCCACAAGGTCTGGCCTATATTTTTGGATAACTTGACCATGTGCCAGTCTACTTGGTCAATCTTATTCAATTGTGATGAACTATACTATACTTCACAGAATTTAGAATTTTTAATAATTTTATTAGTTTTATAAATTTTTGTATCTCCGATCACAGAGATGTCCACAAGGTCTGGCCTATATTTTTCGATAACTTGGCCATATGCTAGCCTACGTGGTCAATCTTATTCAATTGTGATGAACTATACTATACTTCACAGAATTTCGAATTTTTAATAATTTTATTAGTTTTATAAATTGTTGTATCTCCGATCACAGAGATGTCCACAAGGTCTGGCCTATATTTTTGGATAACTTGACCATATGCCAGTCTACGTGGTCAATCTTATTCAATTGTAATGAACTATACTATACTTCACAGAATTTCGAATTTTTAATAATTTTATTAGTTTTATAAATTGTTGTATCTCCGATCACAGAGATGTCCACAAGGTCTGGCCTATATTTTTGGATAACTTGACCATGTGCCAGTCTACTTGGTCAATCTTATTCAACTGTGATGAAATATACTATACTTCACAGAATTTCGAATTTTTAATAATTTTATTAGTTATATAAATTTTTGTATCTCTGATCGCAGAGATGTCCACAAGGTCTGGCCTATATTTTTGGATAACTTGACCATATGCCAGTCTACGTGGTCAATCTTATTCAATTGTGATTAACTATACTATACTTCACAGAATTTCGAATTTTTAATAATTTTATTAGTTTTATAAATTGTTGTATCTCCGATCACAGAGATGTCCACAAGGTCTGGCCTATATTTTTGGATAACTTGACCATGTGCCAGTCTACTTGGTCAATCTTATTCAATTGTGATGAACTATACTATACTTCACAGAATTTAGAATTTTTAATAATTTTATTAGTTTTATAAATTTTTGTATCTCCGATCACAGAGATGTCCACAAGGTCTGGCCTATATTTTTCGATAACTTGGCCATATGCTAGCCTACGTGGTCAATCTTATTCAATTGTGATTAACTATACTATACTTCACAGAATTTCGAATTTTTAATAATTTTATTAGTTTTATAAATTATTGTATCTCCGATCACAGAGATGTCCACAAGGTCTGGCCTATATTTTTGGATAACTTGACCATATGTCAGTCTACGTGGTGAATCTTATTCAATTGTAATGAACTATACTATACTTCACAGAATTTCGAATTTTTAATAATTTTATTAGTTTAATAAATTTTTGTATCTCTGATCACAGAGATGTCCACAAGGTCTGGCCTATATTTTTGGATAACTTGATCATATGCCAGTCTACGTGGTGAATCTTATTCAATTGTGATGAACTATACTATACTTCACAGAATTTCGAATTTTTAATAATTTTATTAGTTTTATAAATTGTTGTATCTCCGATCAAAGAGATGTCCACAAGGTCTGGCCTATATTTTTCGATAACTTGGCCATATGCCAGTCTACGTGGTTAATCTTATTCAATTGTGATGAACTATACTATACTTCACAGAATTTCGAATTTTTAATAATTTTATTAGTTTTATAAATTGTTGTATCTCCGATCACAGAGATGTCCACAAGGTCTGGCCTATATTTTTGGATAACTTGGCCATATGCCAGTCTACGTGGTCAATCTTATTCAATTGTGATGAACTATACTATACTTCACAGAATTTCGAATTTTTAATAATTTTATTAGTTTTATAAATTGTTTTATCTCCGATCACAGAGATGTCCACAAGGTCTGGCCTATATTTTTGGATAACTTGACCATGTGCCAGTTTACTTGGTCAATCTTATTCAATTGTGATGAACTATACTATACTTCACAGAATTTCGAATTTTTAATAATTTTATTAGTTTTATAAATTGTTGTATCTCCGATCACAGAGATGTCCACAAGGTCTGGCCTATATTTTTGGATAACTTGACCATATGCCAGTCTACGTGGTCAATCTTATTTTATTGTGATGAACTATACTATACTTCACAGAATTTCGAATTTTTAATAATTTTATTAGTTTTATAAATTTTTGTATCTCTGATCACAGAGATGTCCACAAGGTCTGGCCTATATTTTTGGATAACTTGATCATATGCCAGTCTACGTGGTCAATCTTATTCAATTGTGATGAACTATACTATACTTCACAGAATTTCGAATTTTTAATAATTTTATTAGTTTTATAAATTGTTGTATCTCCGATCACAGAGATGTCCACAAGGTCTGGCCTATATATTTGGATAACTTGATCATATTCCAGTCTACTTCACAGAATTTCGAATTTTTAATAATTTTATTAGTTTTATAAATTGTTGTATCTCCGATCACAGAGATGTCCACAAGGTCTGGCCTATATTTTTGGATAACTTCACCATATGCCAGCCTACATGGTCAATCTTATTCAATTGTGATGAACTATACTATACTTCACAGAATTTCGAATTTTTAATAATTTTATTAGTTTTATAAATTTTTGTATCTCCGATCACAGAGATGTCCACAAGGTCTGGCCTATATTTTTGGATAACTTGATCATATGCCAGTCTACGTGGTCAATCTTATTCAATTGTGATGAACTATACTATACTTCACAAAATTTCGAATTTTTAATAATTTTATTAGTTTTATAAATTGTTGTATCTCCGATCACAGAGATGTCCACAAGGTCTGGCCTATATTTTTGGATAACTTGACCATATGCCAGCCTACGTGGTCAATCTTATTCAATTGTGATGAACTATACTATACTTCACAGAATTTCGAATTTTTAATAATTTTATTAGTTTTATAAATTGTTGTATCTCCGATCACAGAGATGTCCACAAGGTCTGGCCTATATTTTTGGATAACTTGACCATATGCCAGCCTACGTGGTCAATCTTATTCAATTGTGATGAACTATACTATACTTCACAGAATTTCGAATTTTTAATAATTTTATTAGTTTTATAAATTGTTGTATCTCTGACCAATGAGATGTCCACAAGGTCTGGCCTATATTTTTGGATAACTTGACCATGTGCCAGTCTACTTGGTCAATCTTATTCAATTGTGATGAACTATACTATACTTCACAGAATTTAGAATTTTTAATAATTTTATTAGTTTTATAAATTTTTGTATCTCCGATCACAGAGATGTCCACAAGGTCTGGCCTATATTTTTCGATAACTTGGCCATATGCTAGCCTACGTGGTCAATCTTATTCAATTGTGATGAACTATACTATACTTCACAGAATTTCGAATTTTTAATAATTTTATTAGTTTTATAAATTGTTGTATCTCCGATCACAGAGATGTCCACAAGGTCTGGCCTATATTTTTGGATAACTTGACCATATGCCAGTCTACGTGGTCAATCTTATTCAATTGTAATGAACTATACTATACTTCACAGAATTTCGAATTTTTAATAATTTTATTAGTTTAATAAATTTTTGTATCTCTGATCACAGAGATGTCCACAAGGTCTGGCCTATATTTTTGGATAACTTGATCATATGCCAGTCTACGTGGTCAATCTTATTCAATTGTGATGAACTATACTATACTTCACAGAATTTCGAATTTTTAATAATTTTATTAGTTTTATAAATTGTTGTATCTCCGATCACACAGTTGTCCACAAATTATTAAAAATTCTAAATTTTGTGAAGTATAGTAGAGTTCATTACAATTGAATAAGATTGGCCACGTAGACTGGCATATGGTCAAGTTATCCAAAAATATAGGCCAGACCTTGTGGACATCTCTGTGATCGGAGATACAAAAATTTATAAAACTAATAAAATTATTAAAAATTCGAAATTCTGTGAAGTATAGTATAGTTCATGGGCAAGATCTTGTGGACAACTCTGCGGTCGGCGATATAAAACTTTTAAATAATTAAAAAATTATTTGAAATTCCAAAAACTGTGAAATATATTATAGTTCATCATAATTGGATCGGCTTGGTAACATTGACCGCTATATGGCTTAGCTATTCTGAGAAATGTGCGGGGCCTTAGGGACATTTCCAGGATCGGGGCTAAATAATTATTTAAACCATCAAAATTCAGTCAACTTTTAAATTATCTGAAATATAGTAATGTTCAACACAATTGGATGCTTTTGGTTAACGATATAAACAGATGGTCCAGCTATCTGAAAAGGATGAAAAGAACCTTTTTTCTGATGAAAAGAATCTGTTTGGTGGTACTAAAAATCCAAAATTACAAAAAAATTAAATTTTCATATCATTTAAATTCCAATTGGAAAATAGTTAATTTAACAGTGTAATTTTTTGTTATTTTTTTTTAGCATAAACTTCACACTCATGATATTAGTACACGAGTAAACAACAAATATGTTAAGATAAGATTCATATTGGATTTAAATAAGAAACGGACAATTCTGATTCAATTCAAATAAGATTCCAATACTTCGAAGAGTCGAATACGTTCGAATCGAATTCAAAAATAGCCCAACTGTTGTGTGCTTCAACGCTTCCTTTCACCGCTGCCTTCACACGACACAGACTGCACGCTTACTCGCATTCGTCACCAGATATCTTAGGAGCTAAATTTGGTTTGGCTGCACCACAGCACACTTCCGTAAAGGAAGATAAGACGTGCCCACCGATATTTGGTTACAGCCTCCTGCTCCCATCCTATCAGGTGTGTGCCTCTACGAACATCCTCCTCCACAGCTACTGACGCAAGCATCGACCGACCACATTCTCCTCCCTTTCACTCTGTCTCGGCCCATCGACTCCGTTAATGAATCTAACAGAGTAAGACATTTCAACGGTGCGATCGCCAGTCCATGTCCGGCTGATCTGAACACAGACCGAAACCAATAATGTTTCCCAAGGAGGGGAAATCACTTGCTAGGGAGTCCTGTGGCAGCTCATTCATTCACTCATTCACTTCGCCACAATTAACACCCCTATTATGGTTCTCATCTAGGCGTCACCAGGGGGCCTATTATGAAATTTTTCGATTTCGGATTTTTACGATATCGAAAAAAATCCGCTCTATTATGAAACAAAAAAGGAAATTCGCATCGGATTTTTTCGAACGCACATGGCACAATTCGACTGCTATTTAATTAGCGGATTTTGTAAAATTTAAAGTATTTTGTGTTTTTGTGGCAAATACATTGTTTGTAAATGATATATTTAATTTTAAATAAATTAAATATTATTTATAATGTTATAATGATTATAAAAATAAATAAAATTACAAATTCGATTTACCAAGTTTCATAATAGGGTAAATTAGTGGCGTATCGAATTTTTTCGATATCGTAAAAATTCCAAATCGAAAAATTTCGTAATAGGCCCCCTGGCGACGTCTCGTCGCCGCATTAAAATTTTGGTATTATGATTCTCGCCGTGAGCACGAAACGAGTGGGAGAAATGTCAAATATCCTAGATGAGTAGAGGCGAGATAAATTTTTTAATAATGTTAATAGGTCCTCGTTCGAAATAGTGCTTTCAACATCATTTATATCATCTTCGTTCCTCGCCAATTGTTCAAATCTATTGGTATGTTCTATTGTATCTACTGGTATTATGTGATATTATTTCTGCTAGTTGTTTTTTAGAAGGTAATTCTCGTTTTTTTGGTATGTTTATTATGTCAATGTCAACTTTTTGTGTATACATTTTAATTTTTTTTTGAAGCTAATTCATCTTCCAATTGTGTTCTTTTTATTTGGTGTGTGTCATCAATTTGTTGTGCTTGATTTTCACCCATAAAATAATAAATGTGGTATTGAACCGGTAATTAACCATTCAATATTAATAAATTCACCTTATAGTTCATTAATTTATTAATACTAAACAAAAAAATTAAAAAAAAATAAAATTTAATCAGAGAACCAGCACTGCACACTTGATACTAATTATTCACTTCACTATTTAAGTTTGTTTGTTATTAGATTTTTCTTTTTTTGTTTCTTTAATTCAATTTTCACTAATTACTATGTTTATTTTTTATATACTTACAACTATTTATTTCTACACTATATATACTGTAATTATTTATCTCAAACAATAAAAAAACAAAAATAAATATATTTTTTATTGTTTTGTAATTGTTTATGATTTAGTTTTCATTAATTTTTTTTTTTTGATGTTTATATGTTGAATCTTCAAACCGAACTCTCAAATTTCATCATAATCGGTCAAGAAACAGCGAAGTTCCACCTTAATTGCCCACATTCCAGAACTTTATTCAAAAATCATATTAGAATCCCATCTCCACCGCGCATTTTAAATTTTATAATAATCGGTTAAGAAATAGTGAAGTTCCATTTTAATTCATTCTTAATTACAGAAAGTATTCTAGCATAAATAATCTACATTAAATAATTCATCCACATTTACCAAGGTTAACTGGTAAATTATTATCATTTAGTTGGTAAATGTAGGTTGCACTCACATTACCCAAAGTAGCTGGCGAATATGCACATTTACCGGCGAATGTATACATTCGCCGCTCTATGCACATTAGCAGAACCTTCTAGAGTATAGAGCCATAATCATAATGATGTATTTTTTAGAAGCTTTTTTAGTTGTATAACTTTTCACTGATTTCCATAGGAATCCATAGTAAAAATGGTGTTTTTTAGCTTCAAGTTGTTCAATGAAAAAAGCAAAAATGTTATAAAATGTTTATATAAAAGTTTTTTACATATCTTTAACAACAATTACAAGAAGGCTAAATTGGTATTAAATAAATATTAGTTGCAGAAATATTAAAATTCAATGATGTCTAAAATATATTTTTCGAACTTTCATTTTGAAAAGTACATCAAAGTTGCCTCTGGCGAATTAAAATAATACTTGCTAAATTTATCTTTAGTTTTACTAATGTACGTCAGATGTCTAAGATGTTTACAGAAAAATACGAAAAAAAAAAAATAATTTAATAACATAATATAATAATTTAATAAAATTTAGGCACACGTTCTTAAAATGTTGTGAATTTGTTTTGCTTTTCCTACAATTTTTATACTTGAAATTTCCCCAGGTGGTAATTTTTGGTATGATTTTACCAAATTTTTACTGCCATCACTGCCATCTATGTAATGTATATTGACTTAATGACCAAACGAATTGTAGTAAGCTTTTATTTTAATTTGACCAGAATGCTGTTTTTATGAATTTTTTGTTATATTTTGGTTTAAATAAATCATTTATTACAAGAAAATGAAAACGATTTACTTAAACGACATTCATATATGTTGAAATTCAAACATTTATGAAAGTATTTCAGAAATCATAATTAAGAATTTGTAACGAGTTCATTCAAAAATTTGTCTTAGGAGAAAAAGTGATTTCCCATATGTTTTGTGTGTTTTACTATGAAAAGTTTCGTTTTTTACTCCTTTCTAGTTCCCTTATAAAAGCTTTCTTTTTTAGACTATGGCTTTGTATAATCAAGGTTGCTTTGACATTAGCAGTATAAACCAGTGTTGGCATAACGTTACTGTAACGGAACAGAATAACGGAAAAACCGGAATTATTTCCAGTAACTTTATTTGTACCGGTACAAAAAATAATAAAATTGAAAATAACGTTATTTGTAACGTAACGCTATTTTTATTTTCCGTTATTTGGTTACAATTGAGCATTTTCAGAATTTAAAAAACAAACATTGAGTTAATTTTAGTCTTCACTGAATGTTTTGTATCGCCGTTGCGTTTGAATCGTTTGGTCTAAATTCTCGTTTATCTGTTTATGACTTGAATCGTTTGGTCTAAATTCTCGTTTATCTGTTTATGACTTTATTTATAAAACAGATTTTAGTTTAGAACAAAAATTTGACATCACATAATATAAAACATAACCACAAACTTCTGTATCGCGATAAATTGTTATGGTAACTATACTCGTAAGCTAAAATAAATTATCTATAACAAAAACAAAAATAATTAATTTTTATTTTAAAATATATTTGTTTTAGAAGGATGGGTAGACATTTGGAAGAAGAAGGTGTTGAAATTCGAAAGCAATTTGAAATTAAAAATAACACTAGTAAATTTAAATTATGCCTTGATGATACTACAATTCCCGGAACGCATACAGGGAATCTACGTAAGCATTTGAAAAGGCATCACACGATCGTTATGAATGAAATTAGTCAACAAAAAAAATCTAAATTAGAAGTACAAGCCTCCCAATGTAGTCCAAAATATTTACAAAAACAAAAAGACATAACTGAATTTGTGAATGCTAAAAAAAATATTTCGTTGAGTATGACTAAGCAGGAAATGATAGATATATACGTAGAGATGGTTACCATAAATGGCTTTCCGCTTCGTGCAGTAGAGTCGAGTGCATTGTGCAAAATATTTAACCCGATCAACAAGGCATTAAATTTAACCGTTAACCGCCGTAATATTCGTGAACATATTAGTGCAAAAGCGGAGAATTATAGACTATCTATTGCCAAAGAAGTTAAAAATAAAAAATTGATCTCATTGAAAGTTGATTGTGCAACGCGACTTGATAGATCATTAATGGGTGTAAATATACAATTTGAATTAAATAATAAAATTGTAATTCGGACATTAGCTGTAAAAGAATTACATGTAAAACATTCTGGTGAAAATTTGTCCAATGAGATTTTGGCTATATGTGACAAATATGGAATTAAATGCGACCAACTCTATACTTTTACATCTGATAACGCTCGGAATATCATAAAAGCATCAGAGTTAATAGGCATAGCGCAAACAACAAGCGCGAATTACGATAATGACGGCGAAACTGAAACGATTTACCAAGATGAATGTGACAGTGATTATGAAGCTGACCTTTTTGATGTAGATGAAATAGAATCAGAGATGAAACTTAAAATTCCAATACTTAGCTCTGTCAAGTGTATGGCTCATACGTTACAACTTGCGGTGAACGATGTTCTTAAAATCAATGTTCATAAGGAAATAATCGACAAGGCTCGATGCGTTGTGATTAAGCTAAGAACACCAAGCATTTTGTCGATATTAAAAGCTCGGGGTTTAAAGAAACCAATAAGAAATGTAGTTACTAGATGGGGTTCGACGTATACAATGATCCAGCGATTAATGGAAATTAAATAATTTTGTATTGAGATGTGTGGCGCTATTCCTGATCTATATTTAACAGAAAACGAGTGGATACAACTAGATCTCATGCAATCAATTCTCAAATATCCGTATGATGCTACCATTCGTTTACAAACAGAACAGTTAGTCTTGAGTGAAGCCTATGCAACTATTTATAGGTGTATTTTGCACTTAAAGCACAATAAAACAACACTTTTATCTAGCCTTTACAGTAGCTTGATAAAACGCTCGGAAAATTCATTTTCAACCTGTGGTCCTATCATGGGGGCCGTTTTTCTGGATCCCAGATATCAAGCTCTTCTTTCGTCATCTGAAAAAAATGTGGCCAAGAAACATTTAGCCAAGTTACACAACCATATGGATTGTATCACTTCAACAAATGCACAGGTGTCTTCCCTTGCTACTGGAGAACGAAACGAAGACGAACATGTAAATTCATCTAGTGAAGCAGCGGCTTCTGAAGATATTTTAATTTCTTTTTTGAAACAGAAATCTAAATATCCCGTTAATTTAAATACGCTCTCCATTAGTCAAACAAATCAAATTGCTTCGCTGCTAAATAACTTTGAAAAAGTAGAGATGCTTCCTAGCAATTCAAATATTAACATTCTAGAGTATTGGAGTCAACGCGACGCAAACGATATTCTGTCGTAGATTGCTAAAGTGGTTCTTGTTGTTCCGGGCACACAAGTCTCTGTTGAACGACTATTTTCCATTTTAAAGTGGATATTACATATCTGATAAACGAAACCAAATTGATGAAAAGGTACTCGAAGATACTTTACTAATAATAGCACAGCATTATTCAGATAAACATAAAAATGATTAATAAAATTAATAACAATTAATTATTATATGCAATATTATATTTCATTATTATATTCAATTCCTTTTAAATTATTTTATTTTGTAATATTTTATTTATTTCTATTTTTTTAAGCTAACCTCACATTAAAATTTGTGAGTATGAATTATAATAAAATAAAGGAACTGAGACTGAATTAAAAGACATATTTTTATTTTAGAGAACGTAATCCATTTGATAATGAATTTTTTGGTTTAGATCTTTCGAAAAACTCACAGGATCTATAATCTGGTATTAGTTTCTAGTTCTCACACCACTTCTACATAGAAAAATTGTAAATTCTTGAAAACTTAAAATTCTCGAAGGATGTGGTTCCTTCGAAGGATGTAGTTACGCTAGTCCCGCGGTGGATTAAACGAACACACTATCAATCACTCTATATCGTACGATCCTACGATCTAAGTAATTTTCTATATAAACTTCAAATTCAATTTAAAAAAAAAAATTAAAATTAAAAAAAAAAATATTCTATGTACCAATAAATAACGTTATAACGGAACGAAATTTTTTCCTTTTTAAGTTATGTACCAGTAACCGTAACCGTAACGAAATTTAATGTCCAAGTGTAACGAAATTAATAACGTTACAATTTTTTTTCCGGTATGCCAACACTGGTATAAACATTTTCATTTTGCATTCAAAATTCCATCAAATTGTTTTTCACTTGAATGAATGAAAGCATTTTGCTTTGGTATTATGTACACATATGCGCGAAATGTAGTAATCATAATAGAGTTGCTAAATCAAATATGACGAAAAATATATATTTATAAGCGATAAAATAGTTAGTAAATGATAAATTATTTAAAGATAAATTGTTTTAATTGTTGTGAAAATATAAAATTGTTTCTTATTTATAAATATGTGTTTGTATTATATGTAGTGGTAGACAAAAATTGTTGCTGTGAAATGTGATTGTGAAAAAATCAAAATTATGTACCGGAAATATTTAACAATTGCAAAATATGTGATTAAAATGTTAAATGTGTGGTGAAATTTTGAAAAGAAAGCCAAAACCAGAACTTATCATAAGAGGATTTCAATTCACGTAATAAAAAACGTATCTACAAGATTTTGGCTGTAAAATTGAACAAAGTAACTCCACTGTATTATAAAAGGCTGGAGAGTTAGTCCAAAAATAGTTCCACATCTTGTAACGCGACTATCGGTTTCCTTAACGAAATAAACAATAACCAAAAGTTTCTTCGAGTCAAAAAAATAAATAAATAGACGAAACAAATATGATAAGTAATATTTTTTAAATTTGTAATTTGAAATCAAAATTTAATAATATTTAACAAAAAAAAAAAAAAATTAGGGACGTTAATTTAACCACGATTGGGAAGTTTTTCCTAAGTTTCCTAAAAATAACAAATCATTTGAATGTATGTGCAAAAATTTCGCAATAAAAAACTACTTATAAACGAAAAATTCATATTACGAATATATTTAAAAAAAATTCTTTTAAGCAAACAAAAATTGAACAAAAATTTTATAGCAATACAATTTTATTTCAAACTAATAAAATTAATTATAAATATTTCCAAAAAAAATTATTTGGTAAAATAAAAAATTAAAACTGTTTCCGGCTTCACCTAATTTACAGCAACTATAACGAAAACCAATTATGAGTTCCTTACAAGTGTGCTTTTCCTTTTAATACTAAATTATTAATACAACACTATAAATAAATAAATAATAAACGTAATAACTGATAAAACTAAAACATTCATTAAAATGCCCAATTAAAATGAATTTTTGTATATTATTTACACTAATACACTCACAAATATTTAGGAATAGTTAAAATTTAACGCTTCTGCTCAAATTCGTGAAAATTTTCTTAAAATGGTCCTAACTTTTTTTAGGAATAATTTAGCAAATACTTCACGTGAACATTTAACCAAAATTTATATAACATAAAATAAATAAAAAAAAAACAAAATTGTATTAAATTAATGAAAAAAATAAAAATATAAAATAAAAGAAAACAGTGCATTGTTTCAATACTTCAATACTGGATGAGCCATCGATTATTGTAAATCCCACTATCTTCGGTTTACAATTTTCTTCCTTCTGCTATTTTCATGGGCGCCACCCTGTTTAACAAGGAACCGATCTAGGTACTTTAATTTCACGTTACCCAATAGATAACAAAACAACAAAAAAAAATTATTTAATTTAGTAAAATTAATTAAAAAAAATAAAATATAAAATGAATAAAGTTAATTTCAAAATAAAATATTTACTAACCAACAACAATATTATACAAAAAACAAACAAAAAAAAAAATCAATAATTTAGGAAGGAAATAAAATGGAGTTACGAAAAATGATTCACGCGGTTTTCTCATTACACCATAATGGAGTCATCAACAGCAATTTTTAGTTGCCAAAATTACTTATAAAATCGAAGTCTTCTGATATCGACCATAACACACAGAAATAATATAAAAGTTATTTCTATGCAATTTTACTTTAGGTCAGATAATGTTCACAAAAAAACACCTCAAAATTTCATGTTTACTAAAAAAAATCATCATCGTCCTTAAAACCAAATTCACTATATTAGTCTATAGTTCTTCAAACACTTTATGATCATGAAAAAAAATTCACCACAATTTATTAAAAAAAAAAAATTAATACTCATCAACCATTTAATTATTCTTGATCTCCGATGTGACTGCAATCCACCTGTGTCTAATTTCATCCGTGATTTCTCTCCCTCGAAAGCGCGATCGCAAAAAAAAACTTTCCAAAAATTAATCGATCATGCGTGAAATTGCTCTCCATCCATATCTTTTCTTTTCTCCAAAATGTATCTTAACCCATACTATCAAATAAACTCGCTCTAAATGCATTATTGATTAAATCGGGAGGGTATAAACATTTTCGAATTTAGAGGGGAAAATATTAATATTGCAAAAATATCGACACATTGCAGCTCATCATCCACATCAAATTAATACTTTACATAATTTGAAAGTAGGTAAAAAGAGAAAAAAAAAAATTAACGAACTAAAATTTAGCTTAAGAAGAATAAAGAAAACTAAGAAAATTGTAAAACAAAATATTATATCCAATGTCAAACTAATTAAGTGATTTAAAGGAAAAAAACACAAATAATAATAATCAAAAGTACCAATTATACAAAAAAAAATAACCAAATAATATCTAGCATTGAAATATGAACAGAAAATGCACTAAAATACCACTTAATCATAAAGAGAGTAAATCATTAATACTAAATTTTTAATTAGGATTGGTCCACAAAAAAAAAAAAAAATTATTTATATTAGGGTAACAACAAAAGAAATAATATCGGATCGTGAATACAGTACCCCAAAAAAATAATTAATTACGTTAGCCCAAATTGTTACAATCTCCAAACACTTCATAATTTAGACACGTAAACGGCTCCTACTTCTAAAGAATACCGTGAGAGTTGGGATGATTCACGCTATTAAAATGGGGTGGAATGACATATTCTATGCTTTTGTAGGTCAATGTACTCTTGATTGATCCATTTAAATTTCGAAGAATTCATTAACATAAATTTTCTAAATTAAAATTACTCTAAATCGAATAAATATCTAACAAATTTTTGGTTTGGTTTTCCTAGGCCGATCTTTATCTATAGAAAACCAACGATTTAATTTTTTCTTTACTTTTTTCCAGAGAGTGAAACCGGAACCGAACCGTAAACAACCGTAACCGAAAAAAAACTAAATGTTTTATGAACCGAAAACTGGAACCGAAACGAAATAAATAAAATGTAGTAAACCGTAACCGGATCAATATTTTCATTCGGTTTATTTCGTTCTTTTTCGTTTAGGTTCAAGTATATTTTACACGAAAATTTTCCATATGTCATAGAAACGGAAAAACATTTAAAAGTTTCGAGTTAAATTCGGAATATTAATACACTTTAAATACAATTTTGTTGTTTGATTTATGATTTAAAAAAAAGTAAATATTTGCCAATAAAAATCTAAAAAGATTAATGAAAAATTAACTGAAATGAAAATTTCCGATAATTTCATTGTTCATTTAGCACGTCCTTCAAAGGACCGACCAAATTCTGAAATTCTGCCTACAATAACTTATAAATTTATATTTTTTGGATTTGTTTCTCGGGTTTGCTTATGCCAATTGATTTTTAAATTATAAATTTTGCTCTTTATTTTGTTTACGATTTTTGTATGTGGCATCTGATTCGTCAAAATTTCATTGAACGTAAATGGAGGAGGAAACCAAACGTGAAAATTTCAAGTAGAAAATGTTTAAGTCGTTATATACCAAAAATCGTTAAAACCAAATGTCGTTATTAATCATTTATTTATTTACTACTACTAAAATTGGACACCATTTTGAACATAAGCTCACTCACAATTTTTCCTAAATTTCCCATCCACAGCACAGACGAATTTCATCCGGTAACGTTTGAACATGACATATGTACATACCTTCAATAGAGGTCTCTAGCTAATGGTGTGGTTCTTAGTTACAATTTAAATGGCATCGCTATGAGCGATAAAGTGAATTTTTGTGTATCAAATTTTGTGTATCAATTTTGCTGCATTGAACCTTTACTGACTGGCAAATGGACAAATCTAATGGTAAATAATCTATAAAACATTTTAACGATTAAATTAAAAAAAAATATATCGTTAAAAATTTAACTTTTTATTACAAGTCCAGCAAAAAGAGTCTTATGTGAAGGAACAAATTCCTATACATTGCATTATAACTCTGCAAGTATGTTCAATAAGGCACCGGAAACTTTTACAAAAACATCTGACATTCGTCGGAGGCTGTTTTCTTTCTTTACTACGTAAAATATCAAAATCTTTTCGAATAAAATTTGATGTTGACAATATTTTCTTTAATTTGGTTTCTGTTTTATTTTTATGAGACAATAATTGGTTGAATTATGGAAATTTTAATTTTCTGTATACCTACTAAAGGGAAAACAGGAAATCACTTCGTATGAAAAAATCGTTATATAAGCAAAGACTGCTAAATATTATTTAAACGTAATTTACATTTGAACTAGGACCAGACGGTTAATTACTCCGTATTCAATACCACCTTTGGTTATACCAAAATAGCCTTTAAAAATTAAATTAGCTGGCTCTCTGCCATACACTTAAGTGATCTAGTGTTTCATATTGCCTGATTACCTCAAATTGTCTGGTTCCTATAATGGTCTAAGCGATCAATTTTACATTGGGGTTGGTTGTCCTCCTTCCTATCGATAACTTTTCGCGGCAAAACAAACAAAACAGAACCACTCAATCGTACTGCAAATTGGAATTGGTAGCCGCCAAGTTGCCTGACAAACTTGAACTGTTTGCTCCATTGGGCCAATTTGCCAACTTTACCTAAAAATACGGATTAGCCGAAAGTAAATCCACCAATGAACTACATATGTATATCTGACATAACAAATCACCCATTAATTGGTTTGCCCATCATTTTTCACTTTCGCTGGCAAATCAAAGTTATGAATAGTAAAATTCGGTATTGTTAGAGCGAAAGTTAAACTTTTGTAGATTTTCGTAATATTGCAAATGACAATATCATTTTGCACTAAAATTTGATCAAACTTTGTAAATATTCGATAATTACTTATACGACGGCTAATGATTACAAATACATTCATATCTATTCCGATTATGAAGGGTAACGGAATCTTCATATGTAGAAAAACCAATAAAAACTCTAGAAAGAGGTAATATGAAAATATTTTACTTTTCAGTTTTACACTAAATTATAAATATCATATCTCGTTCAATTTTTATCGCTTAAAAATAAAATTTAAACCAAATTAAAGGCAATCTTGGCAGATTTAATTCTTACACTCGGAACTTTTTTGATATATTGAAAAGTTTCCAACCCCCACCCTGAAAGATAAGAAGCGCCCGACTTACAATGGTATACCTTAATATACCTCAATAAACATGTCTGCAAACCTTGGAGGCTGTAGGAGTTATGTAATGATATAATTTTATAAATACTGTTCCTAATATATTTTTATGATACTATGTTGAACCGGTTTTGAATCAGAACCGAAATGAAACCAGAAAAGAATGAACAAACCGAAACAGAACTGAAACGAAAAAATAAATTTGGGAACGTAACCCTAAACCGGACCGAAAAACATTTCGGTTTCACTTTCCGCTTTTTTTTTCTGATTATTATTTTATTAATCAAAAATATAAAATTACATAATTAAATAAATTAACTACGAAAAAATCTATCAGCATTGCAAACTAAAAAGTTGACAAAATGGTAACTTGACAATTAATACGTATACTCACCACACACATACAATAAACAAAAAATGACAGTAGCCGCATTTTTGGCTGTTCCAGTTAAAACGTCAAAAAGCTGTGGAATTTGTTTTTTGTTGCAACAGGAAAACCACATTATTGTTGGATTTTAATATTTGACAGACAAAACATCAAGATAAATTAATATTATGGGAAATACAATTGTTGCCTTTGAAATACTTCCCAAAATAAAATCTCAAATTTTCCGTATACGTATATATTTTATGCATGTGGTAGTATTATTATTATTATTATTGAAGGGCCATGCGGGCGATGAGCCACTTCGCACTGCGACCTAAAAGATCTATTGTGCTGGCCCCTGCTTAATTATCCGTCCAGTCAATATTCAGGTTCTTAATGAACCTGACAATACTGCCTCCCGGTACATGATGCATACTATGTTGGCTTATTGCTCTCCCTCCTAGATGTTTACTACAGCATGTAGTTCCGCTAGAAATACGGTAGCATTTGATCCCAAGGACCTGGAGAGGGTTGTCCCACTCCCGTATATTCCTGCTCCTGCCCCGTATTCCGTTTAATTTTACTCTTACGAGTTGCTGGGAATTGTAAATCGCCTGTAGGTCACCCAGCTTTACTACAGGAAGGCTAAATAAAACTGGAGGGTGCCTAGTATCCAGAGTCCGCATATTTTGGACTGATTAACGTATCAGCCATTCATCCATCGGCATGAGCTGTTCCACCTTAGATTAGGGTTTTTTGTCAAGGTTTTCTCCTTTAGCGCCGTACTTTAGCCTGTACCAAATGGCCTTAGTTACCAGTGGTTGTCACGCGGAAGTAGTACGTACACTCGCGAATTGTGAACAGGTTACCTATCACACAATTGTACCCATCACGCAACTGCCTAATGATAAGACCAGAACAGCTCACGCGATGCGTACCCTACTGGAAGGTTACGGAGCTGGTAGATTAATCTACCCAACTTTGGTCCGTCCCCCCTCCCCTCCAATAGTCGCCAAACCACCTATGTGGTGGTAACTTATTCGCCTAAATGCCATTTTCAGAGATAAGATTATTCAAATAATCATCTTTAAGGAGAAATCTAATGTTCAATTTAATTTAAAAGATAACATTTAAGTAGTTTTTATTAGTCAAAATGACCAAACCAATAACGGCTCATAGCCTTAACATTTTAATTTTATATAAAATTAAATAAATAACAGGCTAATTGAAACAAAATACATACCGTCTGTTGCACCAAATTCAACGTCGAAATCCGTTCAACAAAAATAAAAAGATTGACATACGAATATAGTTTCTAGGATCTCTATTGTATAGGCCTTCAACGTAAAATGTCACATGGCCGATCCTAGGGGTCAGCGATATAAATAACAGGAAATATATATACGGCATGTTGCATCAAAGTTCAATGACGAATTCTGTTCAACAAAAAATCAAAAGATTGATATTCGACTGTAGTTTCTGGGATCTCTTTTATATAGACCTTGAACGTAAAATGTCACATGGTCGATCCTAGGGGTCAGCGATACTATATAATATAAATAATATTTGTGAATGCTTTCAACTGATGCGGATTCAAATTTCGAATGCGAGTTTCTGCTTTCCCTTCTTTCTCAAGTACGTTGAATTGTGTAGGAATATTCCTAGTTTCCGTTGGTTGAGGTAGACCAAACTTAGCACCCTCAGCACCATGTTGACGTAGCACATTAAATTACATGTCGCTTCACTGTCACAATCTAGCAAAAAAATTAAAGCCAAATCCAACTTGAATTTATCCCAAAGAACCACAGCATTGATGGGATTGCAGAAAACAGAACTTAATGCAAAACCTTGCCTCGTTTGGTATGACATTTGAAAAACTAATGCTTGATCTAAACATTTCTCCCAGTCTCCTCTAAGTCCAACGAATTGCGATGAAACGCTGCTTCCTTGAAGTTTAAATATTCAAAATAATTGGCAGTTCGCCTAGATACTCAAATGTCGCCCCAGGAACGTGAAGAGGAATCAATCGCAAACAAAAACAAATCATTTGATCTAGCTGTGTACATTCTTCCAACAATTTTTTGCCGCGCTCCTCGATGGTACACGTGATAATGGATTTTTGTATACTGGAAATTAATTGTAAGTCTAGTGATTCCATTTTGAGCGTCGTTTAAAGCTTCATTTTCCCAACCTTCTTCAGAAATTATACTCCGCTGTTATGGAGGATGAACTAACAGTCTTATTATTGCATGCGATCTGTCGTGCATTGTTAGTGTCTCCAATTGGCAATTTCATCATGAATTTAGCGTTGTTGTTCTTCGTTCAAGATATCAACGTTGGTACAATGATGCATAAATCTCAATGTGACAATTAAATTTCAGTAGCGCAAGAACCTGTTATTATGGTACTGTCGGTTCGTATCGACGCCGATACAAAGGATACCCATTTATGTATGCTGGAAATAGCCTTATCCTGGAATTCCTTCCACACAATGGCAGGCGATCTCATGCACTCTTGGTTCGGTGTAAGTATCTGGAACTTCGGCAGTACGATACGATCTATGGCTTCAGAAGTTTTAAATTTATCTTTCGCAATAATTGATAGGTGAACATGTAGAATTTCTCGCTTTTAGAACTCAATTGAGTATACATATGCCATAAACATTCTATAAGCACTCCATGTTTCGTCAAGTATTTAATGATGACAACTAAATCTGGACGATCTGATTTGGTTTCTCCTTTTGGAGGTTCTTAACAATTTCAGGCCATTTCAGATTTGACATAACTTTAACAAAAAAACAATCGAGCCGAATTATCCAAAGGTTGACATTATAACATTGCACCTTTCTGTCATATTCTTGGTGAACTTTCACATGACGATGGCAGAATCACAGAAATGCCGGAATGAAGTTACAAATTTGCACTAGGATTAGCCACATGATCTGCAAGTCTTTGGTATAATTCTGTTTGCAACGTTTTCTGACCGAAACGAATGAAATTCAAATTATTTGCCTCAAGACTACCGGTATTAATGATTGGATTATAGAAATTTCTAATCAGCATGCTAATGTTTAGCCAAATCCGTCTTATATTGTATATAAGGATCCACATTACATATGTATGTATATGGATCATATATGGATAAATTCAATGCCTAGAAAGCTAGTCGCAGCTATAGAATTGTTCTTCTGATTTGGCAATAAATAATTTCGGCGGAATATTTTTAACTGTTTTTGATGTGAAAACATTTTTAGCGGTGGTAAAGAAAAAAAAACCCTTATTAAAAATGGAACCGAAATTCCGGTAAGAATGAAAGCGAAAATCGCATATAATCAAACCGAATACAAATTATGAATGTGTATTGTAATACCCTAGACAGACTGTGGTTTAATAAATCCGATTTAGCTAAGCTAGTTTAAGTATTCTATGCAAAAATACAAAAAATAAGCTAAATCGAGGTGGTCGCACTGCGACTAATCTCGAAAAATTCACTAAATCGGTTTTATTAAATCGCCGTGTGTCTAAATGACTCAAAAAAATTAAAGGGAAACACATTTGAAACCAACAAATAGTTTAAGCATACTTTTAAATATTGAATTTTTTAAAACTGAGTGACCTGGTAAAATGAGACTTATACATTGATTATGTAAAATAAAATAAAATCTTTGAAATTAATCAATTGGGAACCACCAGGATCGACCATGTGATATTTTACGTATAAAGCCCATACAATAGAGATCCCAGAAACTATTTTTTTTTTTGTTTTTTTTTTACAGGGTGAGCTATACTAGCCCTGTGCACCGCGACCATTGAGGTTTATTGTGCATCCCCACAAAGATTCACGTAAAGTGGAGGTTCAAGTTCTTGATAAACGCCACCAGCTCATGCATATTTAAAGGACCGATGTTAGGTCACTGTATTGTGTATGCATGGAGTAATTTTAGTCTTTTATGGATTATAGCATCACACGTGATTAGTAGATGTTCGGATGTTTCCCTTTCCAGGTTGCAAAATCTACAACGGTCTGTAAGGGACTTTCCTATTTTCTCCAGATGTCCGTTAAAAGGGCCATGTCCCGTTATTTACCAGGTGAGGGATTTTAGAGACTGTCCATCCATCTTGATTGCCTGTTCTAAACGTCTAATATCATAGCTTAATAGTTTTTTGGTCTGTCTCATCCCAAAGGAGGACTCCCAGAATATTTTCGTATGTTTTTGTTCCCAATTCCTAATGCCATTTGCCATATGCCCCTTGGAGTAACCAATACTAGGCTCGGGCCAAGAAAAGGGCACTCCGCTGCCTCTTTTGCACAGCGGTCAGCCGCCTCGTTTCCCTGTATATCGGAATGGCCGGGGGACCACAAAAGGTTTTTTTTTTTTTTTTTTTTTTTTTTTTTTTTTTTTTTCGTCCCTGCCCAAAAGCGGCTAGCACTACGACCTAAAAGATCTTTTGTGCTGTTGGGTACTGTTACTCCAGGAGCTTCTCCACCTCTCTAATAAAGGCGAGAATGCTATTTATAGAGGCCAATTTACATTTCTCCGGGGTCAGATACCTCTCTTCAAAATGAATCCACCTCCGTGTGCACAGAGCAACACACTCACATAGTATGTGTTCTGCGGTTTCTGTCTCTTCCAAACAGAGTCGGCACTCCGTCTCTGTGGACAGGTTCATTTTGTTCAAATGATATCTCAGGTTACAGTGACCTGAGAGAAAACTCACAAGTTTCCTAATATTTCCTTTGCTGAAATTGATCGCCAAATTTTTGTGGTGAAATGGTCTGATCAAAGATTTGGCTTGTCTAAGGCCGGGAATACAGTTCCAATAAGTCAAGCACTGTATTTTTTCCCATTTACTGATTGTGTAGGTTGCAGAAGCCCACGGGATACCACAAAAAGGCTCAGGGCCAATGAGTGTAGTCGACGAGCCTGCCCGTGCAAGTTCGTCGGCTATCTCATTTCCAGTGATGCCCATGTGACCAGGCACCCACCACAACCTTACTTTGTTTTGACAAGAGAGAGATTGTAGCAGTTTATAACAACTTTGAACCGACTTGGAAACCAAACAGTTAGAAGCCAATGCTTTCAGTGCTGCTTGGCTGTCAGACAAAATGTGGATGGATGCGCCTTTAAGACCTTTGGTCATAATAATAGAGGCGCAGATTTCGATGGCGTGAATTTCGGCTAGAAAAACACTGGGGTAAGTACCCAGTGATTTCGATATTTTGTGATTGGGTCCAAAGACACCAATGCCGACTCCACTATCCATTTTTGATCCATCAGTGTACCAGACTAGGCTGTTAGGTTCCATCTGCGGTAACCCAGTATCCCAGTCTGTTCTATCGGGGATTGTTACCACGAAATTCCTGCCAAAGCAGAGTTCTTTCGGCATAACGTCCGGGACACTAAAGAACATATTCAGGTCTGGAAGTTCATTCAAAATGTCCAGGTGACCCATATGGTCATCATGACTGTATTGATTCGCGAGCTTCAATCTAGCTGCACAGGTAGCAGCTGATTTTTTGACGTGGATATGAAGTGGAGTGAGCCCGATGAGAGCTTCCATTGCCGCCGTAGGGCAGGTGCGCATAGCACCTGTAATTCCGAGACATGCTAGTCTCTGTAATGAGGTCAGCTTGTTCATAATAACTTTTTGCTGTACCTTAGGCCACCAAACTATTGCCCCATATGTTACAATTGGCCTCACTATCATGATGTACATCCAGTATATCATTTTTGAGTTCAGGCCCCAGGTCCTGCCGAACATACGCTGGCAGGCCCACATGGCCCTGGCCGCGCGTTCGGTAGTTGAAGTAATATGAGAGTTCCAAGTTAGTTTCTTATCTAGGACAACACCCAGATATTTGACTTCATTGGAGTATCCGATATTTATATTATTAAGACTAATTGAACCAAGGTTCAAATTACGTCTTTTGGTGAAGGGCACCAGGACTGTTTTGCTAGGGTTAATCGAAAGGCCCTCCCCAGTGCACCAATTAGAAATAACAAGCAAAGCCTGTTGCATGCTGGCGGACATCGTACGTTCATGCCCTCCAGAGACTATGATAACCAAATCGTCCGCATAACCAATGGCATCGTACCCAAGTAGATGTAAATTATCAAGCAACTCGTCGATCACGAGTGACCACAGCAAAGGGGACAGGACACCGCCCTGCGGACACCCTCTTGCTGCCGTAATCGTGACTGACTCATTACCTAATTTAGATGTAATCTTCCTACTAACCAACATGGAACTAATCCAGTGGTTAGTCGGATCGTCAATACCTCTACGCTTGATTGCCCTAGCAATTGAGTCGTATCCAGTATTGTCAAAAGCTTCCTCAATATCCAGAAATGCACACAGAGCAATTTCTTTCGAGCGATAGGCTGCTTCAATCTTGGTGACAAGTAGATGCAGCGCACACCACAAAAGGGTTACTTTGTTCTCCCTGCTGAGTTCTAGAAGGTTGCAATAGCACCTCCAGATTATTTTGGAATAGAAGACAGATGCTCCTAAGGCAAGCAATGCCGCCTGGCTGTCTGAGATTACGTAAATCTCGTTTTTTCTATATTTTTTTGTGAGACATCGAAGCACACCTACCTCGAGCGCACAAATCTCTGCTTGGAAAGCTGTGGGGGTTTTACCCAATGGAATACAGAAGTCAAGACTCAACCCGATTATACCCGCACCAGTGCCCACCCCTGATTTTGAACCGTCAGTGTACCATATGAAGGCGTGACCCGGGTAAGGAGGAGATGATACTCCCCGCTTGTTCCCTGTCAGATATTTCTTTCGTGAAATTCCTCCGGCAGACAATAGTTTTAACCATCACGTCTGATAGTTGGATTATTTCCTCGTCCAGATTCAATTTGTCCAGGATGCTATTATGTCCTGGTCTAATAGTTTTAATTTTACGTGTTATTTTTAGATTAACTGCCCTTGAACCAGCTACTCTTTTAAGGTGCATGTGTAGTGGTGAGAGCCCCAATAGCTTCTCAAGAGCAGCTGTAGGGCAGGTTTTCATTGCTCCCGTTACACTCAAACAAGCTAGCCTTTGGGTCCTATCCAATATTGAGCAGGCACCACTTTGCTCTGTCTTAGGCCACCACACAAACGCCGCATAAGAGATTATTGGTCTTACGATGGTTGAGGATAACCAAAGTGCCATTTGGGGATTTAGACCCCATGTTTTGCCAATCATTCTTTGGCAGGTGAAATGCGCCCTAATTGCCTTGTTTGTGATATATTTTAAAAACGGGTTAAATGTCAGTTTTTGATCAAGTATCACTCCCAGGTACTTAACCTCCGTCGCCATTTGGAGAATTTCCCCATTTAGAGATAGAGGTGGAAGAATGGTTTTCCTCCGATTTGTAAAGAAAGTACAAATAATTTTGTATATAATAATTTTTGTTTGTTCCGCTATTGTACTCTCGAATTTCCCCCTGACCATTAAGACTAGATCGTCCGCGTAGGTGATATTCGAGAAGTCAGAGTTTTTTAATCTTACAAGTAGTACATCCATCACGAGTAGCCACAAAAGGGGTAAGAGAACTCCCCCTTGGGGACAACCCCTGGTAGCCGCAATCGTGATGGTTTTATCACCAAAGAAGGCCGTTATCCTCCTGTTTCTAAGCAGATTTATTATCCACCCTATGGTGGAGGAGTCTATTCCCCTTGCATGTACTTGTTCTTGAATCATTTCGAACTTGGTATTGTCAAAAGCCCCTTGAATATCGATGTAGGAGCATAACAAAACCTCTTTATTCCGAAGTGTATCTTCGATATTTGTTGTCAGCTCGTGGAGCGCTGTTTCTGTCGATCTCCCAGCCTGATATGCATGTTGGATGGGGTCTAGAGGATGCCTTAGGAGGGCATTGGATCTAATATGTAGGCCCAGTATCTTCTTCATGGTTTTCAGAATAATAGATGTAAGGCTAATGGGTCTATAAGACCTGACGTCCTCTGCGGATCTTCTTCCCGTTTTCGGGTTAAAAATCACCCGCACCTCACACCAGCTTCTTGTAACATATTTTAAGCTGTAGCTGGCTCTAAAGAGCCTAATCAAATAAGGCAACAGTATTTGCAGGCCTTGCTGTAAAAATGCAGGATACCATATATAGAATCCCCTTCCGACGATTTAAAGGGACCAAAGGAATTGACGGCCCATCTTATTTTTCCGGTAGTGAAGATCTCTCTTGAGAACCTGTAAGCTTGCCTTCGAATCAGGTATGGATGCTCGCTGTCTACATCGAGGTCTTTCTGGCCTCCAAGGACAGTACACTCTGGGAAATGGCCTTTCACCAGGCATTCGAGAGTTTTCTCTCTGGATGTAGTTGTCTCTCCATTCGGTTTCCTTACAGATCCCAACGGATTTCGGTGGTCCAAGGAGAGTGCCTTCTGGAGTCGACAAGCCGCAGGCAGCCTATCTATTTTTCACAGAAGTCTCTCCAGCTCAACCTCTTGCTTTTCCTAAGAGCGACGTTATACTGGGTAAGAGTCATTCGATAGGTTTCCAATCGTTTGTCCTCTTAGCCCTGTTGAAAAGTTTACGAACCTCTCGTCTTTTGGTTTCCAGGGTATGGTTCCACCAAGGAACGTCCTTTGTCCCCCTGATACGAGCCATAGGTGAGCTTGAGTGGTAGGCATCAATAATTGCCTCGGTAACATTGTTTGAAACTCTATCGAGATCCTCAACAGAGTTGATGTTGGTCTGTAGACCAGTTACGTTATCATAAATTCTTTCATTATAGACTGGCCAATTAGTGCGTTTTGGTATTCTTACTACCGATTCTTGTTTTGAAGGGGTTTTAATATCAAACCTGATATACATGTGATCCGAGAAGGATGCTTTCTTTGACACATGCCGGTCCAGAATTGTACCAGAGGTACCCATGTCAGACAGGGTAAGATCTAGCACCTCCTTCCTGACTGCATTCACAAAAGTCGCATCATTCCCTTTGTTATTAATAATTATATTTTTTGTTAAACAAAATTCAAAAAGTTGCTCACCTCTGATGTTGGTGTCACTACTTCCCCAGACTATGTGGTGTGAATTTGCATCGCAACCGATGATGAATTTTTGGTGATGAGTCGTGTAGTAATTATTGAATATCTGTACCGGTTCTGAAGGTGGGTCGTCTTTGTCCCCAGGAAAATATGCCAAAGCACAGTTGAGCGTGCTTCGGGCTCCTTTGTGGAAAAGCGTCTCCATCGAGATCGCTGTTGTGTCCCTGGAAATAAATTCATTCATGGAGAATATATTAAGTGTCGAGCGACAAAGACTTGCTGTCCTCGGCCTATCCACTTCCGTGTTGTAAATTAGCTTACCTGTTCTACTCGGCAAAACTTTGATTTTTCCATTGTGGGCCCACGGCTCCAAAATGAGCGCTATGTCCCAGATCTATTCTGAGATTGGGGTAGATTCGTCTGACCGGCTCCGCTTGATCGTTACATTTGGATCTCTGTCCTTTATCTTCAGTCGGCACTTCTCTACGGCGACATCGTGAGGCACACCTGACTGTTTTAAGTGGGTCAGGTGCTTCCTTGCGGCACCGCTAAGGCGTGGCTTTGTTTTGGTTTCGAGCTCCATGCCCGCGAGATTCTCTCTGACCTCTGTTATTATTGAGGTAGATTGGGTCTCAACCTGTACTGGCCAATAAGTGCCATGGAGTCGTTGAGCCAACCTCGGTATCCATGCTGAGCAATTGCTCTCGCTATCTGAAATTGTTTTCTCGGTAGCAGGGCCTGCTAGGCCCTTATCATCTGCCGAGATTGGTACGTTTAGAGAAGCACCGCCCTCATTATTTTTGATATTACTTGTGTCCATACAATCTTGTTTGAGGAAAGAAGGTCCACCACAGCAGCGCCTCTTACTGTGGTAAGGCTAATTGACCCGGAGGTCGCCAGGTATCCGGAGTTCCGTGCTAGAGACCAACTAACCCTAGAGATCAACTACCCACTTGTATTTGGTTTTTTTTGTCAAGGTTATTCCTTCCTTTAGCGTCGTATTTTAGCCTGTTGTTCGGTAAACAGAACAAACAGTTACCGGTGGTCACCACGGGGAGGTGGCACGTACACTTGCGAACCGCGATTAGGTTACCCCTCACCTGATCGTGAGCCCCATGGAGGACTGCCTAGGACATGACCAGAACAGCCTGCTGGAGCTCACTATACTGAAGGTTATGGAGCTGGTAATTACTACACAGCTTTGTTCCCCCCTTCACCAGATGCCTAGACCACCTCCTAGATTCAGAAACTATAGTCGAATATCAATTTTTTGATTGAAAATTGATGCAACATTGAACAAATCTCGTCATTGAAATTTGATGCAGCATCCCGTATATATATTGCCTGTTATTTATATCGCTGACCCCAAGGATCGACCATGTGACATTTTACGTTCAAGGCCTAAACAAACGAGATTCCAAAAACTATAGTCAAATATCAATCTTTTGATTTTTGTTGAACAGATTTTGTCGTTGAAATTTGATGCAACATGCCGTATATATAAATTACCTGTTATTTATTCACTGACCCTTAGATTGATTATGTGATCGACCTTGTCGCATTTAGCGTACTTGATGTACATAGCTAGTAGTCTAATATACAATATTTGATATTTCTGATTTCAAGTTCAAATTTATTGGGATTTAAATGCCACATTTGATACACAAAATATCCCCTGAAGGAATGCAATTTGTATAAGCACATACTTACATATTTTTTTGTTATTTGGGAAGAATTTAACTTCGGTGTAAACCTTTATACTGGACACACGTGTACAGATTTTCTATATGTAGTGGTGCACGCAAGTCTGCGTTTAAAACATATTGTGCTGAATGCAGTTCTATATTTTGTTGATATTTTTGTATACATATTTTATTTAATTTTAATGTTCATTTTTTTTTTTTATTAATAAATTTCGGTTCCACATTATGGCACTGTCAGAAAAAAAATTTATTTTCTGTCAACAAATTGATTGAAAAAATAAAAGTTATTCAAATTGTGCTAGATTTTTTTTCTTCTATGTAACGTTACCTTTTAATACGCCGTAAAATTAGAAATAGAGACAACATGCAGAATTTTAGATTCCTTGCAGAATACATGATATTTCCTTCCGTCTAAAATTCTGGACACCTGTTTATAGGATTATGCACTTGTTACTTGTTGTTGCTGTTGGTTTATCGGTTGTTACAGCTCTGCTGGATATAAGTGGGGTGGCAACAGTAGGCTGTAACTCGCACGGGTTAGATCGTTGCAAAAAAGCCTGATTAAAACAAACAAGAATTTTGTGGGTTTGTTACGTTTAATGCGTCATAAAAAAATTGTTTGACATTTTTTGTTTTTTTTTTACAACATAATTTTCCACATAAATGGTACTTGATTATATGATCCAATTACTGCTTTTATAGTATTATTTAACGGCCGCATATATAACGTTTTATCATATTAAACCCTCTAATATTATATATCAATCAACAATACAACAAAAGGTCAACCCCAATGTACAACCTACGCACACAATTTGAAAAAAAAAAAAAAAAACACAAATCCATGCTTTTACGTACCTATAATATGTTTTTTGTATGATTTCTATGTCTGGCTGTTTCCTATGTTGAATTCATGTTTGCGCTTAAATCCCCTGTAAACAATAGAAATATATCATCTCACGATGATCTTATTTGTGTCATTCTAAATGAATAATCTAAAGGTAAAAAGTACACAAACACAAAAATACAATAAACACAAAAAAAATCTTATAATATTCAAGTGACTTGTTGATTGCTGTAAGGATGAAAAATGGAATAATTAATTGTATTTTCATTCCTTAAAAAAGAAAGTGCACACACACAAACACATAAAACGAAGAACAACAAAAAAGGATGACAGAAATAAAAATTATTATTATCATGCAATCCATTAATTAGATGTAATGAAGAATGATAAGGAAAATAATATAATTCCTTGTTGTTGGTGTGCTTTGCTCTTTGTGTCTTTCTATGTGGAAAGCTTTGTGGTTGAGCAGAGACATATTAAATTCTTGGGATAATCTTGATATGAGTTTTTTATTGTTATTATTTTGTTTGTGGTTCAGAGAATATTTTACTGTGTCGTATACTTAGAAAGGTCAATAAAATGAATTTAAATATGTTTCACTGTATACGCTGTTTATAATCGTAAACAAACATAATATGTAAATACATAGGCTCCCTAATTTATTTTATAAGCATTTGAAATTAGGTAAATAATCTTGCCTCTTAACCAAACCAAACCTGGATATTTTGATACAAATTGCAACGTCGCTTTAAATAGGGAACATATTGAAAAAATATGTTCTTACACAAAATGTGATTGTTGCACTAGACTTGTAACATGTCAAACTGACAGATTAAACCATTTTCATATTAGTTCAGGAACTTTATTAAATTTTGTACATATGGGAATGTGCGAATAAAAATGGAGAAAATTCAGTTTAACGATTATAAATTGTAATATTCACGAAATGTTTGCTACTCGCTACTGCATCCTCTCAAAAAGGAGATTTCATAAGATCGCAAATCCTTCTGCATGTTTACTTTAGAAAGGTACGGTACTTTTCGTGGAGAGTATCCTTTAAGGCAGGCCAGCTGAGCGTATCGTACGACAAATATTCGCTTTCGATACTGGTTCTTTCAACTGATTTTTGTTCACCTTTTTTTTGTCCGTTTTGGTCGACCTTCACGATGAATATTTTCATTATTTCCTCGCTCTTCACTTCTTTTTAAAAACTTTCCAATTGCTAACTTTGTTTTTCCAAGAGCCGGAGCAATAGCTTAAGCGATCTACTTCCTGTGAGAACACAATATGACTACCGCACATCTGAAATAATTTTTTTAACCCATTTTTTACATTATTCTCTATTGATCGTTTTCATATGGAATTTTTTTTCACAGAAAAATTGTTCTAAAAAAGTAGATATACTTTTGCAACACACCAGCAAAGGATCTACACTGTTTAATTATTTTTGTAAAATGAAATATGTTGAATTTATTTAAATGTTAAGTATTATTTAAATTCAAAAACTATAAATTAATAGAAAAAACAACAAAAATGCAGTGAGTTGCCAAGAAGTTTGATGTTCTTGTCATAAATATTTTAGTATTTATCTTATTTAAGTACTTATCTTTGTCTTAACTAATTTAAATCCAATGTGTTTATAAAAAACTAACTTAGTAAAATCAAATGAAAATAATGTATGGTACACTAACTGTCAAAATTTATGCATGTGAAGTTTATCCTAAATTTTTCCTAAATAAAAAAAATGGCGTTTAGTATTATTTTAGGAAAAACTTCACACGTCTATATAGAGAAGTGAAGTTTATACTAAATCTTTCAAAATACAAACAACGGCGAATGTATTGGTGAATTGCAAACATTTAGGCGATTTTAATGTATAATTAGGCCGCTTCATAAAATTCTAATGAATTATACACCATCAAATATGGCCTGGATTGCACCAACCCACTATGATATATAATTAAGGGGTAATTTAAAGCAACCGTGTTTCCACAAATTCTAAACCACATAAACTTGGTATTTCACTTAGTATTAGGTAATGCTTATCAAACGATTCATGAAAAACCTTAAGGTCAGAATTAACCATAGAAATCACATACGTAGGACATTTATCAATATAAGCTAAGGCTAACTAATCAGCAAACCTAGTACTGTTACCATTTAATTTAAGTTTAAAAATAGGATTAGTATACACTAGAAATAGCACAGGACCTAACACTGATCCTTGTGATACTCCAACATCGACAACTCTAAAATCACTAAAAGTATCATTAATTCTGACTCTCACTTTTTTATTATCTAGGTAGGAAGCAAACCACTTGTTTGACATAACCCTAAAACCAATGTCAAACAGAATAGATAACAAAAGTGTATGATTAACTCAATCGAAGGGCTTAGAAGCGTCAGTAAATCAACCTGCACAAATATTAACATTCTTGAAACCGGTATGAATAACATCCAAAAATTCCAACATAGGTGATTCATTCTGATGAACTCTTAGTGTCTTACTTAGTGGTAACTTTATTTTTACTTGCCTTTTCGAGAACTTTGAGAAGAACTGGTTAGATTGCAAGTGGTTTTTAGTTTCCCTTATCACTACGATCATCTAACCACTCCATGACTCCATGCTCCAAGGAAAAATTGAAAATATGAGCAAGAGCATGACCGACAAAACCAGCAACAGCTTTCAAAATGTAATTACTAATTACTTCGTTAATATGTTTATTCCTCTTAACATCAACATTAATCTGGATGGCACATTTATTGAGCACTAGAACTACCGACCGGTCAAAATGACCGGTTATACATTTATTGAATTCAATTTTTTTAATTATTATGTTAATATTTTTGTGGGAATCTGTGGTGAATTTTAATATGATAACAAAGTAATTATGTTAAAATTTATCATAAACTTCCAAAAAAAAAATTAACATAATAATTAAAAAAATTGAATTCATTAAATGTACAATTCGTCATTTTGACGGGTTGGTAGTTCTAGTGTTAGACGAGATACTTTTTTTTTTTGGTATAAAGAACATTTTTTAATGATGGATCATTCATACTAGGAAACTCGTAATATTGTTTAAGTCGCTTGATTGTTTTTGAATATCCCTGATGTCTACCAAGAGGAGTAATATGGAATTCCTTTATAACTTCATTTATGTCTTCTTCGGTTTGGTGCATTGTTGTTCGGGATATAATTTGTAGAATGAGCTTTACCAGCTCATTCTACAAACGGTAACGAACTACCAAAAATGGAACTATTGGGAGTTTGTGTTATAGTATCCTCAGATATATCACCAGTGTCTTCTTAAGCATTTCGTTTCGATTGTGCTCTGGTTACAGCTGCAATTATTCTAGCGAATTCAGATATGTTGAGCCTTTCACAATTTTTTAAACGACTAAGTACATGATTAAAATTCTTTGGTTTATATTCTAAGTCGCCATCGGATTAAATCGAGAAGAAGCTTTCGGGTTTGTTTTGGTTTCGTCCCGCATCGTTTAGCAATCTACTCGCAAATGAGATTGGTATAGATCTTTCCCTTCGACATCTTGTGATAGAATCGCACCGATTGCGTAATCATTCGCATCTTTAGTTAGAATGAAGATTTCATTGAAATTATGACGTTGAAGTATAGGAGATGAAGTAACGACTCAATGAGCATTCCATTCAAATTCTACATTTTTCGGTAACAATCGACTTGAAGGTTCGGAGATCTTGGAATAATCATCAAGATATACAAAACATATTAAACCATTTAATCCCAATTGGAGCCTTCCTTCAGACCAAATGGCATTCGCAAAAAATGGTAACGACCCGCTTGGGTACTAAACGCTGTCTTTTCTTTATCATCAGCGTGCAGTTTAATTTAATGATACCCATTTGAAAAATCGAGTGTCGTGAAATACATTGCTTTGCCCAGTTGGTCTAATATCTCTGTTATGTTCGGCAGAGGGAAAAATTGATCACTAGTAATGTTTAATCTATGAAATCCTACAACTAAACGCCATTTTCGTTCATCAGCTGAAGATTTCTTGGGAACGATCAATAAAGGAAAGTTCCAAGGACTATTAATTGGCTCGATAATTTTTTCGTTTAGCATCTTATCAACTTGTTTATTAACCTCATCTTTAAGTGATTCGGAGAAACGAGATTATTTTACGTGAACAGGTTGCGAATTTTGAAATCTTGGAATCTAATGACAACAAGCGTTTGTTGTAGTCAGTCAGAGTATCGCTTTCTAAGGTAGAAAACATCGTTGAAATCACGGCTAATTTTGAATATGGAAGATTTTTCTTTTTCGTTCAAGTGACTGAGATTTAGATTTTCAGTAAGCTTGGTCAATCTTGCTTCTATGTTTGGATTCCATTTCCGATATTTAGTATTATAAAGGAACTTGCTAAAAGCTCAGTTTTATTTTACCGATATTAACTGGATAATTGTTGGTATTCACTAGTCAGTAGATCAAGTAGGCTCACATCTTGCCACCCAATAAAGGAATCCGATGAACAATACCTATAGGGTGGGCCATCTAACTTTTTTTTTTTGAACTAGCGGTTATTTTGAGTATGGTAAGGGTTATGCCACTTTTGATTTAACAGAAAGTTAGTTTTATCCTTCCGCTGAACGAAAATGGTTGTGTATTCGCTTGAACATCGCTGGGAAATATTGAAACATTACTTCGAAAATCATGGTAATGTTGCAGAATGTGTGCGAAAATTCCGTGCGGATTTCGGAAGAAACGAAGCGCCGGGAGCTCCATATGTGCGTTATTTTGTGAAAAAAGTTAATGAAACAGGCTTGCTAATTAATAAACCAACATGAACCAAGCAGCCAACCTTGCGTACACCCGAAAATGTTGATGCTGTAGCCGAGAATGTGCGTGAGTCGCCGGGAACGTCAACTCGTCATCGTGCTCAAGAATTGAACATTTCGCGTACAACATTTCGACGAATTCTGCATAAAGACCTTGGTATGACACCGTATAAAGTTCAATTAGTTCAGGAATTGAAGCAAAGAGACCACCCATTTCGTTTTCGGTTCGCTGAGTGGGCTTGCGATCGACTTGAAGAAGATGCCGATTTTGGCAAAAAATCATTTTTTCTGATGAGGCGCATTTCCATCTTGGCAGCTACGTAAACAAGCAGAATTGTCGCATTTGGGGCACGGAGAACCCGCACGTGATCGTAGAGAAGCCGATGCATCCTCAACGAGTGACTGTTTGGTACGGATTTTGGTCCGGTGGCATCATTGGGCCATTTTTCTTTGAAAATGAGCAAGGAGCCGCCGTTACTGTCAATGGTGAGCGCTACCGCGCCATGATAAACGATGTTTTGCTCCCGGCACTTGAAGAGGAGGACATAGGCAACATTTGGTTTCAACAAGACGGTGCTCCGTGCCACACAGCACACGTTTCAATTGATCTTTTGCGTACTGTCTTCGAAGATCGAATTATCAGCCGAAATGCTAATGTGATTTGGCCGCCTCGGAGCTGTGATTTGACGCCGTTGGACTATTATCTTTGGGGTGCCGTCAAAGATAAGTGTTACGCCGATAAACCAGCAACAATTGACGCTCTCAAAAACAATATTCGCATTGCCATTGAAGACATAATGCCGCATACCATCGAAAATGTGCTCAAAAATTGGACCGACCGTATGGGGTACGTCAAGGCCAGCCGAGGCAGTCATATGAATGAAATAGTATTCCATAATTAATCGGAAGGATGGTTCTTTACAATGAAAAAATAAATTTGAAGAAATATTGAGAACTTTTTGTTTTATTGCATTCTTAAAAAAAAAATTATTTGGCCCACCCTGTATAAATGCTTTTAGTATTACGTCAAATTTCCTCAACTGGAAATATGGTGTGTGGTTCCGATCCGTATATATTGATCTCTATTTGGGTATCTGAAATCAAAGCCAAAATTCTAAAACTTGGTCAGTAGTTAAATTAGGCCTACGTCTTATCACCCAATAAAGGAATCCGATGAGCAATACCTATAAATGTGTGTTAGTATAACGCCAAAGAGTTCGCCAACTTGAAGTATGTTGTGTGGTCCCCATTTATTGATCTCTATTTGGGTATCTGAAATCCAAGCCAAAATTCTAAAACTTGGTCAGTAGTTCAATTAGGCCCACATCTTAGCACCAAATAAAGGAATCCGATGAGCAATACCTATGAATGCGTTTAGTATTACGTCAAATTTCCTCAACGGGAAATATGGTGTGTGGTTCCGGTAAAAAATGCAAATTTCTATATGCAAAATGCATGATAAAATTCTACAAATCGCTGATTAGTTGGCTGATATATAGTATACATCTTACTACCCAATTAGGGGAACCGATGAGAACGACCTATAACCCTGTTTAGTATTACGTCAAGTTCGACACCCCTTCCCAATATGGATTTAGCATACTTTAAATCGTATTTCGAAATTTTAAGTTATAATTTTGTAAATAATTTGTATCCAATATATTTACATAAATCACATTTTATTCCTAAATTATACGTTTAATAATTTACTTTTATTAATATAAACATTATTAAAAATATTTATAAATTCAATTCTTTATGCAATCGCCTAAATGTATGCATTTTACAAAAAAAAATCATGTTTTTTAGTTGGTGTTGTTGTATTAGGAAAAGTTTAGGATAAAATTTACAGCGGTCAAAATTTATTATAAATTTGTATTTATTCCTTGAGTCATTGTATAGGGCATCCAATTTTTGGCCATACAGTAATTCAGGAATTTGACAACGAGTGCGAACATTCAAAGAGGATAGACGTGTTTTTTCTATCCTCTTCAAAAATTTAATTTAATTTTTTTTTTTTTCTTTTTATTTTTTGTTTCTTATGTACTGATATGTATATACTTTGTATACATACGTATATACATTTTAATTTTAAAGTTTAAATTTAATTCTAATTAAATTCAAGTTTAGTGTAAGGTGTAGTGAAAATAATTAAACTAAAGTGTAATTTTGGAAAATGCAATCCACCGGGATGCATTTGTCAGGCAATGTTTTTTATTTTTGTAGATAGAAAAAAAGTGCATGATTTGATATTTTGTGGATTGTAATAAATACAATCAAATTTCAATTTTTAATTACTAAAGTTTAATATTTAGATAGTATTGAAATAAATTTTAAATTATGGTATATAAAATAAGTCGCAATAAATTTGGTATTAGAGTTTATTTTTACCCACACTTATTTGGATTCTTATGTGTGATTTCGTGTAGATTTTACAATCGACGCTAATACATAATTATAATTTGGTAAGTACAAACAACAACGAGAAAGAGAATCTTTACGTTGGTTTTGTTTGATACAACCGTCACAAGTATTTTACTGTTGTGTAAAATGGGCACTAATACATCCATACAACTTGATTTATATATGGCAGGATCAACAATATGGTTGTACAGCTTTTTGTTCGCTCTTTACACGGATTCTGTTAAGGAAATGTAATATATTTTGTTGGATTATGTATTATAATGCACAAACAACACAAAAAGAGAATTTTTTGCGTTACATAGTTTAAGTGTGTTTATATGCACTATAAGGCCTACTAATACGCACATGAAAGATGGTAGAAAATATTTACCGTCAATGTGTGTTGGTGGTTTTAGTATGTTTTCGGTTTTAGTATATAAGATTTTGTTACTTGAATGCAGGTGTTGTTAATCTCTTTGTGTTTTTTGTGTATTCACGAAACAACTATGATATTATTGAAATCATGTATTGTGTAAGCGCAGTGAAATTTTGTATATTCGACTCAAATAGGATTTTTATAATCGAATTGGTTTGAGTCGAATTGGAATTGGGAGCTGTCTTATACAATTCATTTGAATTTAATAAATTTTTTTACAGGGTATTACATACTGAATCAAATTGTTTTCTAATTCATTTAATTAATATTATATATTATAAATTGTCTAAATAAATAAATTAATAGATAAATGAAACGCGAATTTTGAAATGTTGGTTTAAATTAAGTTAAGATTTGATTTTTGAGTTTAATGGTTGTCTTAATAGATTTATTGAAATTTAGATGGTGGGATGTACACATAACCGTCATAATTACGTATATGACACATCGATACATTTTTAAGAAAGTAAGGGTTAATTTTCATTGCATTTATTTATTGTTTTATTTACTTTGCATGCTTGATTTGGTAGGGAATGAGGTCCGTGAACTGAGTTAAAATTTTGGATATATTTGTATTTATTTATTAATAAAGAGAAAAAATTTCTGAATTATTGATTAGGTTCAGGTTTTTGGTGGCGGTGATCTCTTCAATTGGTAAATAATGCTAATTGGATTTTTATTTAGGTAGTCTAATATTTTATAAGTTTTATTTTTGGGTTGCGAAAATGACTAAGTTGAAGCAAATCAATTGAATATGTACACTATCAGACATAAATATTTGGATAACATCCGGGATTAATCATTGGAGCTGATTTTGGGGTAGCTGATTTTGCTACTCGTGCAAATTACCGCTCAGTCGACTTAGTTAAAGTCGTGGGCGTTTACAATGTTGCTTATTTGTGTTGATTTGGTTTCAATAAATTTCTTTTTTTTGAAACTGATGCTACCGTTTGATATTACATATTGTAGGGATTTATTTTGATAAGTTTCTTGTCGTTGCAATTATCAAAAATTATCTTCTGCTAAAATCAATCACTTTATTGGTATTTAATTGTCTTTTATATTAATGTTGCTATTTCGATAAATATTTATGTATATAGATTAAAATATTATACTAATTAAATGAATAGCATCGTACGTTATCTAGGATAAGGAAAATTCCCTTTTATATGATATTGTAAACTGCATTGCATTGCAAAATTATTTGAGGTATTGATGAAAATATTTCAATACTTCTTGTCAGTTTAATTTAATTTAATTATATCAAAGTGTCATAGTTTGTTCGGGTATTTTTGTCTGATGGTCCAGTTGATATTAAGTATATATAATTATATATAATTGTTAGATCGTCTCCAAGCTACAGAAATATTGGTGAATTCTCGCTCAACATCCAGAAACTTCAAGCAGCAGTTATGTAGCGTAGAAAATGTATTGTTCTTGTGTTATCTATTTTATTTTATTTATCACTAACTAATTTAAATAGGTTATTAATTATGTCTCTATTAAATATGTAGTAAAGCAATTTAATTTTCAGGGATACCTGGGAAACTCTAATTGTGTTTTACTAGTAAATATCATATATAGGTACATGTAGTACTTAACTAAATTATTGATATTCTAGACTTTTTTGGTTGTTATTATGATCAATGTTTAAATTATATTATATACTTTTATAAATAAATAATTATTTTCAACATTATTAATTCCGTTTTTCTAGATTTGTAGGAAATTTCCGATTAGTTTAATTTTAATAGTATGGTTAAATATAAATTTTCAACTTTTTATTTTTAAATCTAGTTGCAGTAGGTAAACAATTAATTAACTATTTACAGGAGAATGGTAACTAATGGAACAAGTGCTGTGAATTTAAATTATAACTTAATAATTTAAAATTTTTAAACATTCTTCTGGAATTTTAGCTTAGAAGTGGGAGAGTTTACATAGGCAATTTCATAATATGTTAATTGTTGTAATACTTGTATGTAATATATTGTGTTTTGCTCATTAATATATAATTATTAATTTAGATTAAATATATTTAAAGGTTTCTCTTCCTTAATTTGCTAATAAATAATTCAATTTTCAGAATATAACATAGTTCAGGAATCAATCTTTCATATGGAGATTAAATTAATCCTGAAATTCAGAATTTAGCTTTAATATTATGGTGATTTATTAATTAAAATTAGTTTTCAGAATTGCCTGGGAAATTACGATATTGATTTTATTTGTTCATTCTTGATATACTACTTATAGTACTAACTGAATTATTGATGATTTTAGGCTGTTGTGGTGCTGTAACATTATCATTTTTAAATTATTTATTATAAATTTTATAAAATAATTGAATTTTTAATTATTTATTCTCTTTTTCTTGATCGGTAGGAAATTTCTGATTAGTTTTAAGTAAAATTTTATGTTTAAAATAGTTGTTAACGTTTATTTTAATTCATGTTGCAGTACGTAATAATTAATTAATTAGATATAGAAGGACCATGAAAAATGAAATAAGCGCGGTTTTTGTAATCTTAGCTTAGTAATTTTAAATTTTTCTTAAATATTTTATCAGGTAAATTAATAAACGGCGGACAGGACAAATCACAACATTAATAATTTTAAGTCCTGATTTAAATTTAGGGAGTCTTGAGTATCCGGCCCTGGATTTCAGAGAAATGATCATCTTATAATATAGTTAGATTGTGCTGTCTTGTGCTAATCTTTTTATTATATATTGTACTAATAATTTACCAGCTAACGATCACTTTGGTCTCTGTAACCGGGTCGTTTCTGGCCCAACTAATAATCCTATCCTATCCTTCGGTTTTGTTATATGTATATGGGTGTACTGTGTGTGCCCGGGAGTCCGGGAGATCTTGCTATAATGCTTGGCCGTACACTCTCAATCAATCAATCAATCAATAAAATGTTAATTTTTTGTAATGAGTAATGTATTCTGTTTTGTCCATTAAAATATTTTTATTAATTTAGTTTTAAAATACTTAAAGGGATCTCTTTCTTAATTTACTAATAAATAATCCAATTTTCAGAATAAACATAGTTCTAGAATTAATCATTATTATGGGGATCAAAATTAATCCCGAATTTCAAATTTAAATTTTAGTTTGAATCAACCCTCCAGGATTAATAAGTAGTGAATAAGCTGTAGTTTAGAAATTGTGTTGTCCTGTGCTAACTATTTTTACTATATAATTACTAACAATTTACTCTTATCCTTCGGCTCTGGATGGATAAATGGGTGTACGATGTGTGCTCGGGAATACTGAAGATGCTGTTATAATAATTATTCATTTAAGTAATAAAATTGGTTATTATGATGTTTATTAATTAAATTTAGTTTTCAGAGTCGCCTGAGAATTTGTATGTTAATTTTATTTGTTGATTCTTAATATACTTATAGTACCTAATTGATTTATTGAATTATTAATAAATCTATATATTTCATGAAAGTTTAATTTCAACTTTATTTTATTTAAATTTATCTTTATTTTGTTATAATGATGTTTTTTATAATACAGTAGAATCCGTTTATACCAAACCATGTATATAACGAACAAAAGCTTATAATGATCATATAGTTTTGTCATATAGTTGTGTGCCTTGTATTTGCACAAACACTTATTTTTTCTTATACACTACAAACAAAGAACTACGTTTATAAACGTAAACGAATATTTGATTAAAATGAACAACCGGCTATAATGAACAAAATTGTGTCCCTTGAGTGTTCGCTATAAGCGAGTTCTACTGTAATTATAATTATAATTATAATTTTAGCTTAGTAATTTTAGATTTTCTTAATTATTTTATGAGGTAAATTAATGAAAGGCGAACAGGGGGAAATTACAACATTAATAATTTTTAATTTAGGTTTAGGGAGTCCTGAGTATCCGGCCCTGGATTCCAGAGAAATGATCATCTAAAAATGTAGTTAGATTGTGTTGTCTTTTGTGCCGTCTATTTACTAACTATCGATCGCATTGGTGTCTGTAACCGGGTCGAGTCTGTCCCAACTAATAATCCTATCCAATCCTTCGGTTTTGTTATGTGTGAACGGGTGTACGGTGTGTGCCCGGGAGTCCGGGAGACTTGCTATAATGCTTGGCCGTACACTCACAATCAATCAATCAATCAATCAATCATACAGTAATTCAGGAATTTTCGAATTTGAATGTTCTCGATTCAGAATCCGGAATTTATTTGTTTTAAATAATCTCTTTTAAAAACTTCTTTTATTTCGTTTAAAATATTAGATATTTTTATTATTAATCTACATATGTATGAACGATTCTAAATCGTAGTTTCGATTAGGATATTCACAATTTTTAGGATTAAAAAAATTTATAGGGTTATAAAGTTTATAGAATTTGTAATATTTATATAAATTCTTTAAATTTAAAAATTCTTTAAACGCTATAAATTAGATCAATCCTAATAAATTCGGTAAATTCTACAAATTCTATAAAGTCTAAAAATCCAATAGCTTTCTTAAATTCTATAAATTCTGTAAATTCTAGAAATCCTATATATTCTGTAAATTTGATAAATTCAATAAATTCTAAAAATTTTATAAATTCTTTACGAAGAGTGAAATTATCAAGAATTTTGCAAGTTCAGTTTCGATCTCAATGAGAATAACGAAAAATTTAATTTTTTCCCAGTCAATCTCATCAGGCGATTAACTGAAAAAAAAAAAAAAAAAAAAATTTCTCGAAATTATCATTCAGATCGAAACTGAACTTGCAAAATTCTTGATAATTTCGTTATTCGTAAAAAATTATCTGGTTATGATCGGAAGAACCTTATATTTATAAATTTGATAAGTTTTAAATATGTCTATAAATTTTTAAATTTGATGAATTTTAATCATAATAATTCTATAAAATCTACAAATTCTATAAACATTTTAAATTTTATCGATAATATAAATTATAAATTGTTTGAATTTTGTAAATTCCTTGAGTTCTATTAATTGTAAATTCTACAAACTTAAATTTTACTTGTTTTATAAATACAAAAATTTCTAAAAATCTTATAAACTTTAACAATTTGTATAAATTTTATAAGTTCTATAAATTCTATGAATAAAGTTTCAAAATTCAGTAAGTGCGTGTAATTCTACAAATCTCATAAATTCTTTAGTTCTTATAAATTCGGCAAATTCTACAAATTTTTATAAATTGTTCAGTTTTTATTGCGTTAATGTTTTTCCGTATTGATTCTAGATTTTTTTTGATCTTAATGTTCTAAATTTACAATGGTAGTAGTTTAGAGTATTGTAACGAATCGGGAGATGAATGTTGCTAGATCTGCAATAATCCGCCACGGTCTTAAGCGTGCGATGATTTCAGACACAACACCAACACCCGATTGTCAACAGAAATTTATTCATCTAGAGGCTTTCAGGCGGTTTTCTATGGTCGGCTAGGACTCAGGGTACGTCGTGGGGTTTCTAAAAGCTTAGATGAATCTGGTTGAACCGCGTAAAATGATAAAGGGGAAAAACGAATGCAATAGGATTATGCTGGGATTAGTATGGGATATGACAAAAGGAAGCCAATTTGTTTGGGCGCCACTGTAACGAATCGGGAGATGAACGTTGCTAGATCTGCAATAATCCGCCACGGTCTTAAGCGTGCGATGATTTCAGACACAACACCAACACCCGATTGTCAACAGAAATTTATTGCATCATTATCCTCACACTTTTATTTAATTTAGTTTTTTTTTCGTATGCGCATCTTGGTCCAGTTAATACCTGTTGATTCTGATGTTAGTATTCATACGTTTTGTTTCATTTTTTTTCCATTCTTTAAAATCAGTCTTCATTTAATTCATCTGGGTTGAGTGATGCGGCTGCAGGGCATCCTTTCCGATGATTCGTTGATTTGGATGACAAATTAAAGCAGTTGAATCAATCATCCCTGATTTTTGTTTGTATTTCACGTTGCGTTGGCCTGTATTCCGTTAATGTTAACGTCGATTTCGCCAACTGTTATCAGCCTGAAATATATGTTATTTTAATAGTTCTGAAAGCGTTTAGCGCAAGTATTTCCAGTATGTGGAATGTATACTGTGGAGATATTTTGTTCGTATTTACGTTATTTACGTTAGTTCTTCTTCCTCCTAAACCCAATCGCAAGCACGAAATAAGTTTCTCCCGAAAAGACCCAATGAAAACTTAAATTTTCATCGGATCGGTAGCTAAGCGACCTATCATCTCATCCTCATCTGCAAATATTTTTTTTTCAATTAAATATTTTTGTTTATATTACTCGTATAACATATTATTGACATTTCATAACATAATTATTATTTGTCGGGTTAACCTTGGACAATACATATATTAGCATTTTTATTTTTATTAATTTTTGATCAATAGTTTTGAATATTTCACCATTAATCTAATTAATTCACTATCAATACGTAAATCAGACTTTAATTTGATATAATTGAATTTAAATAACCAAAATCCGAATCCTATAATTCAAAATGGCTTCTCTAGTGATAAAACCCGAACATTTGGGAAATGATGAGTTTCCAATTGAATGTGAAATTCGTAGGATCGAGGGCTCTGAAATGCAACAAATTCAATTGTTAGGTATTCGTTTTGCAGAAGAGAAAGAAAACCCAGAAATAATGCCCAAGCGTCTCCACAGCCAAGCTTTGAAATATCCGTATAGCGAGATTACCATATGTGCATTTAAAATACAAGCCCTACAGCTCAAATTAGTAAATTCACTACAAAGTTCGACGATTGATTTCGAAAATTTAGAGGTCATTATATCAAAACTGATCCATTTCAAGGGACGTGTAAATAGATTGTCATGCATAAAACAAATTCAAATAGCTGCCGTTAGATTAGAGGGGACTTGTGAAGCTCTGCTTGAGGAGTGCCACAAGACTCTATCGGATACTGCAAACGCTAATGAGTCAGTGATTAAAGTCAGTGCTATACAAATCGATACAGATGCATTTATAGAGAATTTAATGGCCACAGTAGATCTAAGTTCTAAAGAAACAAGCGCTCCGCAGGATTCTTCTTCTCCTATCAGTCCAACAATTCTTTCATCGACTCGGAACGTTCAGTCATCTACGTCAGGCACTCTGCCCGAAACTGGTTCGCGAGTGACATTTAAATTGCCAACACAAACGGATTCTTCAGAGTATTTGCCAACAAACATGCCGCATATTCAATCTCGCCATCCGAATATTAGTCATAAATTACCTAGTTCCGATCATTCTGTGGAAAACTTATCCATTATATCTAATAACCATAACATAAACACACAAGCTAAAAATTACACTGATATGGAATTGAATAGCGTGTATACAGACGAACAATTTTCCAATCGTACACAAAATGTTACTTTTCAGCTCCCCGGTACTTCTAAAGCAAATTCTCAATACTATGGGAGAAATATTTTTAATTCGAATGCAACACGACCACCTCATCAAACTACGTCATCTCGATATCCAGGTTCTGCAGCTAGAGCTAATTTTCCACCACCTGAGAGCTTTTTACCAGCCAGTCACCCTCATTCCTCAATGCAAGTTAACAGAGTAAGATACACTCCTGTGCATAAATGGAACGTTCAATTCGATGGGTCTCCATTTGGAATGCCAGTGGAACACTTTTTATTCAGGGTTGAATATTTAGCACAATCCAATAGTATTACTCCAGAACAATTGGTGAATGACCTACATTCTATTTTAGCTAAGCAGGCCAGCGAACACTATTGGCTTACAATTAGACAAAATCCCAATTTAACTTGGAGAGATCTTCGTAATTCTTTTCTTCACCGTTTTCAGGATAGACGAACAGATGTGGACATAAAAGAGATTATCAGAGACAGAAAGCAGAAACCAAAAGAATCTTTCATGGATTTTTATTATGATATCTTGAATCTCGCTCATCCATTGAAAGTGCCTTTTTCTGAATTAGAGTTGTTTGAAATTTTAAAGAAAAATATGCGGGCCGGGTTACGTATTCATCTCGCAGGACGTAATATTTCATCGGTGCCTGATTTAGTCAGTATTTGTATTGCTACCGAAGATGCCTGGAGAAGCGTAGGACATATCCCCGAACTTAATATGAATCATCGACCAGGTCACATTCATGAAGTTTTTAGCCTTGCGCATGATTCCCCAAATTGTGGTTGGGAAAATAATGATACCCATATCAGAAATTATATTGATGCTTACAAAATGAATAACACCTCTTTAGAGATGCAGGGTAGCACTGCTTCTAGGGAAGTTACCCCGGTCATTTGCTGGAATTGTCAAATGCCGGGACACCTTTTCGTGGACTGCGACATTCCATTGCGGAAAATTTTCTGTTTTGGGTGTGGTGCAAGTGATGTTTTGAAGCCTCATTGTAATTACTGTCAGGGTAAATTGGGAAACAAATTTGCGGAAATGAGAACCGGGTCCACCCATTTCCGGAATCCCGTACAGGTCCGACCCAAACTAAATCCTCAAGAACGAAAACCATACCACTGACCAGTTCTTTTCAGCCAAAAGAACTTCCCAATTTTTCCTCTCCACTTTTGTCAACACATAAACAGCGTTCAATTAAATATTTTCGAGATCGAAAACGCGTCCTTGCTCAAATTTCTGAATCCGTGATAATCCCTCATTCAGGTTTGTGTGAAGATATTCGTCCCTATGCCACCATACAAATAGAAGGAGTTGAAATTCGTGGTCTTCTCGATAGTGGGGCTACTATTAGCGCCTTAGGTAAGCACGCTGAAAATTTCATTACGGAAAATCATTTATTTCTGCACCCAATGCCCGCTTTCATCCATACTGCCAATGGTTCTGCTCAACGTGTATTGGGTTATGTTAGAGGAAACATAACATATAATGGCCAAACGATCAAAATGCGGATATTCGTAGTTCCTTCCTTGCAACAAGAACTTTATCTTGGATACGATTTTTGGGAGGCTTTTGGTATTAAACCACTTATTTCGGAAATCTCCACTTTGTCTTTGCAACCACCACAGCTGAATCAAAATCAACATAATTTATCTGACGAGCAAAGAATCCAACTCGAAAAAATAATAAACACTTTTCCTAACTATGTAACAGACGGGTTAGGCAGAACTTCCTTATTGTCCCATTCTATAGACGTTGGGGATGCAGCTCCGATCAAACAGCGACATTACCCTGTGTCCCCTGCTGTTCAGTTGAAAATATATGCCGAACTTGATCGGATGCTGGATCTCGATGTTATAGAAGAAAGTCTTAGTGCCTGGAGCTCCCCCATGGCTAATGTGCCAAAAGAGAACGGGAAAATTCGCCTTTGCCTAGATGCTAGGAAATTAAACAGCGTCACCAAAAAAGATGCTTATCCACTCCCTTTGATCCAAGGATTATTGAGCAGTTTAGATCAAACTAGATATGTTTCAAGCCTGGATTTAAAAGATGCCTTTTGGCAAATTCCGCTAGATCCGAAATCACGAGAGAAAACTGCGTTTACCGTCCCGGGGCGTCCCTTATACCAATTTAAAGTGATGCCCTTTGGACTCTGCAATGCGCCTCAAACCTTGTGCCGATTAATGAATAAGGTGATCCCCCATCATCTCCATGACCGAGTGTTCGTTTATCTTGATGATTTGTTAATAACTACTGCCACATTCGAGGAACATTTGTCTTTATTAGCAGATGTTTCAGAGCGGCTAACGAAAGCTGGATTAACCATCAATGTGGACAAGTGCAAGTTTTTGTTGAAAGAAATCGAATATCTCGGTTATGTTGTTGGTGAGGGAGGATTAAGACCTAATCCGGACAAGGTAAGAGCCATTGTATAGTTTCCAATTCCAAAGAATATTAGGCAAGTAAGACGGTTTTTGGGTGTTTCGGGATGGTATCGGCGGTTTATCAGTGGTTATTCTGTTTTGTCAGCACCTTTAACAGAGTTGTTGAAGAAAGGTAGGAAATTTGTTTGGTCTAGTCTCGCGCAAAAATCTTTTGATGATCTTAAGGAAGCCCTAATCTCTTCTCCTGTATTAGCAACGCCAGACTTCGGTAGAAGGTTCTACATTCAGTGTGATGCGAGTTCTACTGGTATCGGGGCAGTGCTATTTCAAAAGGACGAAAATGGATGTGATCGGCCCATTTCTTATGTTTCTCAAAAATTAAATGCAGCTCAAAGGAATTACAGCGTTACTGAGCTAGAATGCTTAGCAGCTGTGACAGCTATAAAAAAATTCCGTTCTTATGTCGAGTGCCTTCCATTTACAGTGATAACTGACCATGCCAGTTTGACATGGTTAATGTCACTGAAAGATTTATCAGGTAGACTTGCTCGTTGGAGCCTCCAACTACAGAGTTTCGACTTCCAAATCGAATACCGAAAGGGCACACAAAATGCTGTTCCGGATGCCTTGTCGCGGGTTAACATGGATTCGTTAGATCTTTCCCCAATGAACGTCGACCTTGATTCGCCAGCATTCGGATCTTCTGAGTATGTAGCATTCATAAAAAAATTGGAGAATGGATCGTGTAAAGTTAATTTAAAGAATTCTTTGGGGAAAGTTTATATTAATCTGGGCCCTCGTGATTGTATATTGTCTAGTGATATTCCTGATTGGAAATTAATTATTCCTCAGACTATGCGAGGTTCTTTAATTGAGTCGGCCCATTGTCCGCCATCTGCTGCACACCTTGGAATCCAAAAGACTTGCGAAGTCTTAAAACGATATTATTTTTGGCCTTCTCTTGTTGACGATGTTAAAACATTTATAAACAAATGCGGCAGTTGCAAAACCAACAAAGCGATTAATTATTGTAATCGACTACCTTTAGGGACACTATCCCCAACCTTTCGACCTTGGCAGAGAATATACGTTGATTTTTTGGGTCCCTATCCTCGTACCCGAGGGGGAAACACTTCCATTTTGATCGTAGTAGATCATTTTTCAAAATTTGTTCTAACTCATCCCGTACGGCAAGCAACATCACTTGAGGTAGTACAATTTTTAGAAGAGAAGATATTTCTTATGTTTGGAGTACCTGAAACAGTGGTGACAGACAATGGTCGTCAATTTGAATCGAAACAGCTTCAAAGTTTATGCAAGAAATATGGCGTCATTCACATGTTTACGGCAAAATATTCACCCCAAGCCAACGCGTCCGAACGAGTTAATCGTACTCTTCTAGCGGCAATTCGCTCTTACATTAAGAATGATCAAAGATTATGGGTTGAAAATTTAAGTGCCATCACTCATGCATTGCGTAATACTGTTCATGACAGTACAAAATTTTCTCCTCATTATGTTGTTTTTGGGCAACATCCTATTTTACATGGCTCAGTGTATAAAATGTTGAAAGACATACATGAATTTACTGGTAGCAGTTCATGTTTTGAAGATAAGCCAGATACCTTAAACAACCTGTATTCTTCCGTTCGTAGTCATCTAATTGAGGCTACTGCTAAGAATAATCAAGCCTATAATCTTCGTAGTCGGCTTCCTCAATTAAAACTAGGCCAATCCATTTATGTAAGAAATTTCACTCAAAGTAAAGCAGCAGACAAATACGCTGCGAAATTAGCACCTAGGTATACTCCGGGGGTTATTGTTAGGTTGATTGGTAATGTGATGTGCGAGGTTGCGGATGTCCAAGGCAAATCAATGGGAATCTATCATTTTAAGGATATTAAGATATAAATTATTCTCGTCTCGCTTTGGGTTTGTTAGCATTTAATCAGCCCGGCTTTGAGACATCTCCTGGGTGTGAGTCGTCCCCACGCTTTGTAACGTTGACATCGTTCCAATTGAGGGTTAAAATTTTTTGGGAATATAATAAAGATAAATAAATTAAAACCCGGTTTACAAGGTGTTGTTATTTTGGTTGTTAGCATTTAGGGGAAATGTTTGCTATTGTATCAAAGAGGTAATAAATAGATTTTTTTTTGAATCGAAGCGACGGGTTCGAATTTTTGAAAATTGAAAAGAGGGTTGGTCTAGATCTGATTGTGATGACACCAGTAATTGTGGAATTTAAAAATAAAAATTTGAAAATTAATAATAAGTTAAAAATAAATTGTGGGAAAAAGAAAATGTTTACGGTGAACTTTTAATGTGCTAGAAATAAATATACGGGATTTTAAACCCAAATTGGTTATATAAATTGAATTTGTTATAAAAAAAAAAAAAAAAGATAAAATAAAACTGTTAATTAGTGCATTAGTAAATTCTTTAATTTAAGTAATTATTAAGTTGGAAATTATATTAGTTTAAGTCAATAGTGCTCAGTGAACTTAATAAACTATATTATGTTCATAAAACAATTATGTGTTGTGCATGTATTTCTTATTGGAAATATTAACCGGTGTTTCACCTAACAAAATTTTAAATAAACCCGGTGTGATCAAGCTTAAATTGAGCTTTGGACAAAAAGTATTGTGTTACTAAAAATTGGTTGTGTGAACAAATGTGATTTTAAAAATCAATTAAAAACAAAAAGAAAGGGTGTAGTTGAGCCAGATAAAATTGCTGGAAAATAAACAATTTACAAGTGTTAAGCGCCAGATAAATCCTCTATCTAACAGTGATTTATCTGGAACATTCGATCCAAGCTGAAAAAAAAAAAACTACACAGTTATCGTCAGAAAAGTGGTGTTTGTGCAACGATATTTAAAGTACCGATATAGGTATCGATACAAATAAGTACATACATACATTTTGATCAATCAGCTTGTATTGATAATTATTCATATTTAAATGTATGGAAAACCATTGGTACCAAGGCACGGTATTTCAGCAAAGTGACGTCACATCATTGGCCAATTAAGTTAAGTTTTTCTGTTCAAATTATACTTAAGAATTTATTTTATTATTACGTAATTATTATTATTTAATTCGTAATTTTTTTATTATGAATTTTTGTTTATTACGAATTTTTTTTTATTATGATTTTTTTTTATATACGTATTTCATTTTAAGTCATTATTATACTAAATACTTAGTTTTTCTTAATA